>LR738714.1:140571385-140891467 GCA_902687465.1 Secale cereale | reverse complement strand
CCCCCCCCCCCCCGTGAGAAAAACCCCGACATGCTTCCCTCTTGTTTTGATTTTGTAGGATGAACAATGCAAACTTGCTACCTATATATGTATGCTTGTTGTTGGATATGTTGGCTATGTATATGTGTTGGATGAACCCATTTGCTATGTATATGTGTTGGATGATCATATCCATATGGCATGGATATGATTTGGTATGTATATGTGTTGGTATGCTTGTCGAAAGTATTTTCATATGTGTATACATATATGTGAAATTCTGTCAAAATTGAATGAACTAAAAAAATAGGGGCTATGTAGACTCTTTGCCATCTGTTGGCGGCCGACAAAGAGCTTTGCCATCAGCTAGCGGATGGCAAACATGCCACATGTCAGCTACCTGTGCAACCTGGGGCAGTAGGCTGGCTATTTGGATGCTTTGTCATCGGCAAGTAGATGGCAAAGAACGTTGAATATTTGTCGTCAAACAGCTGACGACAAAGCTACCAAATAGGCCAGCTACCAGGTGCTACCATGTGGCATGCTATGTCATTTGCTGCCAGACGACAAATATGGAAAGGTCTTTGCCGTCCGCTGGCGGATGGCAAAGCACGCCGTTAACCCCTTAACAGACCTAAGCTGACACGTGTGCCGTTCATGCTCTTTGCCTTCGGCTAGCGGATGGCAAAGACCTCTGCATCTTTGCCGTCCGCCAGCCGACGGCAAAGAAGCCTTTGCTGATTCCAGTTCTGCCGGATGTGTTGCCATCTGTTGGCTGACGACAAAGGTCTTTGCCGTCCGCCATGCTTGCCTTTGCCGTCATCCATGGCTGCCGACAAACTTCCTAATTCCTTTAGTGTCTCTTGAAAGATGCCTGTAAGTTTGTCTTGTCTTGTGACGAATGTTAGAGAATTAGTAATATTAGTAGACGTCAGCAAATGCCTATGAACTATTCACTTGTTATTGAGCCACTTGATGTTTGGGGCTTTGATTATATGGGACCTTTTCCTTCCTCTAATGGGTATACACATATTTTAGTTTTTGTTGATTAGTTACTAAGTGGGTAGAAGCTATTCCAACTAGTAGTGCTGATCATAACACCTCTATTAAGATGCTTAAAGAAGTTATTTTTCTGAGGTTTGGAGTCCCTAGATATTTAATGACCGATGGTGGTTCACATTTTATTCATGGTGCTTTCTGTAAGATTATTGCTAAATATGATGTTAACCATAGAATTGCATCTCCATATCATCCTCAGTCTAGTGGTCAAGTAGAGTTGAGGAATAGAGAGATTAAATTGATTGTGCAAAAGACTATTAATAGATATATAAAGAATTGGTCTAAGAAACTTGATGGTGTATTATGGGCTTATAGAACTACTTATAAAAACCCTATGGGTATGTCTCCGTATAAAATGGTTTATGGAAAAGCATGTCACTTACCTCTTGAATTAGAACATAAGGCATACTGGGCTATTAAAGAACTCAATTATGATTTCAAACTTGCCAGTGAGAAGAGGTTATTTGACATTCGCTCACTTGATGAATGGAGAACCCAAGCCTATGAGAATGCCAAGTTATTAAAAGAAAAGATTAAAAGATGGCATGACAAAAGGATACAAAAGTGTGAGTTTAACATAGGTGATCTTGTTTTGCTATACAACTCTCAATAAAGATTTTTTGCAGGAAATCTTCTCTCTAAGCGGGAAGGCCCTTACATTATCGAGGAGGTTTATCGCTCCGGTGCCATCAAAATCAACAATGTCGAAGGCACAAATCCGAAGGTGGTAAAGGGTTAAAGAATCAAACACCATATCTCAGGTACTCCCTCAAATGTTGAGACCAATATAATTGACACCGTGACACTAGACGAGTACATAAGGGACACTTTCCAGAACATTTCAGACTCCAAAAAGGAATAGGTATGTGGTGCAGTAAGTAAACCGACTCCAAAATGTTCCAAACAACATTTTTCTCCGTTTTGGAATATTAAAAAAATTAGGCAAATTAAAACTATTTCGGAAGAGACATGGGGTAGCCACAAGGGTGGAGGGCGCGACCTACCCCCTGTGTGTGCCCCCTACCTTGTGGGCACCCCGTGTGCCTCCCGGACTCTGTTTTCTTGCATGATACTTCTTTCCGTCAGGCAAAATTCATTATATAATCTCGCGTGTGGAGAGGCATGAGCTAACATACTTTATCTACTTGGATCATATGCACTTATGATTGGACCCCTAGCAAGCATCGACAACTACTAAAGATCATTAAGGTCGTGAAACCCAACCATAACATTAAGTATCAAGTCCTCTTTACTCCCATACATCATACCCCACTTACTCGGGTTTAAGCTTCTATCACCTCTCGCAACCCACCATAAGTGAACCACGAACATATTGCAACACCCTACAACGGGGGCTCCTCGCGTTTGTGCGAGAACATAGGGCACCATACGACGGCACCATAAATAAAATATACAATTATACGTGTCAGATCTTGGGTTCCGGCAATACCCTTGTGGTTTGAACTCTGGGGTGCGCACGAAGATCTCTCCTTCCGCCCTAGCTCGTCTACTCGCCGATCCCTAGGCCTAGTTCTTCAGATCCGAAGAACAAGGGACACAAGGTTTATACTGGTTCAGGCCACCGTTGTGGTGTAATACCCTAATCCAGTGTGGTGTGGTGGATTTCCTTGTAGGCTGAGGAAGAACTAGTACATGGATGAACAGCCTCCCGAGGATAAGGATTCTTGCGCTCGAGTGAGCTTGTGGTGTGTGGCCTTCTATCTGATCAACTCAAGATGAGATGAGAAGGTGGTGGCTAGTCCTATTTATAGTGGCCCGGGTCCTCTTCCCAAATATTGAGCAGGAAGGCATCCAACAACGGCCAAATTTGAAGGGGCAACTAGTACAAGCTATCCTGACAAAAGGTGGTCTTCGCCTGCCAAGGGCTCTGGTGGTGACGCCATCGTGGGCTCCGCGATGACCTCCGCTTTGCCGTCCTACTAGTCTTGGTCTCATTGCACCGATATGGAAACATTTGTCTGACACCTCGGGACTACTCGCCTACACCTGCTCCGTTAGCACCAAAGAGGAAATTGGCACTCTGCACCTGCTGGCGCCCGCCTGGACTTGGTCGTCACTGCTCACGTCACGAGGTCCTCGCGAGGTACCCCTTGCCTTGATATCTCCAACCCTCATGAGATGGCCTAGTGAGGCCGCCCCAGGGGATGTCTTGTGTCATCCGCCTCGCGAGGCTCGGCCCCTCCTGAGGCTCGGCCCCTCGCGAGTGTCTTGAGTGGCTGGTGAAGAGGTTGGGTCGTACCAGGACACCTCATGAGCCACGCCCTACGCCGCGGGCAGGCAAGTCTGGGTACCCCCATTCCCAGAACACCGATAGTAGCCCCCGGGCCCAAGGTGCGCTCGGGCTTGGCTTCGCGGCGAAGCCAAGGGTCAAGCATAGAGCCCCGCAGGCCCCAAAAGCCTGTGGCCTTGACTGACATGTGGTGATTGACGGGACGTGGGCGTCTCCACTTCGCCATACAACCTCAATTCTCGCCCGACCGGACGGCCACTGCTACTTGCTCGGCTCCGCCTCCCTTACCAATGGTGCGCCCGGCAGTTTCCTTTTCTTCTAGATCCCCTCCCCTAGCTTGATTCAACACCAACTTCTTCCGTCATCATGGCCTCCAGCCGAGAGAAGGAAGAGGGGGCCAAGCCTTGCGCCTTGGCCCCCTCGCCGCCGGCCTTCGAGCCCGCCACCGAGCGGTCGGTGGTGATCAACGAAGAGATGATGGATAAGGTGTGCCTGGCACTCGCCGCCGATTCCAATGAGTGGGGGCAACCGTGGTTTCGCCCGCTTCCCGCGCCAAGATCGACAGGTCGGCCACGGAGGTCCCCCTCCACCTTCACGCCCTCTGGGCTGGCCTGATCCCTCCCTTCTCCGATTTCTTCAATGCGGTGCTCTCGCACTACCAGATCAGCGCGCTGCATCTTTGTCGGTGTACAAAAGTAGGGGCGCTCTTTTTTACCCCTTACTTGTGCACGGCAGTCGGAGCCATGCTTGAGGCCAAACATAACAGGGCAGAAGGAGGAAGTGAGGAACGTAGAGTTACCAAGACAATCAAGACGACGCCAAGACAAATATCACGAGAAGACCAAGCAAAGGGATAGGCTCCCCCGGCAAGGACTCTTGGTGGGGCAGCATGCGCGCCACCCGGCAAGGGCTCTCGCCGGGGCAATCCACTCAGACGCCTTCGTCGTGGCCACCCTCGAAGCCCATGGGCTCCAACAATATCAACAAACAGTGGAGCCAAGGCTCGGGAAGCACCCACGTGATGGCATGCAGATCTTTCTGAAGACAAAGATTTGTGACTCCCAAGGTAAGATCTAGAAGACATGGTGATCGCGAGGTTCCTTGCCGAGGATGCCCGCGAGGCCCCGGCAAGGCTCCTTGCCGAGGACACCCCAAAGCCCAGACAAGCCTATTGCCGCAGGGCACTCACGGAGTCCACGGCAAGAACCTTGCCGAGAACGGTAACAAGCCAGCAGCAAGCTCTTGCCGCCACATCGCCGCCCCAGCTCGGCGGCCGACCCGCCGGCCCAGGCAGGCACCCACGTGGCGATACGTTGTTCCTGGGCCAGCTAGCCAAGCACCAACGTGGTGGCGTGCAGATCTTCGTGAAGACCATACCGCAACGCCACCTCAGTTGCCTGCCTCGCTGGCCTGGACGCGTGTCACGACCAGACAGAGCGGCCACGGACGGGACGGGCTTTGTTCCCGTCCCCGATAAAGTAAATAGACACCTAAGTAGCACTTTGAATGTGCCTTGTCCCGTAATGGCATCGGATAAGCCTATACACTGTTGTCGGCATCCTGGGAACCATGGTACCCAGACTTGCTTGTCTGCGTGCCACGACGCGCTCCTGCTATGGCCTGGTACGGCCCAGCTGATCGACCAGCTGCTCAAGACCCTCGCGAGGGGGATATACCTCGCGAGGAGAACGACATCAAGACCCCCTCAGGAGCGGCCTCAGCTAGGTTGTTCCCGAGGGGCGGAGAATCCAAGGCCAAGCCTGCCTCAGGAGGAGGCAGTGACGCACCGCGCTAGCAGGTGCCGGCGCGTGCCAGCGGCGCAGTTGCCGTTTTGGTGCAAAGGAGACAGTGCAGGTGCAGGTTCCGGAGGAGTGGGACAAAGGTTTCCCCTTTGGTGCAACAAGACCGAAGACCACAAGGCCGACATGGAGGATGTCACCACCAAGCCAACCACTGCGTCACTGCCTGATCCCTTTGCAGGCAAAGACCGCTTTTGTCAGGATAGAACGTCCTTGTGTTCACGTTGAAAATGGCCGCTGTGGGATCCCTTCCCGCCTAAACATTTCGGGGGAAGAGGACCCTAGCCGCCTATATAAGTAGCTAGGGTCTCCACTATGGAGGCATCCTGATCAGATCCAGAGATTCCCCCCTCGCACCAAGGAGCAAGAACCCTTGCCTCCTGACCCTCCTGGTCACCTCTCCTGAGCTCGGGAACCATTGTACTCATTCATACTCAAGCCCTCCTGAGGCTAATCCACCAAAGAAGGAAGTAGGGTTTTACACCGCAAGGTGGCCTGAACCTGGGTAAATTCGTGTGTGCTTTACTTGTTGTTTGCTTGAATCTCTTCATCGGACAAGGGCGAGACGCTAGGTAGATGTGAGTGGGAGAGATCTTCGTTCACGCCCCTGTGTTCGAACTTCTTGTGTTTGCGGAGCCCGTAATCCGACATTTGGCGCAGCAGGTAGGGGGTGTGTCGAAATGTCGCCTCTCCGACGACCTCGTCCCGCTCTCGTTCGTCGACCTCGCTTCGCTGCCATGGTGGACACACGCCGGGCATGCGACGCCCGCCGCGCCTCCAACGTTGCTCAGACGGCACCCACGGGCAACGGTGCACCACTTCGCCCCAACTCACCGGTCACCAACGCCCCCACCGACCCGGCCGTCCACGAGCAGCAGGACTCGTCGCTGCCATTGTCTGTGCGGCGCGATGGTCGCACGGCGACGCCGTCACCCTCACCGGCCGTGGCATCGTCCTCGCTGATCCACCGCGGGCAGGTCTACTAGCAGCCCGCACTACCGATGGCGCGAGAGCTCATGTGCTACCGCCCGGCGGATGACCTCTACGACGAATGGCTCCACCGCATCACCGAGCTCGTCAACGCCGCCAGGGAGGTACCTACACCAACCCACTCCTCCCGTCCTCCGTTGCTCATGGCGGGAACGAGGGCCACGGTGTCCCGGCCCCACCTCCACTGTGCGGCGCCGGCCAGGGGCTCAGACACGAGGCTCCGCGGCGCGAGCAGCCCCGCAGGGCCCCTACGCACGACGAGGAGAGCTACCAGGTGATTCTGCATCCCCAGGCAGAGGCTCGCGGGCCCCCTGTCCCGCAACACCAGGACCGCGCACCACAGGAGGTGGTGGCGCCTGCGCCCCAAGAACCAGCACCGCAGGCGCAGGGGGCGCCTGCGATCATGAGCGTGGCTGGATGTCATGCCCTAGCTCCAGAGCTGCGGCGTCTTGTCTGGCCCGGCAAGTTCAAGCCGGATCTGCCTCCGCGCTACGATGGCACCGCCGACCCCGCAGAGTTCCTCCAGCTCTACAAGCTGAGCATCGAGGCGTCCAACGGCACCGAGCAGGTCATGGTGAACTGGTTCCCCATGGCCCTCAAGGATGTAGCCCGCTCCTGGCTCCTAAACCTCCCCGTGGGATCCATCTCCTCCTGGGGGAGCTTCGTGAGCATTTTGTCGCCAACTTCCAGGGTACCCGCGACCGAGCCCCGACGGCCGTTGATCTGCACCTTGTGAAGCAGCAACCGGGGCAGACCCTACAGAAGTACATCCAGCGTTTCAACACCATTCGCCTTAGGATCCCCAGGATCTCAGACGAGGCCACCATCTTGGCGTTTGTGACAACCTGATTTTTGCCCTCTTTTATTTGCGTGAGTTTTATTTGGATTTAATTTGAACCTTGGGATTTTTGAATCTTTTCATATGGACTTAAACACTTGGGTACCCTTGGCTTTCACCCAAGTGCCTCATATCCATCTCAAATAATCTTTTCCCTATGGTTCACCATAAAATAATTATTGGAATATTTTTCTTTATTGAAAAATATGCATTTTCCCCTCCAAAATCCTAGTTAAGCCCATTGTGCTCCAAAGCAACCCCAATTTTTATGGCCCAAAAAAATATGAGTAAATTCACAAATATTCTTTAGACCCTAGGACACATTCCTGAGCAAAAATATTGCACCACTTTTTGGAATATTTTTGCTACAGAAATTCTTTTCTATTCTAGACAGAAATGGTAGTTTCTACATCAACTACCATTTTACTTGCTCCATTGCTTCTGAAGCTCCTTGTGCATCTTTACCTTAGTAACTTAGGACTAGCCTCCAAAGCACAGCCTCCAACTCTTAGCCAATTTACCTCAGTAAACTCTCAAAGTTTCTGTCCAGAAACTTACCAGCCGTGTGAATTTCTTTCTACTGCGTCTGGAACCAAACTAACCCTGGATAACTCTCATATCTACCATGAACAACACGCCAGACATGATCTTTGGCACCAAGTCAGCTAGTAGGAAAAGTTCACGTAGTGACCATGTGTGTGCACCATGCCAGGCAGCTTGTCAGAGCGCTCTGGATGCCGCTGAGTGCTCTGTTTCGCGCGTGCTTGTTTCCGCGCCTGCCAGAGCTTGCTAACCCGCACCACCATCTTCGTCTCGACCTCTACAGCGCCCCCCTAGCACTCGCCGACGCCGGAGCTCGCCGCAGCGAGCACGGGCGCGGTCCGGCCAAGGCAATAGTGTGGTGCGCACTGTGCTCGTTGCCACTCCAGCGCCCATGTGCTCATCTCTGTCCGTCCACAGCTCCCGCGTGAACCCCGTCACCTTCTCCCTCTCTCACTGACGCCCTTCGTCACTTGGCGCAGCGTCCAGGTGTCACCGGCGGAGCCCCGTTCCGCCCTCTCGGCTCGCCTATATATAGGACCCCTCCCAGCCTTCCCGAGCACCCAGCTCCACTCCCACACACACCACAACTGAGTAGAACCCTGTGGCCCGGCCGGGCAGGCCACAGGCCACCGTCCCCGAGCTCGAGCTCGCTGGCGATCCCCTCGGGTCATCGCGGTAGCTCCAGATCCTCTCAGGCCAGGGCAACCCTTCTAGAGCCTCCGCCATTCTCTGGTGGTGCCGTTCCACCTAGTTGGAGCTTCTGGAGTCGCCGTTGCTCGCCATCTTCTTCAACTCCGGCGACCGCCCCGTTCTGCCTCCGCATGCGAGGCCATTTCCGATGCCGTCCGACCACCCCTAGCTACTCTACGGGTACGGGCAGGTGTGCCTCGACCTCCTTCGTCGATCTATCCCTCCCATCTTGGCCAAGGAGCTCGCGTCGTCGGCGTGCGCTCCGGCGAGGCCGCAGCCGCCCCTGTTCTTCTCCCTCTCTCCTCCTCACCTGACTTGCAGGGCCCGCTAGTCAGCCTCTCTGTACCCGCGTGAAGTGGTACAAGTGGTGGCGCCCTGGGCTTTTACGCCTTTGACGTCACCCCCTTTCAGTCTGTTTATTTAAATTCCAAAATTTAAGTATATTCCAGAACACTTCAAACTGCAACAACTTTTTAACCATAAGTCCAAATGAATTGATTGTTTTTGCATTGTGTTCTTTGTAAAGAAATCTTGCAGCACACCAAAAATGAGATTATTTGGTGCTGTGTAGATTTTCTCATGAATTTTTGAATGGTTCTTGATATTTTCTTTTTGTACTTTTAATTATTTTCAGAAGGTGAAGCTTGTCTTGAGATCACCAGGAGGCTTGTGAGCCTCATTTGCACTAAGGCAAGCCACAACGACATTTTCATGGTGCCATTTCAATATTTGTGATTTTCCAACTTGAATAAATGATTTCATATATGTACATGAATTATTTTTGCAATTTACTTTCTGTTGGTTGCTGTATTTAGTTGTATTATATAGTATACAGAAAGTTGGAAGTTGGTTTAAGTTATTATGATAGCTAGAAGAAAGTTTGGATTATGGAGAACTAATATGGGTATGCATATAAATAGCTATGTGAAGTTATTTTTTTCTTACATAAGAACTATGGTAAAATTTTGCTAGAATATATTATGTTTTTAATTGAAAGTAAAATCATAACCGGAATAATATTGGAAGTTGTTATGCTTGCTTTTAGTAAAGTAAAGTTGACCCAGTTATATCTTTTTGTAATGCATTTGGTATTTTGCATTTCCATGGCATTGTATGACACCGGTAATTTATTGTCTTTAAGTTGAACATGTTAATAACTCAACTTGAATAAATTGTTGACCGGGTCATGGTGCCACTGAATCAAGTTTTTCCCAGTGCAACTACATTTGCCATTACGGGAAGGTCTTTATTCGGTCAGTTGTCATGCCTCTGGTCGGTACCTCCAAGTAGGGAAGGTTATGGGCATGCGGTACCCTGGCCCGGTAAGTAGTCATAACCTTGTGTGCCCGTTGTTAAGTTTATGCTATCGAGTCCCCATTTGGGATAGTTTATTTTTGGCCACGACGGTGGTCGATGTGCCTTTGGTAGGCATGGGGCCACCCAGGACTATTCCAGTGGGGAATTGGTCGGAGTGGCCGGGAGAGTGTCATGGCAATGGAAGAGTTTTGTCGAAACGCCGTTGGCCCACCCGAATGGGAAAGCGAGGCCATGGGTTCCGTGGTGTGGGTACAGTGCACTACCTCTGCAGAGTGTAATTAATCTATCGATAGCCGAGTCCACGGTCACGGACACGCTCGAAAGTAAGTCACACCATGGGTCAACATATAATAAAAATTTTCTCACTAAGTTATACATTTTTTGTAACGTAAAAATGGTGGAAGAGCCACCGAGATGATTTGAGACCAAGTATGGTCAGGGTTGTGATCGCCGGAAAGATCATGAATTCTGTTCTGTTGAGATGAACAAGTTTAGAGATTAAGAAAGATCACCATGGGTAACTCAGACCGAGGGTCTGTTTTCACAAAGGCATGAGCATAGCATGTTAGTTTTATGCATATTCACGTATGGTGTTGCATTTTAATAATTGAATAATTATCATGATATCGTTTGTCATTATGATTTTGTTTGCTGTATGCTTGCAAGTACATTCAATATACTGACCTGGCGTGTCATGCCAAATTTCAGGAAAGTATCGCTGGAAAGAAGTGTCATCCGAGTCTAGACCGTGTCCACATCTGTGTCCCTATGAGATGGAGTTCCGTTACGAAGTCGTTCCGCTGCTGCGTAGTTTTTATAACCGAGGCCTTTTATGTTCATTAAATAATGTACATATTGTCTAGCCGCACCGTGTGTGTCGCTTGTCCTCGCTACTCGTTGTAATGTAAAACTGTGATGCGCTAGTATCAATAAAGCGGTTGTTTTCTGTACCTAGATGTTGTGCGTTGCCAGAAGACAAGGTCTCTGGGCTAACAATGCAAGGTAAACCGGTCGCTCTAATCCGGGGTGCCACAACACTTGGTATCAGAGCCGCGCTGACTGTAGGACACGTTAGACTAAGACATGCTAACTAAACGCCAGATACGGGTCTAGGTTGAGTGCCGATAGTCTATATAGCTGGTTGTTGCTTTACATATACTTGTCTTATTTTTATGCTAACCTAATGATGGTTGTGAGTGTAGATGGCTCCAGGGCCGTATCCGTGCCAGTTGCAGCTGATGTTGTACACATCACCGCACCTCCTTCGTAACGTGTGGCGTCGGCTGTACCCTCGTGGAGACGACCCAGTTTATCGTGTGTACCGGGAGCATCTAGCAGACTCAATATATGAGTATCAGGTAGTGGTGACTCTGCATGTTAGTTCTGACTCCAGCTCTTACACTCGTACCTCTCGAAGCGGTTATGCTTCTACCGCTTCACAGGCCGTCCAATTTGATGCATCCGAGATCCTTGTTGAGCTCCGTCACAGCGAGGTCCGCATGCAGAACCACCCAGGTTTCCAATACTATCCTTCTCTGCACGACAACGGTCGTGTTCATTTCCCTGAGATTGATCCAAAGTCTGATAGTGTTGCTAGCCATCTTTCCCGTTATATTTCTGCTAGACATCTCAAGATCCATGAGCTGGCTCGCGAGTTGACTAACACTCATATTGCTTTAGCCACTACTAGGTCTGTCACCATTCCCTCCTCCATGGGATTTACCCCTTATGTCCCCAGTTTCGTTTCCCCTATTTCACCAGTTACCCCTCCCAGTAGCTCGGGCGCCTCGACCATAACTCCTCTTAGTGCCCCTGCTGAGTGGATATCCCTTGTGACTACCCCTGTAGCTCCTATGATCCACCCTACTCCTGCCTCGGAAGGAGAGCCTTCGAGGCAGCGTCACCGTGTTACCTTTAACCCCGAGATTTTAGTTAACCTCGTCAGTTCAGGATCCGAGTCCACTTCAGGGGAGGACCCCGCAACACCTGCAGAGCAGTACAGCTCCAGAGTATTCACTGTCGTTAGACTGATGTACGAATGTAGTTGTACGAGTCATGATGTTTTGTTTTATGTATAAGAGTAGTGGAACCGGGCATGTTAATTAATCTTCATGTATGAGTCCCTGTATAATTATGCTGAAGCTGTATTTCTTTTACTCGTTGTCTTTCTTCGCAATTTTGTTTTCCTTGAGTTTTGTTGCTGGCTTTCCCCAAATATTTTCTTTTGAATGTTTCTCATCTCGTTTGCATTGTCTTGGGAAAAATCCATAATAGGATGACGCGGGGAGGCAACAGTAGCAGCGCTCACAAGGATGTTCCTGTTCGTCGCTCCGCCCGACAGGCAGGACACTCCCCCGAGCCGTACATACCACTGCCTCGACCGCCAAATCTGCCTACCAGTGAGCACATTCTGCGTATGTTTGAGGAAAGAAGAAGTAATGATTTGCTTGAGGTATTAAAAAGTGTTCAAGCTATGGTTGGTCAGAATTGAAATCAAAACGGTCATCACTCCAAGCTATCAGATTTTCAGAGAACTCAGCCTCCCAGTTTCAGTCAGGTTGTTGACCCTTTGGATGCCGACGATTGGTTACGGACCATTGAAAGGAAGCTTGAGATTTCCCGTACTGCAGAAGAGGACAAAGTTCCATATGCAACTCACTATCTTGAAGGCGCTGCTGCCATATGGTGGGAAAATACAAATGCCATGTGGCCTGCTGATGAAGAACTCACCTGGACAAAATCAAGGATCAGTTCCGAAAATATCACATCCCTGCTGGAATTATGAAAACCAAGCAGGGCGAATTTCTTGCACTCACCCAAGGAAATCTGTCTGTGGGTGAATATTTGCAAAAACTGAACCACCTGGCCCGTTACTCCCTATACGACGTGGCCACTGAAGAAAGAAAGATTGACAGATTTCTTGGAGGATTAAACTCGCAACTTAGGTGCACCCTCAGCATGCTCGATTTCCCAGACTTCCAAACTTTGGTGAATAAAGCTTTCATTGTGCAAAGAGAACACAAGCTCGTATTGGACAACTGGCCTGCTAATAATGAGAACAAGCACAAGTTGGAACCAATGAAAGAAGGGCAACCAGTGCAGAAGGCTCGAACCTGGCAGCAAACTCAGGTGGAATAGAAGCCCAATTGGCAACAGAATGTTAACAAGACCACTACCCAAGTCAAGAATGTTGTCACCAACCCAGTACACGAGGAGCGTCAGCGCAACAATTCTTGTTTCAGTTGTGGGAAAAATGGACACTATGCCAGGCAGTGCCCCAAGAACAGCAAGGCGAACGCCTTATTCCGGCGACAAGTCAACTTCATGGGATCATACCCGAACTAGCAAAACATCGCCGGGCACGTGCATCACCTCTCCGCAAATGAAGCCCAAGAAAACCCCGAAGTAGTCATTGGTATGTTTTCTCTTAATAGTATACCTGCAATAATTTTATTTGACTCGGGGGCTTCCCACTCTTTTATTTCTCAGAGAACAAATTTTCTTGTTCTCTTTTGGGCAAAAATATGCTGGTACAAACCCCGGGATCTTTAATCAAGAGCAATCTGGTCTTCCGTGACTTGGAAATCAATATCAACAGAATAAGCTTTCCAACTTCCTTGATACTCATCGAGTCGGTATAGTTGGACGTCATTTTGGGCATGAATTGGCTGACCCAATATCAAGTATGCATAAACTGTGCAACCCGAGAAGTCACTCTGACCAGTCAAAAAGGGCAGGCTACAAAATTCTACTCCCGTAGAAGCATACCAAAGAAGGGAATGATATTCATTGCTGTGGCTGAATTGAAATTAATTCCCGTGGTTGGTGAATTTCCTGATGTATTTCCAGAAGAACTGCCAGGCATGCCGCCAGATCGAGAGCTTGAGTTTGCAATAGATTTGGTACCCGGAACCACACCGTTATACAAGAAATATTACAGGATCCCCTCATCAGAATTAGTGGAATTCAAGAAGCAGCTCGATGAAATGCTCCAGAAAGGATATATCCGTGCCAGTTCCTCACCATCAGGATCGCGTGCACTCTTTGTAAGCAAGAAGGATGGCAGCCTCCGCATGTGTGTGGATTATCGTCAGCTGAATGATGTCACCATCAAAAACAAATATCCGCTGCTAAGAATTGATGACTTGTTCGATCAGCTCAGTGGGGCCAAGGTATTCTCCAAGATTGACTTACGAACCGGATACCATCAGCTTAAGATTAAAAAGGAAGATATCCCTAAGACCGCATTCACCACTCGATACTGTCTTTATGAATATACAGTTATGTCCTTTGGTCTCACCAATGCCCCTGCATTCTTCATGCACATGATGAACAAAGTATTCATGGATTTCCTCGATAAGTTCGTGGTAGTCTGTATCAATGACATACTTATATATTCAAAAAGTGAAGGGGATCACAAAGAACATCTCCGAGCAGTATTACAATGACTCCGTGACCATCAGCTTTACGCCAAATTCAGTAAATGTGAGTTTTGGCTCAAAAAAGTTGGATTTCTTGGACACGTGCTATCCGCCGAGGGTATAGCCGTAGACCCAAGCAAGGTAAAGGATGTGCTCAATTGGTTGCCACCCACAACAGTATCTCAGATCAGGAGTTTCCTTGGACTGGCTGGATATTACCGTCGTTTCATTGAAGGATTCTCCAAGATTGCCAAACCCATGACAGAGCTACTAAAAAAGGATAAGAAGTTTGAATGGACTAACGACTGTGAGAAAAGTTTTAGTGAGCTAAAGAAACGGCTGACCACCGCATCCGTATTAACTCTTCCAAACATATATCGCAGTTTTAATGTATACTGTGACACATCCAGACAAGGACTTGGTTGCATACTTATGCAAGATGGCAAGGTAGTGGCATATGCATCACGACAGCTGCGACCGCACAAAGGGAATTACCCTACACATGATCTGGAATTGGCCGCGGTGGTGCATGCTCTCAAAATATGGAGGCATTATCTCATCGAGAAGAAGTGCCAAATTTTTACAAATCACAAAAGTCTCAAGTATATATTTACTCAGCCAGATTTAAATCTTCATTAGCGAAGGTGGCTTGAGCTGGTTAAGGATTATGATCTTGGAATAAATTACCACCTAGGTATAGCCAACGTGGTGGCTGGCGCACTCAGTCGGAAGTTGGTCATACTAAACGTCATATTAAAATCTTTGCCCACTAAACTTCAAGAGGAGATTTCTCAACTCCATATGAACATCATTGAGGCTGGTCTCGCTAATATTTTGGAAGTTACCCCCACACTTGAGGAAGAAATCTGCAAGGCCCAGCCAGACGATCCTGTCATACAAAAGCATGCCAAGAATATGCTGGCAGGACGTACCTCTGATTTCTCAAACGGATCACTTTGGGACTCTTCGATTTCGTGAAAGGATCTATGTACCAAATCAGTCGGACCTGAAAAAGAAAATCTTGTCAGAAGCACACGAATCCTCATACTCTATTCACCCTGGGGGTACAAAAATGTATGAAGACCTTTGGCAAATATTCCGATGGGATGGAATGAAGAAACACATTGCCTATTTTGTGGCTTGTTGCGACATATGCAACAAAGTAAAGGCAGAACATCAGAAGCTAGCCGTACTTCTTCAACCGCTGCTAGTTTCGCAATAGAAATGGGATGACGTCTGCATCGATTTCATCACAGGGCTCCCCAAGACTCAGCGAGGCAATGATGCAATATGGGCCATAGTGGACACTCTAACCAAGGTAGCTCACTTTATCCCGGTCAAGACCACATATCGAGCAGACCAACTCGCACAGCTGTATGTGTCCAGAATAGTCAGTCTGCATGGAGTACCTCGAACCATCACCTCCGATCGAGGTTCACTCTTTACCTCTGCTTTCTGGTTACGTCTCCATCAAGCCTTGGGGACAGCCCTGAAATACAGTACAGCTTATCATCCTCAGACTGATGGACAAACAGAGCGGGTAAACCAAATACTTGAAGATATGCTGCGAGCTTACATCTTGGCCCAAGGATCTAAATGGGAAGATTGTCTGCCTTACGCCGAGTTCTCCTACAACAACAGTTTCCAAACCAGTCTAAAGATGTCACCGTACGAGGCTTTATATGGCCACAAGTGTCGTACCCCGTTAAATTGGTCTCAGACTGGAGATAGCCATATCTTCGGAATATACCTCGTGATGGAAGCTGAGAAACAAGTCAAGGAGATCAGAGATAGATTACAATTGGCCAAATCTCGACAATAGAGTTTTTATGATGCAAAACACCGACAGCTCAGTTTTGAACCCGGAGAACACGTATACCTCCGAGTCACTCCTATGAAAGGAGTCAAGAGATTCCATACTCGCGGAAAGTTGGCACCAAGATTTATTGGCCCCTTCCCAATTATTTCTCGAGTGGGCACCGTTGCTTATTAGTTGGAATTGCCCCCGGAATTGTTCGGTGTGCACAACGTGTTTCATGTCTCACAGTTGAGGTGGTGCACATCGCCGCCTGAGAAAAAGACTGCCATGACCGACATAGAATTGGCAAAGAATTCAACGTATAAAGAAAGACCGTTCGAAATTGTGGATCAGATGGAAAGGGTCACTCATAGTAAAGTAAGGAAGTTTTATAAGGTCCAGTGGGAGCATCACACCGAGTCCGAAGCAACCTGGGAACAAGAAGAATTCATACAGACATATTATCCGGAATGGTTTTCCCAAGCAACCGAATCTTGATGACGAGATTCATTCTAAGTGGGGGAGGTTTGTGACAGCCTAATTTTTGCCCACTTTTATTTGCCTGAGTTTTATTTGTATTTAATTTGAACCTTGGGATTTTTGAATCTTTTCATATGGACTTAAACACTTGGGCACCCTTGGCTTTCACCCAAGTGCCTCATTTCCCACCGTTGCCTCATTTCAAATCCTCTTTTCCCTCTGGTTCACCCTAAAATAATTATTGGAATATTTTTCTTTATTGAAAAATATTCATTTTTCCCTCCAAAACCCTAGTTAAGGCCATTGCGCCCCAAAGCAACCCCAATTTTTCTGGCCCACAAAAATCTGAGGAAATTCATAAATATTCTTTTGGACCCTAGGACACATTCCTGAGCAAAAATATTGCACCACTTTTGGAATATTTTTGCTACAGAAATTATTTCCTATTCTGGACATAAATGGTAGTTTCTATAGCAACTACCATTTTACTTGCTCCATTGCTTCTGAAACTCCTTGTGCATCTTTACCTTAGTAACTTAGTACTAGCCTCTAGAGCACAGCCTCCAACTCTTAGCCAATTTACCTCAGTAAACTCTCAAAGTTTCTGTCCAGAAACATACCAACCGTGTGAATTTCTTTCTACTGCGTCTGGAACCAAACTAACCCTGGGTAACTCTCATATCTACCACGAACAACACGCCATACACGATCTTTGGCACCAAGTAAGCCAGTAGGCAAAGTTCGCGCAATGACCACGCGTGTGCACCATGCCAAGCTGCTTGTCGGCGCGCTCTGGATGCCGCCGAGCGCTCTGTTTTGCGCGTGCTTGCTTCCGCGCCTGCCAGAGCTTGCCAACCCGTGCCACCATCTTCGTCTCGACCTCTACAACACCCCCTGGCACTCGCCTACGCTGGAGCTCGCCGCAGCAAGCACGGGCGCGGTCCGGCCAAGGCAACAGTACGGTGCGCACTGTGCTCGTCGCCACTCGAGCAGCCCTGTGCTCGTCTCCGTCCGTCCATAGCTCCCGCGTGAACCCCGTCACCTTCTCCCTCTCCCATTGACGCCATTCGTCGTCGGGAGCAACATCCAGGTGTCACCGGCGGAGCCCCGATCCCCCCTCTCGGCTTGCCTATATATAGGACCCCTCCCAGCCTTCCCGAGCACTCAGCTCCACTCCCACACACACCACAACTGCGTAGAACCCCGTGGCCCGGCCGGGCAGGCCACAGGCCGCCGTCCCCGAGCTCGAGCTCACCGGCGATCCCCTCGGGTCGTTGCGGTAGCTCCAGACCCTCTCATGCTAGGGCAACCCTTCCAGAGCCTCCGCCACTCTCTGGTGGTGTCGTTGCACCTAGTTGGAGCTTCTAGAGTCGCCGTTGCTCGCTGTCTTCTTCAACTCCGGCGACCGCCCCGTTCTGCCTCCACCTGCGAGGCCATTTCCGACGCCGTCCGACCACCCCTAGCTACTATATGGGCACGAGTAAGTGCGCCTCGACCTCCTCCGTCGATCTATCCCTCCCATCTTGGCCAAGGAGCTCGCGTCGCTGGCGTGCGCTCCGGCGAGGCCGCAGCTGCCCATGTTCTTCTCCCTCTCTCCCCCTCAGCTGACTAGCGGGGCCCGCTAGTTAGCCTCTTTGTACCCGTGCGAAGCGGTACGAGTGGTGGCGCCCTGGGCTTTTACGCCTTCGACGTAACCCCTTTCAGTATGTTCATTTAAATTCCAGAATTTAAATATATTCCAGAACACTTCAAACTGCAATAAGTTTTTAACCATAAGTCCAAATGAATTGATTCTTTTTGCATTGTGTTCTTTGTAAAGAAATCTTGCAGCACACCAAAAATGTGCCTATCTGGTGCTGCGTAGATTTTCTGGTGAATTTTTGAATGGTTCTTGATATTTTCTTTTTGTACTTTTAATTATTTTCAGAAGGTGAAGCTTGTCTTGAGGATCACCAGGAGGCTTGTGAACCTCATTTGCACTAAGGCAAGCCACAGCAACATTTTCATGGTGCCATTTCAATATTTGTGATTTTCCAACTTGAATAAATGATTTAATCTATGCACATGAATTATTTTTGCTATTTACTTTCTGCTGGCTGTTGTATTTAGTTGTATTACTTAGTATACAGAAAGTTGGAAGTTGGTTTAAGTTATTATGATAGCTAGGAGAAAGTTTGGATCATGGAGCACTAATATGGGTATGCATATAAATAGCTATGTGAAGTTACTTTTTTTCTTACATGAGAACTATGGTAAAATTTGCTAGAATATATTCTGTTTTTAATTGAAAGTAAAATCATAACCAGAAAAATATTGGAAGGTATTATGCTTGCTTCTAGTAAAGTAAAGTTGACCCAGTTATTTATTTTTGTAATGCATTTGGTATGTTGCATTTCCATGGCACTGTATGACACTGGTTATTTATTTATTTTAAGTTGAACCTGTTAATAACTCAAATTGAATAAATTGTTGACCGGGTCATGGTGCAACTGAATCGAGTTTTTCCCAGTGCAACCTCATTTGCCTTTATGGGAAGGTCTTTATTCCGTCCATTGTCATGCCTCTGGTCGGTACCTCCAAGTAGGGAAGGTTATGGGCATGTGGTACCCTGGCCCGGTAAGCAGTCATAACCTTGTGTGCCCGTTGTTAAGTTTATGGTACCGAGTCCCCGTTTTGGGACAGTTTCTGTTTGGCCACGACGGTGGTCGATGTGCCTTTGGTAGGCACGGGGCCACCCATGACTATTCCAGTGGGGAATGGGTCAGATTGGCCAGGAGAGTGTCATGGCAATGGAAGAGTTTTGTCGGAACGCCGTTGGCCCACCCGAATGGGAAAGCGAGGCCATGGGTTACGTGGTGTGGGTACAGTGCACTACCTCTGCAGAGTGTAATTAATCTATCGATAACCGAGTCCACGGTCACGGACACGCTCAAAAGTAAGTCACACCATGGGTCAACATATAATAAAATTTTGCTCACTAAGTTATACATTTTTGTACCGTAAAAATGGTGGAAGAGCCACCGAGATGATTTGAGACCAAGTATGGTCAGGGTTGTGATCGCCGGAAAGATCACGAATTCTGTTCTGTTAAGATGAACAAGTTTATAGATTAAGAAAGATCACCATGGGTAAGTCAGACCGAGGGTCTGTTTTCACAAAGGCATGAGCACAGCATGTTAGTTGTATGCATATTCACGTATGGTGCTGCATTTTAATAATTGAATAATTATCATGATATTATTTTTCATTATGATTTTTTTTGCTCTAAGCTTGCAAGTACATTCAATGTACTGACCTGGCGTGTCATGCCAGATTTCAGGAAAGTATCGCTGGAAAGGAGTGCCGTCCGAGTCTAAACCGTGTCCACATCGGTGTCCCTGTGAGATGGAGTTCCGCTACGAAGTCGTTCCGCTGCTGCATAGTTTTTATGACCGAGGCCTTTTATGTTCATTAAATAATGTACATATTGTCCAGGGCACCTGTGTGCCGCTTGGCCTCGCTACTCGTTGTAATGTAAAACTGTGATCCTCTAGTATCAATACAGAGGTTGTTTTCTATACCAAGATGTTGTGTGTTGCCAGAAGACAAGGTCTCTGGGCTGGCAATGCAAGGTAAACCGGTCGCTCTGATTCGGGGTGCCACAGCGTTCTCCGACGGAGTCCGCGATGTCAGGATGAAGGAGAACCTCGCCATCCACTAGGACCTGTGCACAGCCCTCAAGCTGTTGAAACTCGCAGCGATGTGTGCCAGGGCAGAGGAAGGACGCCTCTTTCTCATGGAGCTGCATGAAGTGGAGGCTGATGACAAAAAGGCCAAGGCCAAGGAAGCGAAGCGCAAGGGACCTGATGTGCTACGGAGCCAGAAGTAAAGCATGGCTGCGGCTACAACGACCCCCCCTAGAGACAACCGTCAGTACTACGTTTTCCACGATGTTCGCAGCCACAACACTAATGACTGCCAAGAACTCAGGGCAATGCGCGGCGGGCGCGTCGGGCAGCACCCTGAGCGTGACAACCACAACTACGGCCGTGGAGGGGGCCGTGGTGGAGGACGCTGGGACGGCAGGAACTCGCGCAAAGGATGGCGTGACCAACCTCGTGAAGACCACTGGCAGGAGCGGCCTCGTGACGCCCCCTGGCGCGACCAGTCTCGTGAGGGTCGTCCTCAGGGCAAAGCAGGGCTGCCTCCGCTGCCACCACCACCAAGAAGGAACAACGATGACCGCCAGGGGGATGAAGCAGGGAGCTTTCAGGAGCCACGCGCGGTTGCATGCATCTTAGGAGGAGCCCATGCTCCGGCTTCCCACCGCATCTTCAAGCAGTTCGCTCGCGAGGTGAACGTGGTGCTTCCCAGGCCTGACGCCGCGCGAAACCTCAGGTGGAGCAAGCAGGTCATCGCCTTTGACCCGAAGGACAAGCTCAAGTGCACCGCAGCCCCAGGCGCTCTCCCGATGCTCTGCACCCCGACCATCAGCAATGTCCTCGTGACCAAGACCCTCATCAACGGCGGAGCAGGGCTCAACGTCCTCTCTGTCCTGACCTTCGAGACGCTCCAGGTCCCCTATGATCAGCTCCACCGAACCAAGCCATTCTACGGAGTCACAGATGGCTCCACACTCCTGATGGGGCAGGTCCGCCTCCCCGTCACCATCGGTGATCGCGACAACTATCACACCGAGCTCATCGACTTCGATGTCGCCAACATCCACCTCCCGTACAACACCATCCTTGGGTATCCCACCCTCGCCAAGTTCATGGCGGCGACCCATCATGGCTACAACGTCCTCAAGATGCCCGGGAGTGGCAGAGTCATCACAATCGCCTCCGACTGGAAGGATGCAGTGCGTTCCCTGGAGCGCGCCTACCAGACCGCGGCGACCGATAGCCCCGACGAAGTTGGAGCCGTCTTCGCCCTGCAGACCGCCCCCAAGAAGAAGAAGAACCTGCCCGCCGATGAACCTCAGTACACGGAGGCTCCTCACGGCCCCGTCTCAGGACCGGCGCCTGCCGACGAGGCGCCCTCCACTCTCACATAGGGAGGCGCACCCGATGCCCCTCTCAGGACAGGCTCGGGGGCTCTCCTCTGGAGCGCCTCTGGTCTGACCAGTGTCTCGAGGGAGGTGTTCGGGCACCATCTGTAGGCATGTCTCGACACGTGTTTTTGTGAGCCCAGTGTGGGCCGTACATCGCTGGTGGCTCAGGACTTCATCGACCAGGTTACCGAAGTACTTCAGTACACAAGGCTCACACGCGGTGGGCGCAACCGCACGATACCAAGCTCACCTACCCGCAACCCAAGCAACCACTTCCGCATCTGCATCGACGTCACGGGCCTCAACCGAGCCGCTTCTTTGGAGCCCTTCTGGCCGACGGCAGTCGGCTGGAGGAGGGCTCTCCCCTGTAGCTACATTCGCACACTCTTCAGCTTCCGCAATGCAGCCACCACATTCCAGTACCTCGCGTGCCAGGCTTTGGGGGCTCAGGATGCTCAGTGGCGTGCGGTTCATACGGAGCGAGAGCCGGACCCCCGTGACCACTGAGGGCCTCCGGAGCCCTTGGGCCTCGAGAGCCCGACGATCCTCAGGAGCGACCCGCACGGCTCGCGTCTTCAGCTACCCCAACTCTTCTTCAACAATTGTCAGGTGATGTCTCAGGTATTCAATCAAGGGCGCCCCTCGGGCTGCACCATCCTCGAGCTGCTGGGGGCTCACCCCCCGCAGCTGTCTCTTTTGCGCATGAATCAAGGCTAGTTGTTTCTTCCTATTTGCATTACCTAAATGCTCGGCGTTCTCACCGCCATTAAGGTCATGAGCCCTTGTGAGCCCACTCGTGGACGTGCCATGATTAAGGACTGGCACGACATCTGTGCTCGGGTCCGTCTCTGTAGCATCGCTAAATCCAAGGGTTGAGCTCTGTCTCGCGAGCCATTCCCATGTCGTCACCTCCCGTGGTCCTTGGTGCCTTGTTCTCGCATGGGCTTATCGTGGATGGGTAAGTAGGGGCCCGTGGCAGGTGCCTCGCTCACGCGGGAACCACGCGCCGGTTGTTTTTCTTTTGGACTATTGCATGAGAAGACTGGGCACGGCGTCTGTGCTCGGGTCCGTCCCTGCAGCGTCGATAAATCCAGCGGCTGAGCTGTGTCTTACGGGGCGGTCCCTCTAACGTCACCTCCTGGGGTCATTGGTGCTACGGCCTTCTCATGTGATGCCCTCTAGAGATGCACTCGGCGCAGGCCGACACAACGCATCCCTTCTCACTTTTTGCAGAAGAAGACTCAGGCGCAACCCGCCTCAGGGTAGGGTCTCGTGAGTGATGCGTAAGCTCACGAGAACTTCCTCATAGTCGTTCAGCTCGTCCTGAGGATGGCCCATATACACCTTGGCTGTCCTGCCGTGCAAGCCACATGTTAGGACGGGGCTTTACACACCCCGGAGTCTCTCCCGGTGGGAGGCTCCCTCCCACGGTCCAGTGGAAGTACCATGCTCCACGCTGACAGAACCAACCGAGGAGCGGTTTTGCCCACAAACCAGTGAAAGCACCAAGCTCCGCGCTGGCCGCTACGACCGAGGCGCGGTTATGCCCACACTCCGCGCAAGTGTGGTAGCTCTATGCTCCGTGCTAGTTATAAACAACTGAGGGCGGCCCCAAGCGGTCGCACCAACCTCAGGGAGCTTTTCAGCTCATGACGCTCGCAGCTTCTCCTTGGATGGGTGTCGCGAGGGGGGCTAGGCACGGGGGCTATGCTCAGGTCACGCCTGGCAGACACCACCCTACCAGGTTCCTAGACACCTTGGTTTCTTGCGCCCCCATCCTAGGCGAAGGTTCGTGAGCAAGGTATGGTGCTCGTTCTCCCTCATGAGAGCTGTTCGTACGTCAAGGGGGACCCCTGGGCATCGTGACCCTAGGGCCTCACTAATCACGTAGCCCCTCACTCCTTGAGCCCGGCGCTCAACGGTGGTCAAGGTATGCGCGGGGCTAGGCCCTGCCGACGCAGAACGCAAACGGGATCGCTTGAACGTCAAGGGGGACCCCTGGGCATCGCGACCCAGGGGCCTCACTAGCCACGTAGCCCCTCATTCCTTGAGTATAGTTATTACGATAACCCCGGTCAGTCGGAGGGATCAATGGCGATCGAGGTATGCGCGGGGTTGGGCCCTGCCGACGCAGAGCACCTAAGCAAACATGAAAGTAAGTAAGCACGGAAATCACCAAGTTCTAGTCTAGTTATTACAATAATACCAAGTTATCCTAATTCAAGCGAGTCCTTACGCCCCCCAAGGCACTTGCACTTCTCTCATCTGGATAGGAACAGGTCAGGCATCGCCAAGCACGCCATCACCAGCCTCCACCTCCTCGGCCACGGCAGCAGTGACGCAGCGGAACGCCTCCACCAGCTCCTTGACCTTCGCCTCCAGGGCCTCAGCAGCTGCACCCTCTATGCTCGCGATCACGGGCTCGGACAGCGAGGCCAGGTCAAGAGTGGGATTGCGGAGACAGAGGTGGCCGCACACCTGCGTCAAGGCCAAGGTAAGGAGTGTGCGACTTTTGACGTCTGCTAACTGGCCAATCGCGGTCGTAACCTCGCGCAGGGACTTCACGAGCGAGGCGAGGAGCCCGGCGGAGCCATCCTCCGGGGTGGCCAGCGGCTTCTCGAACCCTTCCCTGTAAGCAATCTGCAGCGCCGTGTGGGCCTCGAGCTCGAAGGCGGCGTGGGCCTCGCGACTCACCGCTGCCGAGGCAGCGAGGGCGTCTTCCTTGTCGCGCGCAGCTTGGGTCGCCTTGGCCTGCTTGGCCTCGGCCTTTAGCTTGTCTAGGCTCGTGCGATCAGCGAGCTGCTCCTGCTGCAGCCGGGACGTCTCAGCCTTCTGCGCCTTGAGCTCCTTCTCCAGCCTTTCGAGCTCCAGGGCGCGCCTGGTGCCTTCCTCGCGAAGGGCCTCCAGCTCGCTCTCCACCTTGAGGAAATGCTTCTCGGAGGATGCCGCGTCGGCTCGCGCGGCGTCGCACGCTCGCGTGGCTGCCGCGGCCTCCTCCTGACCCTTGGCGGCGACCGCTGAGACCTGGCTCTAGGAGGCCCGCGCAGACTCATCTGCCAGGAGCCACCCAGAGATCAGGCCCAGGCGTCCTTCCATCGCGCGGCCATCATCACCCAGAAGTTCGGCACGTAGCCGACCTAGCGCAGTGGAAGCGGCCTCCAAGGTCTTGCCAGACTGCACCAGCTGGCGGATAGATGCCATTTGAGATCGCCTGCTCGACCAGGGGCTCGGGGGCTCCGGCTCCCCTCGCTGGAGCAGCGGGAGCAGGAGCCACCACGGCCTCACAAACAGCAATGATGCCCTCAGGCGACGCCGCCACCGCGCGCTCGGTGGCCTGGCCGGCTGAGGCGCGTGAAGCTGTGGCACCCTTCTCTGCGGCGACAGCAACGGCAGGTGGAGTGGGGTACCGCGCCGTAACCTCCCCCTTCGCTTTCTTCATCATGCTGCCCAGGCTGTTGTGCCAAGAGAAGTACGTCAGGAACACAACAACCAAGGAATAACAGGAGATTGCACACTTACTCGTCGGAGGTGACGCGCGCCCTCCTCTTCATCAGCAGATCGGCTGTGGCCGCCGGTGCTACGTGCGTGCCAGCAGTCCAAATGCTGGCAAGGCACGCGGCCACGGACTTGCGCGCGGCTGCAGTCACCGGTTTCATCAGCACGGCGCTCTTCGGCGGGGTCGCCGCATTGCTCCCTCCAGACGCAGCACGCCCGGATCGACGCGGGGTGGTTGCCTGGGGCCTCCCAGCAGCACCTGCGCCTGATGCCACTTCCACGGCGGACGCCTCAGAGGTGTCTTCCTTGTCAACCCGGTCCTCGTCTCCCAGGGTCTCCTCCGAATCCTCCTCCCCCTCGCTCCCCTCCTCGACACCGGAGGACACGTCGACCGTGGGCGGAGCAGCCACGGGCACCCCGAAACCTGACACGGCCTTCAGCGGCATGACCTTGTCAGGACGGCTGTACATCGGCAGGTGGACCCTCGAGAGGTCCTTAGGAACCATCCCCGGGAGGGTGATCGAGACGAGGTCCAGGTCGGCCCCGGCCAGCGTCCCCGAGCGCAGCCGAAGCCTGTCATCATCCCCTAATAGCTCCCACATGGGGCGCGAATGTGCCTGGAGCGGCGCCAGCCGCTGCCTCAGGAACTCCTTCACAATCTGGGCCCCTTCAAACCTCGAGCCCAGGTCGACCTCGATCTTTGCCAACACAGGCTCGGCAAGGGGGTCGTTGAGCATTGCATAGCTCCAGCAGGCACATTTCTCCAGACGGGCAGTAGGCAGCGCCAGCAGCGGGTGAATACGCTGGGCATCCAGATAGACCCACCTCTTCCGGTGGGTGTCTATCTTCTTCGCGGCTGTCATCAGCCGGCAGCACTGGCGCTGGAAGACGAAGGAGGCACATCCCGAGCACGGACCCTCGTCGTACCGCCGCATGGAGAAGAAGTGGCGAAAGAGGGCGATAGTCGGCTTCACCCCTACACACGCCTCGCATTAAAAGGCGAAGAGCGACAGGACGAAGATGGAGCGAGGTTGGATGTGGAGGGCGTGCACCTGGTAGTGATTCAGGATGGCGTAGAAGAACTCCGAGAAGGGCGGCACGAGCCCGACGGAGATGCTGTGGAGGAAGAAGGGGTAGCAGTCCTTCAGCAAGATCCGTGCCGCGGTGGACCCAGCCCAAACCATCGTTGGGCCATGCTCGTTGTGGACGCTCAACAACAAAGACTGGACCTCGAGTAGTCCCCCTCCTCGGTGATGGTGGACTCCTCGAGCACCACCTCAAGGGAGGAAGCAGATCCGGACGCCTGCGTGGCGCCCTTACTTTTCTTCGCCATCGCTGAAGGCGCTGGAGGTTGCTGGTGATTTGGGAAGGCCAGAGGCGAAGGAGAAGGGGATCTGAGCAGGAAGGAAAGGAGGCGATAACTCCTCTGCAGCGAAGACAGTCCCTTTTGTCAAGTTGCACGGTCGCCAAGACTGCGTGGGAGGCGGAGTCGCCCACGTCCCATCCAACCGTCACGCGCCATCCTGGTCCGCAGTCTTTTGGGGCCCGCGGCGCTTCGTCCTCGACTAACGCTTCGCCCCGAAGCCAACTCCGCGCGCGCCTTGGGCCCCGGGGGCTACTGTCGGCGTCCTGAGAACCAGGGTACCTAGACTAGCCTGTCTGCGGGCCATGACGCACTCCTGCTACGGTCTGGTACGGCCCAGCTGATCGACCATCTTCTCAAGACCCTCGCGAGGGGTCTAGAACTCACGAGGAGAACGACATCAAGACCCCCTCAGGAGCGGCCTCGGCTAGGTTGCTCCAGAGGGGCGGAGAATCCAAGGCCAAGCCTGCCTCAGGAGGAGGCAGTGATACGAGCAGTGACGCACCGCGCCGGCGGGTGCCAGCCCGTGCTAGCGGTGCAGTTGCCGTTTTGGTGCAAAGGAGACAGCACAGGCGCAGGTTCCCGAGGAGCGAGACAAAGGTTTCCCCTTTGGTGCCAAAAGACCGAAGACCGCAAGGACAACTGGGAGGATATCACCACCGAGCCCACTACCGCGTCACCACATGATCCTTTTGCAGGCGAATACCGCTTTTGTATGGATAGGAACGTCCTTGTGTTCCCGCTCAAAATGGCCGTTGTGGGATCCCTTCCCACCTAAACATTTCAGGGGAAGAGGACCCTGGCCGCCTATATAAGTAGCTAGGCTCTCCACTATGGAGGCATTCTGATCAGATCCAGAGACTCCGCCCTCGCACCAAGGATCAAGAACCCTTCCCTCCTGACCCTCCTGAGCTCAGGAACCACTGTACTCATTCATACTCAAGCCCTCTCGAGGCTAATCCAACAAAGCAGGAAGTAGGGTTTTACACCGCAAGGTGGCCTGAACCTGGGTAAATTCGTGTGTGCTTTACTTGTTGTTTGCTTGAATCTCTTCATCGGACGAGGGCGAGACGCTAGGTAGATGTGAGTGGGAGAGATATTCGTTCACGCCCCTGTTGTCAGGGATATTACTAGCAGGTATAAACCGGCTAGGAAGATCCGGATTATATTAATGTAGTTGTGTTATTATAAGCCCAATAGGTTATGAGTTAGAGGTTACGGCCCGTGGAAGGCTTAAGGCCTATATGTAAAGTTTACGGTTTATAAACCGTCCTATCATGTAACTTGAGGTATAAGGAAGAAAGAGTAGAGACCGAGGCGGACACGATTATGAGCCGGCCTCAGGACTCTGTAAACCGGACCGGGCGTTGCCTCCTATATAAAGGGACGACCCGGCGACGGTTCAGGACAAGCAACAACCCGTCGAGACACAGGCAAGCAATCCGCTCCATGTTCATCGACGCCCAAGCAATACCAAACCAAACTAGATGTAGGCTTTTACCTTCATCGAAGGGGCCGAACTAGTATAAACCCTCTGTGTTCTTTGCGTGCTTTATCCTCTTCTAGCTAACCCGCGCGATGGCTCCACACCTAAGTCCTCTAAACCGGACATCTGTCGTGCCAATTCCACGACAGTTGGCGCCCACCGTGGGGCTATCGCATGATGGTTTCGAGTTCTTGAAGGGCAGCTTTGAAGGACTCAAGGGTTACGCGGTCGGCCGGATTACCAAGAGTCGCCACGGCCGGATCTACATCGACGACGCAGGCTGGGGCCCCGAGGCCGATTCAATCGAATACGGGTAACGGGTCCCCTTCGGTAGCATCTACGTCTTCATCGGCAAGATTGGTGAACATGGACCTGAGCCGGACATCTACCCCAACATCGTCGAGCCGGCTCAGCGTGCGAGATCGGCCCGGATTCAGCCCGCCGTGAAGCGTGTTTTCGTTGGAGCAATACATGGAGTCCAAGTCGAGGACGGATCGGATTCTGGTGGCGAGACCGTTGTCTATTCCGACGATGAATCTTCATATGGAGAAACCGAATCTCTGTATCTGTTGCAGGACGGCCGATCCGGGGGTGTATTCGATGGTGACAGTATTCCGGACCCCATCAATCCGCCAAACCGGGTGGCTGTCTTCATGGCCGAATCACAGTCTATGCAGCAGCCCACGGTGACTAGGGCGTTCACAGCAGAGGCAGCTGGTGCAGGGGCAAGCAACCAAACCCCTTCACCCTCTGACGCTCTATCCACGTTGGTCGAGGAGTTGACAGCACGCGCAATAGCAGAAGTAGCTCCCGCCAACAAGGCGCAACATGATGCGGAGATCCTCCAGCTGAAGGGCCAGATTGAGCAAGCTAAACGGGATCTGGACGCAGAAAAGGCCATGATGGTTACAAGGCAAGCGGAGCTGGATTCCCAAGCTTACCGGCTCAGGAGTGATTAGGCTTCTGCGCAGGAGGTAAGGAACAGAAGGTATCAAACTCGTCTACCGCCGGTCTATGAGGCGATGAATCTCTTTGGTACACCAGGAGCGGGAGCCAGCAATAACCTAGAAATAAACCGGGGAGGAGCCCTAGGAGCAGGTGCGCCGGTTCAACAACCGACCACAGAGCGAAATCGTCAGGTTGTGCCTACGCCGCACATCCCCACCCCTCCTGGCCATTATTCAAACCCGTTGGATAATATTGTCGCCGCCGCTTCACGACTGGCCGCTTTACCTATTGAGGGGACATCCCCCGTGGTGATGGAAGCGCGTCGGGCTAAGGAATTGCTGGACACAGCGTTGACACAGCAACAGACATACTCTTACAGTAGGGAAAGGATTCATTCAACCCCCCGCCACAGCAGGAGTTACACCAGGCGCTGGGATGAACCGGAAGTGTCTAGCAGCGAACGGAGACGTCAACGTCACAGGCAGGATAACCCGGCAGGAGCATATGCGCACGCCCAAGAGGCGATGAACCGGGCCAGACCTACCGCCCGCGAGGATACCCGTCCAATGACGCCGGTTCACCCAACCACAGCAGAGACAGGACTCACGGCGAGTTCCTTTGGAGTACAGTGTCTTGTCCCCGCTTTACGAAGCGTAAGGTTACCCAAAGACTTCAAAGGTCCGCGCAAGGTTCCCAACTATACGGCAGACCTGGCTCCAGAGGCATGGGTTGAGAGCTATGTGATCGCTATGGAGATGCTAGATGTGGATTAAGCGGCATGCACCAAGTATTTTACCATGATGCTTGAGGGTACAGTCGGGACATGGTTAAAGGGCTTACCACATAACTCCATCGGATCATGGGGTGAGCTGCATCGCCAGTTTATCAAAAAAATTAAAGACACGTGCAAGCAGCCAATGTCAGTAGTAGACATAGCGGCATGTGTTCAAGCCTTCAAGGAGAGCAGGAGCCTACGAGCACCTGGGTGCGGCAAGTGTCAGAAATCTTGCACTCTTCCAATAGCATCAACCCCAGTACAGCGATAGTGACGCTAAAAAACAATTGCCGGTTTGAGTCTCTAAAGCTGAAGTTGGGACGGCTCAAGCGGGACTGTAATGATATGGCGACACTCATGAGCGCTCTAGTGAAGTATGGGGACTCTGATAACACTAAATACCCAGAAGCAGATGGAGACAAATCCGGGAAAGCGAACAAGGCTGGTAAACCGGCACAGGTTAATCCGGCAGGAACAAGTTTTAATGGTAAGCGAAAGGCAGAGGGCAGCTCTGATTTTGTGGCCAATACCAATTTTCAAGGAAATTTTCGGCGCCGCAAGGGTAGGCCACCTCCACGGAGCGGCGGAGGATCCATCAATCTGGATCGACAGTTGAACGAGCCTTGCCCAAAACATAGCACAAAGGAACACCCAGCTAAGCATACATGGGGGCAGTGCCGGATCATGGTAGAGGCCATGAGATAAGCCAAAAATGACAACGGACCACCGGGCGGCGGCTCGAGTTCTGGTTTTCAAGGTCCGGGTCACCATGGTAATGGGTCCGGATCAGGATATCATGGCGGCAACAATAACTACAACCAGGGCAACCACCAGCAGCATGGTCAGGGCAGTTATAACAACCAAGGCAACTACCAGCATGGTCAGGGTGGCTAGAATAACCAAGGCAATCAGCAGCGTCAGCAGCAGTAGCAATCTGGATATCAGAATAATCCGAAGGAGCTTAGTAGTGGACAGTACCATGTTTTTACCACGAGTTTGTGCAAAAGGGATCAGAAAATCCTGAAGCGGGCGGTAAACACAGTTGAACCGGCAACACCACGTTTCCTGCGTTGGTCGGAACAACCTATTGTGTGAGCAGAGAGGATCACCCACTGCGGATTGATAATCCGGGCCAGTTGGCCTTAGTGGTGGCACCACAGGTGGGTGGTTACAAATTCACAAAGGTACTCATGGATGGTGGCAGTAGTATCAACATCTTATATTATGAGACTTTCCGTCGTATGGGGTTGACGGACAAGAAATTGAGACAGTCCAACACGGTGTTCCATGGAGTGGTGCCAGGTAAATCGGCTTACCCAGTTGAGAAAATTGATCTCGAGGTCAGCTTTGGAGATGAGCTGGACTCCAGGTCAGAGACAGTAACTTTTGAGGTCGTAAAGATCCGGAGCCCATATCGTGCTCTGTTTGGAAGGCCGGTTTACGCTAAGTTCATGGCTAGACCATGCTATGTTTATCTACAGCTCAAGATGTTGGGTCACAAGGGAACTATCACGGTTCACGGAAGTCGCAAGATTGCATTGGAGTGCGAGGAAGGAGACGCAGCCTATGCAGAGGCAGTATGTGCTACAGAGGAGTTGAAATTCTACAAAGATAATGTTGATCCGGTAGATATGTCCCCGTTAAAGAAGCCAACTACAGAGCATGATCAACCGTTGAAGTTTAAATCGGCAGAGGAAACCAAGCAAGTTGACTTTGTACCAAGCGACTCATCCAAGCAGTTCGCTATCAGTGCTAACCTTGACCCTAAATAGGAAAGCGCGCTCATCGAGTTCATCCGTGAGAACCGGGATATCTTTGCATGGAAACATTCTGACATGCCAGGTATACCGAGGGAACTCGCTGAGCACAGTCTTAATATTGATCCGAAGTTCAAACCGGTCAAGCATTATCTGCGCCGCTTCAATGAAGAAAGGTGCAAGGCTATAGGTGAAGAAGTGGCCAGGCTTTTGGCCGCAGGGTTCATAGTTGAGGTGTTCCACCCGGAGTGGTTGGCTAATCCGGTTCTCGTGTTAAAGAAAAATGGAAAGTGGAGGATGTGTGTGGATTACACAGATTTAAACAAGGCTTGTCCAACCGATCCTTTTGCTCTCCCCCGTATTGATCAGATCATTGATGCCACGACGGGATGTGAGCGGCTAAGTTTTTTGGATGCATATTCAGGGTATCATCAGATCAAGGTGGCGATTAAGGACCAGGAGAAGACAGCCTTCATAACTCCCTTTGGAGCCTTTTGCTATGTATCTATGCCTTTTGGGCTCAAGAGTGCCCAAGCAACTTACCAGCGTTGCGTACAGAACTGTCTTAAGGGGCAGATAGGGAAAAATGTCCATGCTTATGTGGACGACATTGTTGTAAAATTAAGGAAGGAGGAGACGCTGATAGAGGACCTAAAGGAAACCTTTGATAACCTCCGAGTCTATAAGATGATGCTTAATCCGGAGAAGTGCGTTTTTGGTGTTCCGGCTGGCAAGCTCCTCGGATTCTTGGTATCAAACAGAGGAATAGAGGCCAATCCAGAGAAGATCAAGGCAATCACATCCTTGACTAAACCAGCTTGTATCAATGATGTCCAGCGCATCGCTGGCCGGATTACAGCGTTGAGCCGATTCATCAGCCGTTTGGGAGAGAAGGCAATTCCGCTTTATTAGATGCTGAAGAAGACAGACCGGTTTATATGGAGCGATGCTGCAAATGCCGCGTTTGAGGACTTGAAGCGGCAATTAGCAGAACCATCGGTCCTTGCTGCCCCTGTTGATAAGGAGCCGCTGCTGTTATACGTGGCCGCCAATGCCTGTGCAGTTAGTGTGGCAATCGTGGTGGAGCGCAAAGAAGCAGGCAAGGAATATCCGGTTCAGCGCCAGGTTTATTATGTCAATGAGGTTCTAATTGAATCAAAACAAAGGTACCTACACTGGCAGAAGCTGGTGTATGGCGTGTTTATGGCAAACCGGAAGCTGAAGCACTACTTCCAAGGCCACCCAATCACTGTTGTTAGTTCAGCTCCGTTGGGGGATATAATCCAGAACAGAGAAGCCACTGGCAGAGTAGCAAAGTGGGCCATTGAGCTTAGCCCACACGGATTGAAGTATGTACCGCGTACTGCTATCAAATCCCAAGCATTGGTAGATTTCATCAATGATTGGACAGAATTGCAAGCACCAGAGGAGAAGCCGGATCATACATACTGGACTATTCACTTAGATGGTTCAAGGCAATTAGAAGGCTCGGGGGCTGGAGTTGTATTAACTTCCCCACGAGGTGACAAATTTTGTTATGTCCTCCGACTAATGTTTCCTTGCACTAACAATGCGGCTGAATATGAGGCACTGCTTCATGGCCTGAGGATGGCTAAGGGGATGAACTTGAGCCGGGTCAAGTGCTTTGGTGATTCAGATTTAGTGGCACAACAAGTATCTGGCAAGTGGGACTCTAAAGACCCTCTCATGGCGGCTTACAGGCGAGAAGTTGAAGCAGTTGCAGGATATTTCAAGGGATATCAGGTGGATCACATAGACCGGCGGAAAAATGAAGCGGCCGATGCACTAAGCCGACTGGGTTCTGAGCGTAAACCGGTGCCACCGAATACTTTCTTGGATGAGCTACACAGTCCATCAGTTCAGTTACCATCGGAAGAGGATTTGGTTGTTCCTGATTTGGAAGCGCAGCTGGTTGCGGCACTTCATGTTATTCCGGATTGGACACTCCCTTACTTGGCGTACCTGAGCCGAGGAGAGTTGCCAGATGATGAGATTGAAGCTAGGCAGATGACCCGGCGATCCAAGTCCATGACAATCATTAACGGAGAACTTCATCACCGCAGTGTTTCTGGAGCGTTTCAGGGGTGTTTATCATCAGAAGAAGGCTGTGACATTCTTCGAGAGATTCATGAAGGGGATTGTGGTCATCACGCCGGTTCAAAGTCCTTGGTAGCTAAAGCTTTCCGTCATGGGTTGTACTGGTTGACAGCCCATGCTGATGCAGAGGATCTAGTCCGGAAATGCGACGCTTGTCAGAAATTTTCACGACGTGCTCTTGTTCCGGCGCAGGAGCTGCGGATGATTCCAATTACTTGGCCGTTTGCGACTTGGGGGCTTGATATGGTTGGGCCTTTTAAACGATCCCAAGATCAAAAAACTCACCTATTGGTGGCAGTGGATAAATTTACAAAGTGGATTGAGGTAGAGCCTGTGAGCAAGTGTGATGCGGCAACAACAGTTAAATTCATTAAGAAGGTTATTTTCCGGTTTGGCTTTCTAGACAGCATTATCACTGATAATGGCACTAATCTATCTAAAGGAGAGATGGAAGAGTTTTGTCAAAGGGAGCATATTCTCTTAGATGTGTCTTCCGTAGCTCACCCTCAATCCAATGGTCAAGCTGAAAGGGCCAATCAAGAGATTTTGCGAGGCACCAAGCCACGGCTTATGACTCCCTTGCAAAGAACACCAGGGTGCTGGGTTGAGGAGTTACCTTCTGTCCTCTGGAGCATCAATACTACGCCGAACAGGTCCACAGGCTACACACCTTTCTTTATGGTGTACGGTGCTGAAGTGGTTCTTCCAAGTGGTATCCGGCACGACTCACCACGGGTGGCAGCTTATGTTGAAGTGGCCAATGAGCAAGCAAGACAGGACAGCTTAGACAGGCTGGATGAAGAGCGTGACATAGCAGCAGCACGATCTGCAATTTATCAGCAGGACCTGCGCAGATATCACAGCCACCGATTTAAAACCAGGACGTTCCAGGAGGGGGACTTAGTACTCCGGCTCATCCAGGACCAGACAGATATGCACAAGTTATCCCCACCTTGGGAAGGGCCCTTTGTGGTCAGCAAGAACCTACAAAACGGTTCATACTACCTGGTGGACGTTCGAGAACAGAAAGACTCACGGACAACAGAGGAAGAGACGAAGAGGCCGTGGACATTGCCCTTCTGCGGCCTTACTACACTTGAGCCATGAGCTCCGCTTCATGTATCCTGTATATATTATGATTAATAAATAAACCGGCACCCCTGGTAAACCGGGGGATCAGCCTTTTTTCTTCTAAATAAGTGTCTTATGAGAGTTAACGCAGATGCTTTGATCAGTCTATTTTGCTATGCAGGACAATTCTATAAGGGACCAAATAGGACTTGCCTTTCAAGCGCAACTCCTTCATAGGAACCCTAGCTCCATGATCACTAGGGGGCTACGGATCACATTCGAATCCTCGCTTAAATCCCTTCTGGTCCGGTTTATACGATCGTCTTCGCATCAGTGCCCTTTGGATTACATCCATTGATTGGCAAAAGAAAATGTTCTTGCCCCTTGGATTATATATCCGTTGATTGGCAAAAGAAAATGTTCTTGCCCCTTGGATTATATATCCGTTGATTGGCAAAAGAAAATGTTCTTGCCCCTTGGATTATATATCCGTTGATTGGCAAAATAAAATGTTCTTGCCCCTTGGATTATATATCCGTTGATTGGCAAAAGAAAATGTTCTTGCTCCTTGGATTGCATCCATTGATTGGCAAAAGAAAAAGTTCTTGCTCCTTGGATTAAATCCATTGATTGGCAAAAGAAATCATTGCTTCTTGGATCGCACCCATTGATTGGCAAAATAAATCATAGCCCTTTGGGTCGCATCCATTGATTGGCAAATATGGAGCCTGGCAGCTCGCAAAAAGCCTCGACTACATGGTCTTATTTGCAACAGTGTTTTGTGTTTTGTGATTTTTTCAAAGTTTTCTGTGGTTTTTGATCCGGAACTGGGCAACTTTAAAGTTGACCACGTATTTACAAAAGTCTGGGTCATAGAACACCAGCATGATTTAAACCGGTGGTTATTATAACCCGGAACAATCATTGGGCAAACACCAAAAGGCCAAGAGCCTCATCAGAATCTACAATGCCCACCGGATTAAGGATGTCAAGCATATTTAAATAAGGTATCAAAGTATTTTTGGGTATAAAGCAGATACTCATTCAATATATATGCCTATGAGAGCAATATAATCGGTCCGGTGTTAAACCGCCAAGACATTTTCTTAGCGTTGTCTATGCAGATATAGGTAATATAAAGGATCAACCATAGCAGACAAGGGATTAAAATTGGCAGATGCCAAGTCAAAGCTATGACATCCGGATTAAGACAGAAAATGTTTCGAACTATCCTATTACAAGGCACTTGCAGGCCTGAACGGATTAAAGTTTCCGGCAACAGATTACAACAGCTAAGAGTTAAACTGAGCGGCTTATGCTTCTTCTTCCTGCTGCGAAGGCTGAGGATCGGCTCGTTCCGGAACTTCTTTGTCTTCTTGAAGCGGCTGAAAATCAGGAACGCGCCAGTCGATCTTGGATAGTGCACGGAAGTACATCTCCTCAGTAATGAGATCGGACGGATCAACATCTGGGGCGAAAATATGGGCGCGCACTGGTGGGATTAGATTCTCGGTGTCATAAACCGGCCGGTCCACCCGTTCATTCTCTAAGTCATATGTCGGATGATACCTGGTCAGGTCCGCTTCATTAGCAAGCTTGCTGGCAAGAGGGCGCATTTCCTTGGTTAAAGCACGAAGGTCCTTGCCAGAGAAGGCAGATCCGTCTTCCTTGTTACTGGGGTACCCGTTCATAGCTTCCTCTGGATCAAAGTCCAGAACCCATGCCTTGGCCCTAGTCAGTGCTACAAGAGAGCCGGCCCGTGCAGCAGATTTCTTCACTTCTTCCAAGCGTACAGGCAATATAGATAGCTTTTCCAAAGTGCCTTGGATAGTAGTGGGTGCCGCTTTGTGATGGGACATCGCACTTATAATCCTTTGAGCGCCGGAGTACAGCTGCTCAACCAGAGTATAAGAGGCCTTGAGTTTCTTCCGAATATCATCCCCAAGATGGGTTATGCGTCGCCCTACATATGATTATTATAGTTAAACCAGAGCAGAATAAAGATTGCAGAGAGGAAAGTATATGCAAATTAAGTGCTCACCAAAGATGGCAGAGGTCATAAGTTCTATTTCCTGTCTTAAGCCGGTCAGCTCTTGCGTCACCGGATTAAGGGGCTCTTCAGCATCCTTTGCCCTTTTCTCAAGAGCATTCCTCTGCACCTTCCAGGCTGATCGCTCTGCTTCAAAATCTTTTTTCAATTTTTCAGTATTGATCAAGTTCAGCGCCAGCTCATCCTTGGTTTTGGCAGAAGCAGTTTCAGTGGCAGCAAGTCTATTCCAGAGCTCAGTCACTTCTGCAGCCCTACGGGTCAAGTCAGCCTACAAGGAAATCAAGTGAAGTAAAAGAGAAATTTAGACAAGTCTCAAGCATATAAACAAGTTATCCACTTGACACTTGGGGGCTAATGGGCAGTTGAAGTATTAAAAGAGAAATTCAGACAAGTCCCAGGCACATAAAACAAGTTATGCCCCTGGCACTTGGGGGCTAATGTAAGTTCATTTTTCATACATTTGGAAGTACCGGTTTACCTACAATGAAGCTAAACCGGAACTTGGGGGCTACTATGGCATAAAGGCAGAAGTACAAAGAATACAGAACAAAGACAAGTGAAGGAAGTTACCTCGTACTTATCCTTCATCATATTAACCAAGCCCAATTCATAATCGCGGCTGGTATGAAGCCGGTTCAAATACCCGGAATAAAGTTCCTGGGCACTCAATTCGGCATAGTTGGACAAGTCCGTGCTCCACTTGCCCTTCTCTTGTTGAAGCTTCTCCTCTTTAGCAGTATGCTTGGCCAAGATGATAGGCTCAGCAGGAGCGGTAAAACCTGTCCCGTTTATCTGAACATCCGGAGAAGAGGCAGTGGTTGGCTGAGAAGGGGCAGCAGTAGGGGCCGGGCTAACAGGAGCCGGGTTAGTCCGAGGAGGGCTAACCCGGACAGGACTCGCCGGTTCAATGACATTTTCCACATTCGTATCTTCCGGGGCAACGATGTCATCATGGTCCATGGGAGCGGGATCATCAAGCTGAGTTGCAGGATCACTCTCTGGAGGGATGACTTCATCCGGATCAGCCGCCGGATCAGCGGTAGCAGTCTCGGCAGCCGCTTTGGTGGCCTTCGCCTTCTTGCTAGGCTTGGGTTTGCTGAAGGAAATTGAAGGAACAATGAGAATCATCAAGGAACAAATACAAGTATAAACCGGATATTGAAAGGGACTTACCCAGGCACTGTCTTCAGTACAGGGACCTGTGTGGCAGTCGACTCACCAGAAGAGGACAAAAGAGTCTCCTGATAGTTAGGATCAGACGGTTTAAGCGGTTTACGTATAAGTCCGACCTTTGGATGGAGAAGAGTGGAAAAAAGTAAAACCTCAGAGCGGCGCCTGCGAGCCGGAGTAAGAGATATTCCGGAGGACTCTGCTACATGGCCACCGTGGCGCGTAGTCCGACGTGCTTCATGCTACTACTTCTTCAAAAGAAATTTGGGGTCCAGTTGAGCATAAGGATGAGAAAAAGGGTACTTCTAGGATGCCCGACGAATTTTGGGCACCAGCGGTTCAGAGTCTGAAGAAAGAGAGATTACCTCAACTTCTGCCTCTTTACTTCCTTCAGCCAAATCCTGTGGAAAGGCACTGTTAACATAAATTTGGATAAAGAGAGGTTAAAACATATCAGGATCAATTCATACCTCAGAATCTGGATCATCTTCCTCAGGATGTGAACCGGAGGCTGCGGCCTTCTTCTTCTTCTTGACAACACACGTCTTCCGGCGTGGCTGTTTGCCTGACTTATCTTGAGGTTTTCTTTTCCAGAAGGGGTCGTTGGCCTGTGCAGAAGATGAAAAATAAATAGAAGACAATTGATAAGGACGGATTAGAACGAATGGAAGAGGTCAGGAAAAACTTACTGCTGGCGGTTTGTTGTTCTCATAGAATGGAGCCAATCCGGTTTGGCTACACTCTTCCAGAGAGATGTTGAGCATTTTCTTTGCGAATTCAGTGACTTCTTTCTCAGGAAGCATTATGTCAATGTGGCGTTGAGGGTCATCCGTTTTTCCGGTATACTCATACATCAGACTGGAGCGCCGGATCAGAGGAAGGATGCTCCAGGCAAGCCAACAACGAACGAAATCTACTCCAGTCAAACTGTTGGCCATAAAGGCCCTAAGCTTGGAAAGCTGAGGGGCAAACCAGGCCCGCTCTGAAGAACTAAGGCGATGTGGCAGGGGATGATCTTCAGGTAGACGATGTTCACGGTAACCTGGCAGTGGGTTTTCCCCTTCAGGCGAGGTATCTTTGCAATAGAACCATGATTGGTTCCAGTCCTTGGGGTGTGTATGGAGAGCAGCGTGAGGGAAGATCACGTCTCTTCTCTTCTGAATGCTAACACCGCCCAGCTCTTGATGCGGTCTGGCAGTAAACTCTGTCCGCTGGTTTAAGTGGAAAAAGTCTCGGAACAAATCCACTGATGGTTCTTCTTGAAGGTATACTTCCGAGAAGACTTGAAAATTGCAGACGTTTGATATAGAATTCGGACCTATATCTTGAGGATGGAGCTGAAAAGCGGCCAGAACGTCCCGGAAGAATTTTGAACCGGGAGGGCTAAAGCCCCGGGCCATATGATCAAAGAAAACGATGACTTCTCCTTCTTTAGGGGTAGGAGCACACTCATTTCCTGGGGCCCGCCATTTTAGAACTTCTTGGGGGCCCAGAAGACCAATTGAAGCGGCGTTGGTTAAGTCCTCTTCCGTAATACGGGAAGGAGCCTAGTTGCAACAAACGAACTGCTTGGAAGCCATCTGGGCAAAAGGAAGCGCTGAAAAGTATAGTGCAAAATCCGGATTACTAAGTACTGAAGCATAAACCGGAGTGTATCATCAAATTATATCGAAGGTTTAGACAAGGGACTAATGGCATTGGCAACCCGGAAGCAGATGTGAAATGAACTGCTACCGGTTTATGATAACAAAAAAGAGGAGGCTAAACCGTCGGGCTCATGGCTAATTCTTTGCAAGAGGAGTATATGATTGGATAAACCGGTGAGTAACTTACAGATCTACCAAGACGAAGAAACAGGTTTCTACAGAAGACTAAAGTAAAAATGGATCTGAGACGTAAGAAAAAGATGAAATATATGCTCTGCTTACACAGGAAGAACCACGAAGGATTTCTACAGACTAAATAGATTTAAGGTTTGAATCTAAGGTTCGAATCTAAGTTTAAACCACGGAGCATGAACATATTTGAAATATATCCAAGGTTTGAGTTTACTGCAAGGGTAACCTACAGAGATGAACAGCAAGATTCGAGGTTTTCATGGCGGAAGACATTGAGGAACCCTAGATTGAGATCTGCAGCGAGAAAGAAGAAGTACCTGGGGAAGAGGAAGACGGCGGCGGAGTGCTCTGGACACGTTTCAGGGTGATGCAGCGGCCTGGCTTAACAACGGCGACGGGCTCGAAGACGGCGGCGGAGCTTTGGGCGACGGAGGAAGAAGAAGTGCGAAAGGAAGAAAAAGGACAGGTCTCAGCGGTATTTATAAGCTGGTGAGGTGAAACGGCAAGCGCGGGAATCAAGGAGGTCAAAGATTGGATAAAGATTCCATTGTCGCCTCGATCTTCGGGATAGCCTTTAACAAAGGTAATAAACAGCTGTGAGTGATAAATGCGGAGGTGATGTCACGACAGATTGAGATGATTTATGGAGATGACGTCATAGCCGGTTTACAAAGCAGAGAAGCTACAAAGAGGAAATTTATGCAGAAACTTAGAAGACTGACATGAACAAAGTTCAAATCAATCTGGGGCCTAATGTCAGGGATATTACTAGCAGGTATAAACCGGCTAGGAAGATCCGGATTATATTATTGTAGTTGTGTTATTATAAGCTGAATAGGTTATGAGTTAGAGGTTATGGCCCGTGGAAGGCTTAAGGCCTATATGTAAAGTTTACGGTTTATAAACCGTCCTATCATGTAACTTGAGGTATAAAGAAGAAAGAGTAGAGACCGAGACGGACATGATTATGAGCGGGCCTCAGGACTCTGTAAACCAGACCGGGCGTTGCCTCCTATATAAAGGGACGACCCGACGACGGTTCAGGACGAGCAACAACCCGTCGAGACACAGGCAAGCAATCCGCTCCCTGTTCATCAACGCCCAAGCAGTACCAAACGAAACTAGACATAGGCTTTTACCTTCATCGAAGGGGCCGAACTAGTATAAACCCTCTGTGTTCTTTGCGTGCTTTAACCTCTTCAAGCTAACCCGCGCGATGGCTCCACACCTATGTCCTCTAAACCGGACATCTGCCGTGCCAATTCCACGACACCTGTGTTCGAACTTCTTGGGTTTGCGGAGGCCGTAATTCGACAACTATACACCTTTCCACCTCCTGTGTGCCACTGTGGCAGCCCCTTCAGAGTATAAAAGGAGGCTCGCGGCGTACTGGAGGGGGATTCGGATCCTGAAAAGCTGGAGAGGACTGTAGCTAGCTCAAGAACACTCAAATATACACCAAAGCAGGACTAGGGTGTTACGCATCCTCGCGGCCCGAACCTGGGTAAACGATCGCTGTGCTGACTCTTAGATCTGCTCTTTGCACAACTCCGCGCCCGCCAACCGTAGAAGGGATTCCAGTGATCCCATATGTGTCATTTCGTACCGACATCTTTGGCGCGGCAGGTAGGGGGCACAGTTGTGAAAATCTGGTCTAGTGGTTAGGGTAGCGGTTCCTCATCGCCATGGCTCCTAAGAAGAAGACGATCGCGGCGGTCGGCTCCTCTGCAACCAAACGGACCGTGCCGACACAAGCTGGTGACAGGGTGGTCGCTGATGTGAGCCAAGGCGCCACCCGCGAACACCCACGACGTTCCAGCAGCTTAAGCCTGGCAAGCGGCGTCGCTCGTGGACGAGACGACGAGCCACATGCCACCAAGTCCTAGGGTGGAGCTAGGCCCCCCGCAGGCGGCGCGGGACCCTCCAAGAGCGGTGTCGTACCCCACACGGGCGACGCGGTGACTTCCAAGATGCCCACGGTAGCACCCACTGCGCGTTCCTCCCAGGTCGCGCGTGATGGGCAGCATCACCGCACGGAGGACCCCGGGCGCCGCCGCGGAAAGAGCCCCGTGCATCAGTCACGAGAGGCAGAAGATCAGCATGCCCACCGAGGCACCGGAGAAGGCGACGTGCAGTTGTGGGACCGTGATAGAGCTCCTTCTAACATGGTTAGAAGTCGTAGCGCGTTTCGATCCGCGCAGCTCTCCCCGCCACCCACGCTAGTGGAAGCCCTAGCACCCGCGCAGTTGCTCCTCGACATCCCTCCTGCAGGGGAGAAGCTCGACGAGTGGAGAGCTACCGTTTTAGCCTTGTCGCCATCGCCAACAAGGACGAACCTCGGCCAGCGGGGCCTTCGGGCCGACGCTCTCCCGAGCCACCACACGCCAGCGGTGAAAGGACTGGTGGCGCCGCAGCTACGGTGCACTCTCCTCCTCCTCGCCAGTTATCACGCGTGCCGGCCCGTCGGGACGACGCTTGCGACGACGTATCCATATCGTCGTCCGACCCGTGGACCCACCGTGATGAGCTCCAAGTTCTTTGAGAGCGTGCCCACGAGGACGCTCGAACCACCATCGAGCGCCGACGCGAGGCACACCACCATTCGGATAAACGGGCGGGGCCTGCTGTAGACTACTAAGCACCGAGAGGATCTGGGGGCTTACCTTACGAGGTAGGCTGCCCAGTCTTTACTCGTGAGATGCGGCGTTTCCAGTGGCCCACCCACCGCACCTTCAAGACCGTCATTGGTGAGAATACAATTGCAAGACTCATCCATCAGAGTTCCTCAGCATCTACACCATCGCGATGCAAGCTGCTGGGGCCCACGACGATAAGGTGCTCGCTAATTATTTCCCGTTGGTGCTTAAACCAAACATTATGTCATGGTTGATGCACTTGCTGGTGGATTCCATTTCTTCCTGGTCGGATTTGGGCCTTGAGTTTGTCGGCGCTTTTACGGGAAGTCACCAAGCTCACGGCCAAGCAAGCGATCTGCATGTTATCCCCCAGAAGGAAGGGGAAAGCCTGCGCAAGTACATACAGAGGTTCAGCCGAGTGAAGTATAATATCCCAGACGTTCATCCTGCCGCCATCATCAGCGCGTTCCAATAGAACGTGTGCAACCGCAAGATGCGGGAGGAGCTGGCGATGAATAAAGTCAAGGATGTGGCCGAACTTTACGTTCTAGCCGACAGATGTGCCCGGGCTGAAGAGGGAAGGAAGTACCCCGGCGAAGACGCCGATGTGGAAGCCGGTTCCTCGGATGAAGATGTCGTCTCTCCAACGAAAAAGGGTCGATGCCGTAACAGAAACGCAAGGGGAAGGCTGTGCTTGCCATTGCGGTATCCGACGATGCCGGCGCCGCCAAGAAAACCAAGGCAGACGACCCCTGCAAGGAAATCGCCGGATGTGACGCCTGTCGGGCCTTGGCGGCCGCTGACAAGCCGGGAAGCTCTGACAAGCAGTATTGCAAGATCCAAAAGTTCTGACAAGTCGAGTAGCTCGCGGAGAAGAAAAAGGCCGAGTACGAGAGGCGAGACAAGGAGAAAGGCCAATATGGCGCTGAAGGATCTGGCAAGAAACGTGGCAGCCAACCTGGCCGCAACGGCAAAGATAACCAACAAGAACGGCCCTCCCGAGGCCGTGACAAGAAGCGTGAAGATGATGATGGCGAGGAGGATGACGAGTCCAGCGAGAAAGAGTTTCAGAAGGCCACGGAGGCCATGTGCATCGACGACGACACCTCTTTGCGCTCCTCCCACCGCCAACTTAAACAGTGGGCGCGTGAGATCACAGCCGTGGAGCCATCGTTTGATACCCGGAAGCCGCTGAGGTGGTCCAGCACTCCTATCATCTTTGACGCCGAGGATCACCTTGACCGCACGACTGCGGTCGGGTGTTTGCCGCTGCTGGTCTCACCAACGATACGCAATCTCAAGGTGACGAAGATGCTGGTTGATGGCGGGGCCGGCTTGAACTTAATCTCGCCCATCGTGGTCAGAAGGCTACAAATCCCTAATGGGGACCTCGAGGAGACACACTCTTTTCAAAGAGTCAACTCAGGGAGAGGCCAGCCCAAGGGTAAAATCACACTACCCATGACGTTCGGGGGCGAGCTAAACTACAGGACGGAGAGGATTGTTTTTGATGTAGCCGAGATCCTCTTGCCTTACAACGGGATCCTCAGCCGCCCAGCATTGGCCAAGTTCATGGCGGCGTCGCACTATGCCTACAACACGCTGAAGATGCATGGGCCGATGTCCATCATTACCGTCCCCTTTGACAAGAAGGATGCGCGGATCTGCGCTGACCAGCTTTACCGGGAGGCAGTTGCAGCGTGTCACCCCGATCCTAAGTCACACAGGTCTAGCATGTAACACATCATATCACTTTGCGGCCTCACGCATGGTATCCCCACGGGTGCCACCTTACCTAGCCTAGGACCGTTTGCGCATTTTGGCACACGTATATGATAGTGTCGCTAGCATCCATATGACAGAGAACCCAGGCCGACATGACTGTTATAAACCAAAAGTGGCGCTAAATTACAGAGATAGGCATACATGACCCAGCAACGAACGTGTCAGTCATCAACGTATGAACCCAAGTCATAGCAAGCTAAAAGGACTTAAGGGAACAACGCGTGACATTTCCCCTAAGGGACAGACACAGGAACGAAGAAGGACACATACGGGCCAGCCTAAGTGTTTCGGAGCAGTAGCAAGATACCAAGGCTCAGTGGAAACACTAGGAGGCATTTCCCTGTAAGATAGGCTACCAAGGGTAAATAACTAGGTGTCGGATCCCACACATAGCAACACACATTACACGTACGCATAACATGGAATATGTGATGTACAACATGGAATCACAACATAACTCAACAACTCATATAGATAAGGCCCAGAAGAGCCATCATAGCATTTATTACAAGTAGTGGGTCTCATGACCCAACATACAGAGCATACAGGCAACAGAAGCATAACATGTCTGAGTACAGGCAACTACAAATGAAAAAGGTTGAGAAGCCTGACTATCTACAAGACCCTCCCAAGGGTACAAGATTTTAGCTGAGGTAACAAGCTAAACGTCGAAGTCCACGCGGAACCACTAGTGAGACTGAAGTCTCTCTGCAGAAACATAAATTAAGCAAACGTGAGTACAAAGGTACTCAGCAAGACTTACATGAGATCTAGCTACATATCCATCAGTATCAACAAAGGGGGTGGTGGAGTTTGACTGCAGCAAGCCAGCTTTGACTCGGTGGCTATCCTAAACTACAACTGCAACTAACTCTTTTGAGGTGGCGCACACGAGTCCACATATTCACCAATCAATACACCATTATGGATCTGCTCCCGTCTCCCTACGAGAAGGCCATCCATAGCACTCACACTTATCTTGCGCGCTTTGGAGTATCCACTTCCACTTGTCTATGAACTGTACAGGTAACCCAGAAGTCCATTACCGCGGACACGGCTATTCAAATAGATGATGTTAACCCTGCAGGGGTGTACTTCTTCACACACGCTCTCACCACTTATCACCGTTTACATGACATGTACTCGACAACCTTCAAGCGGAAGCCCAGTGAGGGTGTCAGCCACGACCTGACTAACCACACAAGTCCCTAGTCCAGGTTTATCGCCTATTCAGGTTCCATCCGCAGGGAGTCCGACCGAGGTTTCCACATACGGCCCCGAACGATGTGTACAGGGTTCCCGAGACACCAAACGGGTGACTTGGTACACCGTGCCACGTACCTACCGCATCACAGCCCACCCCTAGGGTCAGCGCTGCGTACGGCCTCCAGTAGGCTACAAACACCAGAAACTAATTGCAACTCCTGGACAGAGGACAAGGGCGGTTAATAAGTCAAGAGGGTCCATTGGTTTCGGGCCCAATGTATGGTAGTAATTGGTCATGGATCACAAACACAGAACTCAGTTCCTGAGGACGGCTGCAATGAGACAACCCACCATGTACTCCTACATGGCCTCTCATCGCTACCTTTACCAAATCGTGTTCACACACTTAGCTCTCAACAGTAGGATATGTTCACCACATTCCAATTCATCCCCGATGAATCAGACCTGACACAACTCTAAGCAATAGCAGGCATAACCAGAAAGCATGAATGAGTAGGCACAACATGGCTCAAACAACACCTACTCATGCTAGTGGGTTTCAATTATTTAATGTGGCAATGACAGGTCATGCAGAGGAAAGGGGTTCAACTACCGCAACAGGTAACAGTTGAAGCGTTGTTGTCCTAATGTAGTAAAAGAGAGCAAGAGCGAGAGAGTGGGATTGTGTCGGAATGCTCAATGAGGTTTTGCTTGCCTGGCACTTCTGAAGATGGTACTGTGTCTTCATCAGAGTCATCGATCACATCGTGGGAACAACGTCTACCGAGAGGGGACAAACACCGGCAACAGAGCAAGGACACAATCAATGCAATGCGACAATATGATGCATGATCATGACATGTCAATATGCTATTGGTTGAGCCAATGCAACTAGCAACCATATTAAATGAAGTTGGTTTGAACCAAAGGTTTAAATTTAAACTCCATATGTGATTATTCAAATGCCATTATTTCAAATTGTCCTAAACAATGGCTGTAAGTTGTTCAAACATGCATGAAAATGCCGTAAATAGATTCCTTGGATTTTTCTGATCATTTTTCATATATAAATTATTTCATTCTGAGTTATAGATTATTTTTTATGATTTTTAGAAGTTTAAAGCATTTTATGGAATTTCTAAACCTTTTCTGATTTATTTTAATTCCAGAAAGGCTTTACTGCGTCAGGCAGAGGTCAGCAGGTCAACTGACTGGTCCACGTCAAACCTGACCGTGGGACCCACTTGTTAGTGTCACATGGTCTAAACCCGGTCAAAACCAGCGCTGACTGGGTTTGACCACGAAGTGGGGGCCGCAGTCAGTGGTTGTGGGAGTTTAACTAATGGTGATTAGTCCCTAACTAAGGGCCACATCAGCCCACCGGAGTTTGGCCGGCGGCGACCTCAACCGACAGTGGAGGCATGCCAGAACGGTTGTTCCGATGCCCATTCGATGCGCGGAGTGGTTCTACAGGGAGCTCGTGCTCGTGCGCAGCCAAAGGGGCCATCAGTTCACACTGGAGTGGACTAAATCGAAGGAGGCGACACTTTTTGCGGCGGCCAGAGTTCGGTGGTGATGCGAGCGACCACTAGGGGGCATGGGGAGGCGACCATAGATGTGCTACGGGCTCGTGGAGAAGCGCTGAGCATGACGATGTGCTCGTACGTGACGTGCATGAGCTCTAAGTGCAGCGGCGACATGGCCGGCGCCGATGAGCTCTTGGGTCCGGCGGGCAGCTAGCTAGGGGGCGAAATCGAGGGCAAGGAGTGAGGGGAAGAGAATAGGAGCACCCGGCGGGTGCAGCGGTGGCCTTGGCGAGCTCGGGGAGGGGCTAGTGAGGACGTGCGGTCGCCGGCGATCTTGGACGGCCGCGGTTGAAGACGACGGCGGCGATGATGTTAGGGGGCGTCCAGCGGTGCATGGGTCCTCAGGTAGGCGTAGGAGACGGAGGCGGAGCTCGTGGACTTGTTGGGGAGGCGAGATGGCGGCAGTGGGCACGCGGACGACGAGCGGCGGCGACGGCGCGTTCGGGTGGGTGCGTGCGAGAGAGACAGAGGAGGGAAGAGAGAGCAGCGGCGACGAAGAGGAGAAAGGGGTGCGGGGGAGGGGGGGTAGTGTGGCACTTGTGGAGGCCTCTAGGACCTCAGCGGCAAGCAGGAGCGGGCGAGGCTCGGTTGTGCGCTGGGAACGCAACTGCTTCTCCTCCTGGCAGGAGGAACAAGACAGCGCTGCCCCTGGTGGGCTAGGCCGCTACAGTGTTGGGCCACACAGGTAAGCCAGGTCAGTCTCTCGCTCTCTCTCTCTCTCTCTCTCTCTCTCTCTCTCTCTCCATCTCTCTCTCTCTCTAATTCTGTTTCTGTTTTCTATTTTTGATATTTGTTTTGGCTTTACTAAAAATGCCAGAGCATTTTCAAAAATCATGAGACTGCTTGTGGCCACTATTTGGATTATTTCCAACAGCCAACATTTCAGTTCATGAATATTTGGACATTTAAAATAATATATAACATTTAAATGCCCAAATGCAAATATGGTATGATTTAATTCAGTGCCCAAAATATTCTTCATAAATGTTCACTATTTTTGGTTTGGTCTTAAGGCCTTGTCAAAATTATCAAACATTGATGAAGGCATTTTGGGTCATTGGAAACGATTTTTTATTTGAACCTAGTTGAGTTCATTTGGTGCTAGGGTTTGAACAATCCCCATTGCCAGTTTTCTGAGAACATTAAACATGATGACATGATGACCAAGCAAAGACAAGCAAGGACTGATCTAGGGCTGTGACACAACGACTGCCGCTGAGGCGCTTGCTCCTACCACTGAAGCCCCGGGAGGAAATAAGACTGGGAATACATCTCGCGCCTACTCCGGCAAGCGCTCCTCTTCGAAGTGTAGCATTGTCGTCGAGAACATGCTAGAGAGCCCCACCGGCAAGAGCAAGAAATCCAAAGCTGCTCGACCAGAAACCAGACGGGTATCCATCAATGAGGACGGCACGGGAGGGGCTTTCACCATAAGCTCCGCCCTCGACAGCTAATAGGAAGACGCACTCGTCAGCTTCCTACGGGTGAATGTTGACGTGTTTGCCTGGCAAGCGTCTGACATCCCCTGCGTTCCCAGGGAGGTGATTAAGCACCATCTTGCTGTCTGCCCTCATGCGCGACCCGTCAAGCAGAAGGTCAGGAAGCAAGCTATGGAGCGGCAAGAGTTCATCAGAGAGGAGACCAGGAAGTTCGAGGCAGCCGGCCTAGTGTGAGGAGTGCTCCATCCAACGTGGTTGGCCAATCTGGCGGTAGTGCGTAAGGCAAATGTGAAATCGAGGCTGTGTATAGACTACACAGACATTAATAAGGCTTGTACAAAAGACCCTTTCCCATTACCACGCATTGACCAGATTGTGGACTCCATAGCTGGGTGTGACTTGTTATCATTCCTCGACGCTTACTCAGGCTACCACCAGATCTTCATGACCAGGAAAGATGAAGAAAAGACAGCATTCATCACCTCACGTGGTACGTATTGCTTTATGCGGATGCCTTTCGGATTGAAGAGTGCTGGCTCAACATATGCGACAGCCTTTCAGATTGAATTTGAGCCTCAGCTACATAGAAATATGGAAGCTTATATGGATGATATAGTGGTCAAAACCAAGGACAAAGCAACGCTCGTGCAAGACTTAGAAGAGACATTCACGAATCTGTGCAAGATCAACCTTAAACTGAACCCAGAAAAGTGTGCCTTCGGCGTCCCGTCCGGCAAGCTTCTCTGTTTCTTCGTGTCACTGCGTGGAATTGAAGCAAATCTCGACAAGATCAAGGCCATCGAGCAGATTGAAACGCCCAGGCAAATCAAGGATGTGCGTCGGCTTGCTGGGAGCGTTGCCACCATGGGCAGGTTCATCTCCAAATCTACCGAGCGTGCCCTCCCCTTTTTCAAAATTTTGAAAAAACTGGGCCCGATGGAGTGGACCCCAGAAGCCAAAGCGGCACTACAAAATTTGAAGAAATACCTCTCCTCTACACCGGTACTGGTCACGCCTAAATCACAAGAACTGTTGTTGCTATACCTAGCGGCAAAGAACCAAGTGGTTAGTGCCACGCTAGTGGCCCAGAGGGTGGTCAATACAGAAGCGATAGTAGCGACAACACCTGATGCTACTGGGGCCGAAGAGACACAACCAGATGGACTGATGCAGAAGAAGAAGATGATGTAGTACCTGGTTTACTTTGTCAGCTCCCTATTACAGGGGGCTAGGTCAAGGTACTCCGACATGCAGAAATTGCTCTTCGGCCTCCTTATGGCCTCGAGGAAGCTGCATCATTACTTCCAAGCACATGAAATCACCGTCGTCACCCGCCTCCCGTTACAACGAATATTGCATAACCAAGATGCGACTGGGAGGATTGTGGAGTGGGCCCTGGAGCTGCCAAGCTTCGGTTTCAAATTTGAAAGCACTTTGACGATTCAGAGTAGAGTCTTGGCAGAGTTTGTTGCAGAATGGACCTCAACGCCCGACGAGGAGATCCGGGAGACTACTCTCCCCGGCAAGGGTGAGAGTCGCGGCTCTATTATGTACTTTGACGGGGCTTTCTCGCTGCGAGGCGCCAGTGCTGGTGTGCTGCTCGTTGCACCCACCGGAGAGCACCTCAAGTATGTCATCCAGATGCACTTCCCCAGGGAGGTATCAACAAACAACACTGTCGAGTACGAGGGACTGCTCGCCGGTCTCAGGATCGCAGCAGACCTCGGGATCAAGAAGCTCATCGTTAGAGGAGATTCGTAGCTCATCGTCGGGCAAGTAAACAAATATTACCAGAGCCCTTTGATGGAAGCCTACGTGGATGAAGTAAGGAAACTGGAGGAGCGTTTCGACGGTATACAAGCTGAACACGTCCGCCGAGCGGAGAACGACATCGCTGATTGCCTGTCGAAACGCACTGCCCTCAAACTACATGTGGAACCATGTACCTTTGTGCTCCGATTATTTCACCCATCTATTGAACCACCGACTGAGCCGAGCAAGCGAAGGAAGTCAAGCCCCGATAAGTACTTTGCTGCCGAACCCGCAGGGTGGCCGGCAAAAGTGTTGCCAGAGACGCAGAGCATGCCGTGGGACGACAGACTCCGGCGGGGCGTCAAACCCTAGCCGTAGAGGCAATCCCTCCCATAGCAGAAGAAATGCCTTTGGTCCTTGCCGTCGAGCCCCAGATTCCGGCATGGCGCAACATACCGTCCAATTCCTCCAGACCGGGGAACTTCCTGAAAAGCAGGAAGAAGCGGAGAAAGTAGCCCGTCGGTCCGCCATGTACCAGTTCGTCGACGACGTCCTATACAGGAAAAAACCGAACGATGTGAAATTGAAGTGTATCACCCGGGAGGAAGGACTGGAGCTGTTGGCAGAGATACATGGAGGCATATGTGGCTCCCACATAGGGTCAAGAGCCCTTACCGACAAGGCATTCCGACAGGGTTTCTTCTGGCCCACTGCCCTACAGGATGCGACGACACACTAAGAAGTGTGAAGCGTGTCAGTTCCATTCCAAGAAACTTCATCAACCAGCTCAAGCTCTCCAAACAATCCCTCTCTCCTGGCCATTCTCGGTCTCGGGGCTCGACATATTGGGCCCTTTTCCCCGTGCTGTTGGGGGCTTTGAGTACTTGTACGTAGGAATCGACAAGTTCACAAAGTGGTCGGAGGTGGAGGCAGTGAGGAAGGTAAAAACACAGTCGGCCGTCAAGTTCTTCAAGGGCCTGGTCTGCCGTTTTGGTGTACCAAACAGCTGCCAGGACCCCGATCCTAAGTCACACCGATCTAGCATGTAACACATTATATCACTTTGTGGCCTCACGTACGGTATCCCCACGGGTGCCACCTTACCTGGCCCGGGACTGTTTGCGCATTTTGGCTCACGTATATGATAGTGTCGCTAGCATCCATATGACAGAGAACCCGGGCCGACATGACTAGTTATAAACCAAAAGTGGCACTAAATTACAGAGACAAGCATACATGACCCATCAACGAACGTGTCGGTCATCAACGTATGAACCCAAGTCGTAGCAAGCTACAAGGACTTAAAGGAAAAACGCGTAACATTCCCCTAAGGGACAGACACAAGAACGAAGAAGGACACATGCCAGCCAGCCTAAATGTTCCGAAGCAGTAGCAAGCTACCAAGGCTCAGTGGAAGCACTAGGAGGCATTTCCCTGTAAGATAGGCTACCAAGGGTAAACAACTAGGTGTCGGATCCCACACATAGCAATGCATATTACACGTACGCATAACATGCAAGTATGTGCTGTACAACATGGCATCACAACAAAACTCAACAACTCATATAGATAAGGCCCAGAAGAGTCATCATAGCATTTATTACAAGTAGTGGGTCTCATGACCCAACATACAAAGCATACATGCAACGGAAGCATACTGAGAAGCCTGACTATCTACAAAACCCTCCCAAGGGTACAAGATCGTAGCTGAGGTAACAAGCTAAACGTCGAAGTCCACGCGGAACCACTAGTGAGACTGAAGTCTCTCTGCAAAAACATAAATAAAGCAAACGTGAGTAAAAAAGTACTCAGCAAGACTTACAACGGATCTAGCTACATATGCATCAGTATCAACAAAGGGATGGTGGAGTTTGACTGCAGCAAACCAGCTTGGACTCGGTGGCTATCCTGAACTACGACTGCAAGTAACTCTTTGAGGTGGCGCACACGAGTCCACATATTCACCAATCAATACACCACTATGGATCCGCTCCCGTCTCCCTATGAGAAGGCCATCCATAGCACTCACGCTTACCTTGCGCATTTTAGAGTATCCTCTTTCACTTGTCTATGAACTGTATAGGCAACCCAGAAGTCCTTCACCGCGGACATGGCTATTCGAATAGATCATTTGTAACCCTGCGGAGGTGTACTTCTTCACACATGTTTCCACCACTTAGCGTCTGCACACGACATGTGCTCAGCAGACTTCAAGCAAAAGCCGACCTGGGTGTAGACCACGACCTGACTAACCACACAAGTCCCTAGTCCAGGTTTATCGCCTATTCAGGTTCCATCCGAATGGAGTCCGGTCGAGTTTTCCACTTACGGCCCCGAACAATGTGTACATGGTTCCCGAGGCACCAAACGGGCGTCCCGGTACACCGTGCCACATGCCTACCGCATCACAGCCCACCCCTCCTGTCAGCGCTGCGCACGGACTCCAGCATACTACAAACACCAGAAACTAATTGCAACTCCTGGACAGAGCACAAGGGCGGTCAATAAGGCGATTAGGGTCATATTTCAGGGCCCAACATGTTGTAGCAGTTGTTCGTGGATCAACCAACACAGGACTCAGTTCCTGAGGACGGTTTCAATGAGACAACCCACCATGTACTCCTACATGGCCTCTCATCGCTACCTTTACCAAATCGTGTTCACACACTTAGCTCTCAATAGTAGGACATGATGACCACATTCCAATTGATCCCCGATGAATCAGACATGACACACCTTTAAGCAATAGCAGGCATAACCAGAAAGCATGAATGAGTAGGCACATCATGGCTCAAACAACTCCTACTCATGCTAGTGGGTTTCAACTATTTACTGTGGCAATGAAAGGTCATGCAGAGGAAAAGGGGTTCAGCTACCGCAACAAATAGCAGTTGAATCGTTATTCTCCTAATGCAGTAAAAGAGAGCAAGAGCGAGAGAGTGGGATTATATCGGAATGCTCAAAGGGGTTTTGCTTGCCTGGCACTTCTGAAGATAGTAATACTCTTCATCAGTGTCATCGAACTCATCGTCGGAGCTACGTCCACTGAGAGGGAACCAAACCGGCAAACAGAGAAAGAACACAAACGATGCAATGCGACAATATGATGCATGATCATGACATGGCAATATAATGTTGATTGAGCTAATGCAACTAGCAACCATATTAAATGAAGTTGGTTTGAACCAAAGGTTCAAATTCAAACTCCACATGTGATTATTCAAATGCCATTTATTAAAATTGTCCTAAACAGTGGCTGTAAGTTGTTCAAACATGCATGAAATAAACAGATTCTTTCGATTTTTCTGATCATTTTTCATATATAACTTATTTCATTTGGAGTTACGGTTGATTTTCTATGATTTTTAGAAGTTTTGAGTATTTTATGAATTTCATAAATCATTTTCTGATTTATTTTAATTCCCGAAAATATTTACCGCGTCAGCATGACGTCAGCAAGTCAACAGAGCGGTCAGGTCAGACCTGACGTGTGGGGTCCACACGTTAGTGACACATGGACAAATCCCGGTCAAACCCTGTGCTGACTGGGGTTTGACCAGGGACTGGGCCCACTATCAGTGCCTAGCTAAAACTAACTAAACTTAGTTAACATTAACCTAAGTTAAGCTAATTTGGTTTAAGCCTAAACTAGGTTAATTAGCCCAGCGAGGCCCGCATGTCATAGACCCAGGGGAGGTCAAACATCCGGTCAAAGGCCCAAAAAGGCCGGTGGCTCGTCGCCGACGTCTTCAGACACGGCGGAGGAGTGCAGGATTTAACTACGGTCGACCAAATCGACCGCCGTTTGGTCCTATGCATAGCTGGGGGTCGCGCGCATCTGGTAGGGCAAGCGGGAGGAGCTGGGGTGGAGCGAGCTCGCCGGAACAGAGCTTGCGGCAGCGGCCGGCGTTCGGGTGCGCACGACGATGAGGCCGCGGTGGTCTTCGCGGCGCGTGCTTGGCCCCTATGGAACCTCTACGAGGCGGTGAGCGTTTTGGACAAGACGGCCAGACCAAAGGATGGCCGAGGGTACGTCAGCGGCGAGGCCAGGCGGTGGCGCGTGTGGTTGCCGGTGGTGTAGTAGCTACGGTGAGCGAGAGGGAGAACGGGGTGGGGGAAGACGATCAGGGGCTCACGGCGGTTGCAGTGGGCGTCGGAGCGGGCTCTCGGAGGCAACAGAGGCAGCAAATCAGCGGCGATGATCTTCGGTGGCCGACGAGGGGAACGACAGTGCAACCAGCGTCCAGGGGCTTCCGGCGTCGGGTGGCTTGTTGGAGAGCACGCAGACGACGGAGGCGGAGCTCTTAGGCGAGGTGGAGAGGCTAGTGAGGCATGGTGGTCGCGGTGGCAGCGAGCATCAACGGTAGCGGCGCTCGGCACAAGGCGGGGAGCGACGAGGAGGAGGGGAGAGAGTACGGGAGTGAGCGGGTTGGGTTTGGGGACGTGCGTGGCGTCGTCCAGAAGCGTCGGGGCAGCAACGGAAGCAGTAGGTAGCCGGGGCACGTGCTGGCGTGCGTCGGCCACGCGCGCTGTCCTCCTGGCGCGGTGGAGACGACAACTGGCAGGCGCCAGTGGGCTGGTCCGGCATAGTGCCAGGCCAGGTAAGTGGCTCAGGTGACTCTTTCTCTCTCTCTCTTTTCTATTTCTTTTCTTTTTTTCTATTTTCTATATTTGTTTTGCTTTATTAAAAATGCTAGAGCATTTTCATAAATCATGAAAATATTTGTGGGCACTGTGTGGATTAATTCCAACAGCCCTCATTTACTTCCAAGATTATTTGGACATTCAAAATTATTTATAGCATTTTAAATGCCCAAATGCAACTAGATATGACTTAATTCAAAGATCCAAAATGGCTCCCAAAATTATGTGTCACATCCCTAGTCAGTGCTTGCATTAGGACTAGCTAGAGTGTGCATCATGTTTACTTTCCAAAGAAACTCGAAATGGAAATGACAGAGACCCCAGCACCCCTCTTTTAACAACTAGGGTTTTAATAAAATCTTTTCCAATGTACCCAAAATGCCCTTAAAAAATGTTCATCATTTCAGCCTTCATCTTAAACCTCTGCCAAAAATGGTGCACAATTTTCTAGGACATCCAGGGTCTCAAGATTAATTCATATGGTATTTGCATTTGGCATTTAAATGCTATAAAATAATTTATGTGCCCAAATAATCATAAACTAAAATGTTCCATATTGTTCATATTATATACAGTGGGCATGACTAGTTTTATGAGCTATAAAAATGTTCTAGCATTTTTATTAATTCAACAAAGTTACAAAAGAAATGAAAGAGAAATTAGATAGAAAAAAATAGGAAGAAGAAAACTTACCTGGCGCCACTAATAGGCCCACCTGCCGGCCCAGCCCAGCCACCACTCCAGCGAGCTGCTTGGCTCGGCCAGGCAGGCAGGCACGTGCTCGACGGCGGCCGCAGCGCGTGCCACGCAGCTGTCCGCCGCCCTGCTTCCTCCCCTCGCCGTTCTGGTGGGCGGAATCGACCACCCACTTCCCCCCAAGCTCGCAGACATGCTCAACCCTCCCCAGCTCCTCTCCCTCGCCTTCCCCGCACCATGGCCGACACCGCCGCGCTCGCGCCGTCGTGATAGCCGCGTCCACCGCCGTCCCCGAGCTCCGTCGCCGTGTCCGTCTGCTCCGTCGTCATCCACTACGTCGAGTAGGATGAGCCCCGAGTGCTCGCCCGCTCTGGAGTCGCCCCCGACCCCGTCTTCCCCAACTCCAGCCGCAGAGATCCCCATCGCCGCCCCGCTCAGCTCCGACCGTACCCGAGCCCGCCTCGACGTTTACTACAACCGTCGTGAGCTCAGCTCCGTCCTCTCCCTCTCCGCTAGTTCTCTCCTGCCACCGTACGCACTGCACGAGGCTCACCTGCACGCGCCGCCGTGGAGCTTGTCGCCGACGAGGCTCTGGCCATTTAACGGCACGGCCATCGTGCCCACCAGGTTCACCGTCCTGTGTAGGTGCTGTAGGATTACTCCACGCACCTCTACGAGCACTGCACCGACGAGTTCGACCTCGCCCGAACTCCGGCAGCCGCTGGACTCGTCGCCGGCGTCGTTTCCGGCGACCCCGAGGCCAGCCACCACCACCACTCGACGCGGCTCACTCCCAGCTGCCCGTAGGCGTTCTCCGCTGTTGTTTTGGCAGCCGGAGCACAAATCCCGCACTTCACCGCCGTGTTTGGCCTCGCCGGCGGCTAAACGCCAGCGAGTTAGCCCCGTTTGACCAAGGGTTTGACCCCCCCTGTGTCACTGACATGTGGGGCCCGCCGTTGACTAATTTCAGTTTAGGTTTTTAATTAAGTACTAATTGTTGTCATTAGTTTAGCGAGCCACTGACATGTGGGTCCCAGCCCCTGTTAACTTTTACTTTAGTGTTAAGCTCTTTTTAGTTAGTACTGAGAGACTGACCAGTGGGACCCACTGGTCAGGTTTGACCTGGACGCCCTGTTGACTGGCTGACATCAGCATCATGTCATGCTGACGCAGTAAAGGATTTTCTGGGATTATTTGATTTAAAAACAATTCAGGAAATTCTAGAAAATGCTTTAAACTTCAAAAAATCATATAAATTCAACAGTAGCTCAGATGGAAAAGATTTATATATGAAAATTGATCAGAAAAATCCAATCTTTCCAATGGCACTAGTTTCATGCATGTTTGAGCAAGTTAACCTTGCTGTATACTCTAAAACACGATAATGCACTTAAGTAAATAATAGTTTGAGTTTCAATTTGAATCTTTGATTCAAATGGGCTCAAACCCTTCTGGTTATAGTTGCATTAGGCCAAAACACATGCATGTTGCCATATCATGAGCATGCATCATATTGTTGCATTTGTTTGCTTATTGATTGTATCGCCGTTACTCTCCGTGTTAGGTCCTGCTCCCGAGGATACTTCTAGGTATCCAACTGAAGAGCAGTACCCGACAACCACTCTGTCAGGCAAGCAATCATTGATCATTCCGATAACAACCCATCTTCTCGCTCCTCTCTCTTTTACTGCATTAAGGCAACAGCGTGTGAACTGCTACTTGCTGCAGTAGTTGAACCCTATTCCCTTGCATGACCTGTCATTGCCACAGTAAATAGTTGAAACCCACTAGCATGTGTAGGAGTTGGTTGAGCCATGTGATGTGTGATCCACCATGATATTTGTTTATGTTACCTGCTATGCTTAGAGTTGTGTCAGGTTTGATTCATCTAGGTGATGGATCAGAGTGAAATGATCATACCGGTAAAGAGAAGGAAGTGTGGAACATGTTTGGTAAAGGTATCGATGAAAGGCCATGTAGGAGTACGTGGTGGGTTGTTTCATTGGAACCGTCCATAGGACCTGAGATCTGTATGTTTGGTTCAAGTTACAGCTACTACCACACATTGGGCCCTGAAATATAACCCCGCTCGACTTATTGACTGCCCATGTTCTCTGTTCAGGAGTTGCAACTAGTTTCTGGTGTTTGTAGTTTACTGGTGGTCGTGCACAGCGCTGACCCTTGGGGTGGGCTGTGATGCGACAGGTACGTGGCACGGTGTACCGATTGCCCGTTTGGTGACTCGGGAACCCTGTACACATCGTTTGGGGCCGTGAGCGACACCCCGGCCGGATCTCCCCACGGATGGAACCCAAATAGGCGATAAACCTGGACGAGAGACTTGAGTGGTTGGTTAGGTCGTGGTCTACACCCACGTCGGCTTTCGCTTGAAGTATGCCGAGCACATGTCGTGTGCAGACGCTAAGTGGTGAAAACATGTGTGAAGAAGTACACCCCTGTAGTGTTATCAATCTATTCGAATAGCCGTTGTTCGCGGTACGGACTACTTGGTTACTCTTACAGTTCATAGACAAGTTGATGGATACTACTAAAAGCCTCAAGACAAGTGTGAGTGCCGTGGATGGCCCTTCCGTAGGATGACGGAAGAGGATCCTCGGTGGTGTATTGTTGTGGTGAGTAGAGGACTCGTGTACGTAGAAATATCTTGCAATCTGTTGAGAGTTGTAGTATAGGTTAGCCAAGAGTCAAAGCTGGCTTTCTGCTATGAACTCCACTACCCCTGTTGATAATGTTGCATGTATGATAGGTTCTGTTGTAAGACTTGCTCAGTACCTTTGTACTCATGTTTGCTTAATAACTGTTGCAGAGGAGAACCCTGCCCCTTATGATGGGTTCTACATAGACGTTGACGTCGACGAGTAGCTTGCTTCCCAGACGGAGATCTGGAGCTTGTGAAGGGCCTTGTAGATAGTCCGGCTACACCAAGCCTGTTTTATTTTCCAAGTTGTCTATACTCAGACATGTTAGCTTCCGGTTGTGCTTGTATGACTGTATGACTTGAGTGTTGGGTCATGTGACCCCTACCTGTATGGATATGTTATGTATGGCTCTTGGAGCTTCTTAAATAAAGTACTTTGAGTCATAGAGTTCTGTTGTGATGCAATGTTGTATTTGCACATATTGAGCATATTGTGTGTATGATTGAAATGCTTGGTATGTGTGGGATCCGACACCTAGTTGTTTTCCTTTGGTAGCCTATCTTATAGGGAAATGCCTCCTAGTGCTTCCAATGAGCCTTGGTAGCTTGCTACTGCTCGGAACACGTAGGCTGGCCGGCATGTGTCCTTCTTCGTTCCTGTGTCTGTCCCTTAGGGGAAATGTCACGCGTTGTTCCTTTAAGTCCATGTAGCTTGCTACGACTTGGGTTCATACATTGATGACCGACACGTTCGTTGCTGGGTCATGGATGCCTGTCTCTGTAATTTAGTGCCACTTTTGGTTTATAACTAGCCATGTCGGCCCGGGTTCTCTGTCATATGGATGCTAGCGACACTGTCATATACGTGTGCCAAAATGCGCAAACGGTCCCGGGCCAGGTAAGGTGGCACCCGTGGGGATATCGTGCGTGAGGCCGCAAACTGATATGACATGTTACAGCTAGATCGGGGTGACTTAGGATCGGGGTCCTGACAGCGTTGGCATCAGAGCCGGACTGCCTGTAGGTTTCTCAAGCCAAACTGGTCGATGTTGAGTCTAGAAAAATTCTTAGTTATATGTAGGGGAATTGATTGTGGAAGGGAACGTAAGGCTCTTTTTACTCCTTTACCTTATGCCCTTCTGATCTGAGTCAGTCTATTCCTTCTACGGGGGTTTTGGACTAGGCCTCTTATCTTTACTAGGTTCACGTGTTACTAATCCGTAGACTCTTAGGATTGTTGGTTTCAAGCCTCAGTTCAGTTTCTACCCTTTTAGTATGATGATTTGTTGGACCTGGAACCTTGATATGATATTGTTGAGTGGCTATGCTATCATTTGTATGATGTCTCAAAATCTTTTGTTGAGCATTTACAGTTGTTATACTGCCTGATTTCTTCCAGAAACAATAATGCCTTTGCATTACTTCGTGTTTCAGATGTCTGACCGCACACCTCACCAAGTGGTTCGTTTGACTCGGTGCATTAATATGCCCGGTCACACGGCCATGCTAGTCCGTGTGTTGACTGAGACCGGTTACCGCTGGTATCCTGAGTACACCGTGGAGGAACAGTACCGGGATTTCAATCAGAGTCAGTATTTCTGCACAGTCCGGATATACCCATCATATCCCGGAGCTAACGACCCCATCCATTGGTCTTATGGACTCGGGGTTACCATCGAGATGGCCATGCAGGATGCCGCTTATTCCATGATGACCATCCTTCAGGCTAGGCATGCCCTGCTGCTGAACACTGAGTTCTGTTACATGCCAGCCTCACTTCCCGGAGGGGAAGGCTACTACACTAGTTTGTATACTGATGCTGCTCATGAGGAGCCACTGCTTCAGACTACTGTCCAGATGCTGGAGGATAGGGACTGTGAGGTCCGTGCCCTCCGGATGGAGCTGTATAACACTCGAGCCGCCCACTGGACTACTTTGACACGGCTTGCACCTGCTGTGCACACCGGATATCTGGATATGCGGGATTTGTACCCCATGCGGACTCGTCTGCCTGATCGTATGGATTGGCGTGACGTTGGGGGTATTACACCTCCACGTGGGCGTCGGTTACCACCAGCATCAGGCCTGAGGCCACATCCATGTCCCTATGGTCCACAGCCTTCGAGTGCTCGAGAGTTTCAAGATCCATCTGTTCCACTTCCAGGCTATGGTGGTAATCTTTACGAAGATAACTACGGGAATGTCTGAGCTAGACCGTGGCAGTAGTAGTATCGTAGTTGTTGTATTTCCACAGTCCTGCGCGTCTTGTGGAATATGACTTAGTGTGTACTGAGTTCCGTAGGTGTAGTTAAATAATGTATAGGAGCTTGGAATGCCTCTGATGGGATGTATCATCTTTCACCGCAGTTGTACTTTAGCCTTGGCTTGTACTCCCTCCGTCTCAAAATAAGTGACTCAAAAGTGACCCAACTTTGTACTAACTTTAGTACAATGTTGGGTCACTTTTGAGTCACTTATTTTGGGACGGAGGGAGTACTAAACTATGTATGGTGTGTATGACCACTGGTGTATATATGGCAGTTTCTATATTACCATGTCGTACGGATGAACATCTCTGCATTCTGTGTCATCCATTACATTCTGCACTCCTATGTCAAGTTTTTGCCATCCTTGTCTAAACCGTTGTTTTGTTTTCCTAGGATGGTCAACACTCGCAGCACTCCTGCTACTCAGGAGCAGGGTGAGGCTAGTGGGGCTAGAGATGAGAATCTGCCCCAGCCACCCTCCTTGGCTGAAGTTATGCTCGAGGCAGAACGGAACAAGAGAGAGACCAACCGCCTGCTGGAACGCATAGAGCAGAACACTGGGTTTCGTCAGAGGAATGGCGTGGTGTCAATCAACGACTTTATCAAGATGTGCCCACCTAAGTTCCATCATTCCACTGAACCTCTGGATGCGGATGACTGGCTTCGTAGTATCACCCACAAGCTACACTCTACCCATGTGGCCGAAGCTGACAAGGTTACCTACGTCGCCTATCATCTTGAGGGCCCTGCCAGTCTCTGGTGGGAGAACTTTGAGGCTATGCGTCCTGCTGGCCAAGTCACTACTTGGGCCGAGTTCAGTGAGGCATTCCGTGAACAACACATTCCGGAAGGTCTCATGGACCGCAAGTGGGAGGAATTCTGCAATTTCACCCAGGGCCGGTTAACCGTGGATGGCTACAGTCGCGAGTTTGGCAACTTGGCCTGCTATGCACCTGAGGAAGTATCCACCGATGCCAAGAAGCAGGCGAGGTTCCGCAAGGGACTAAGCCCTGAACTCCGCCGAGATCTACGTCTGCACGAGTGCACTTCCTTCCAGAAGTTGGTGAACAAAGCTATCAGTGCTGAGACGGGCCAGACTGATTTCGAAACCACACGCAAGCATCCTCGTGACTCTGGTTCCTCATCCGGCTCTGGCTCTCACAAGCGCCGTGTGTGGGTTCCTAACACTGCTCTGCCACCCAAGTACACACCGAGGCCATCCTATGAGGCGCCTCGCCCAACCCAACAGTATGCACCTGCCAAGACTTATGGAGGACCACCTACCAACTTTGCTCCATGCACTGGCACTGTGACATGCTTCAAGTATGGAGAACCGAGGCACTACATGCGTGAGTGTCCTCAGAACCAACCAGGAAAACCCGTTGGCCGTGGTAAGCCAACCGGCAAGGTGAATTATGTCAAGCCAATTCCCACTGCACGTGGTCATGTCAACTATGTCTCTGCTGAGGAAGCTTATGAGGATCCTAACGTCGTCCTTGGTACGCTTCTCGTTAACTGCCATCCAGCATCTGTTCTTTTCGATACTGGAGCATCCCATTCGTTCATATCTGAGAGCTATGCTCGAATGCACAACATGACTTTTTGTGACATGCCTACTTCCATGGTTATTCAAACTCCTGGTTCAAAGTGGCAAACCTCTAGGGTAAGCCATGGAAATGAAATTCTTGTCGATAGACTTGTTTTCCTTGCATCTCTAATCGCTCTCAAGTCCTCGGACATAAACATCATCTTGGGTATTGATTGGATGACAACTCATTACGCCAAGATTGATTGCTACACTAGGACCGTTCAACTTACACACCCATCCGGCAAGACAGTCAATGTCTTGACCCGAATGGCTGAGCGTCAGCTCTACTCTCTTAATGCCAGCCCTCTACCAGAACTCGAAGATATCCCGGTAGTCCGTGACTTTCAGGATGTTTTTCCAGAAGAACTGCCAGGTGTTCCACCTGACAGAGATGTCGAGTTCGTGATAGATCTTATTCCAGGAACTGTTCCAATCTCTAGGAGACCTTATAAGATGGCACCCCTAGAATTAGCTGAGCTTAAGAGACAACTCGATGAGTCCTTGAAAAAGGGTTTCATCCGTCCTAGTTCTTCGTCAAGAAGAAGGATGGAACGGAACGGATGGTCGTAGATTACCGACCTGTCAATCTGGTCACCATAAAGAACAAGTATCCGCTCCCCAGGATCAACGATCTGTATGATCAGCTCGCTGGATCCTCAGTCTTTTCCAAAATGGATTTGAGGTTGGGCTACCATCAAATCAAAATCAAGAACGGGGACATTCCTAAAACGGCTTTTGTTACTCGTTATGGCCAATACGAGTACACTATCATGTCCTTCGGATTAACCAATGCCCCAGCCACCTTCTCCTGTCTAATGAATTCTATATTCATGGAGTATTTGGATGAATTCGTCGTGGTATACCTCGATGATATACTCATCTACTCCAAGAACAAGAAAGATCATGCCGAGCATCTAAGGCTGGTATTGACGAAACTTCGAGAGCACCGCCTTTATGCCAAATTCTCTAAATGTGAATTCTGGTTGCCGGAAGTGACCTATCTAGGTCATGTGATCTCTGGCAAGGGTATTGCTGTCAATCCCGAGCGAGTTCAAGCCGTCCTTGATTGGACTCCCCCTGAATCGGTCAAGCAAGTTAGGAGTTTTCTTGGCTTAGCAAGTTATTGCCGACGCTTTGTCGAGAATTTCTCCAAGGTTGCTAAACCTCTAACTGAACTATTCAAGAAAGATAAAAAGTTTGAATGGACCCCACAATGCGAGTCCAGCTTTCAGGAACTGAAAAGACGCCTGACATCTGCACCCGTACTGGTACCACCAGACTTTTCCAAGGACTTTATTATCTACTGCGACACCTCGCGACAAGGACTAGGTTGCATACTCATGCAAGATCGTCAAGTGATCACATACGCATCCCGGCAGTTGCGTCCACATGAGGATAACTATCCTACACATGATCTAGAGCTTGCAGCTGTAGTCCACACACTCAAAACATGGCGACATTACCTTCTTGGTAATCGCTGTGAAATCTTCACCGATCGCCAAAGTCTGAAATACATCTTCACCCAACCGGATCTAAATCTCAGGCAAAGACGTTGGGTTGAGTTGCTCACAGATTACGACTTAGGAATCACTTACACCCCTGGGAAGGCCAATGTCATGGCTGACGCACTAAGTCGTAAGTCTTATTGTAACAACTTGATGTTACAACAAGGGCAACCACCTCTCCACGAGGAATTTCGAAAGCTTAACCTTCACATTGTTCTCCGAGGATTCCTTTCCACCTTGGTGGCGAAACCTACCCTTATGGATCAAATCATAGCTGCCCAGAAGCGTGATAAGGGTATATCCCGACTCTAGGAGAGCATCGCTAGCGGAGTCGCTAGAAGTTTCTCTACGGATGATCGAGGTGTTGTCTTCTTCGAGAACCGTTTAGCGGTTCCCAAGAACCAACATCTACTGCAGTTAATCCTTAAGGAGGCTCATGAATCTCCTCTCACGATTCATCCCGGTAGTACCAAAATGTATCAGGACCTACGCCAGAGGTTCTGGTGGACTAGGATGAAGAGAGAAATCGCTCAATTTATTGCTAACTGCGATGTTTGTCGTCGAGTTAAAGCAGAGCATCAACAGCCTGCTGGCACCCTTCAACCTTTAGCTATTCCTGAATGGAAATGGGACAAGATCGGTATGGATTTCATTACCGGGTGAAAGTGCAACTAATCCCCGGGTGGTTTTGGTAATTAATAACAACATATATATCATTGAACTAATAGTTACTTGAGAATCATTTCAGAGGAGTTCGATGATATGGGTATGGAAATGTCTGAAGAAGTGGACCCCTCAAAATGCTAAGGCAAGCATTGGCAAAAGCTCAAGACTCCATTTTTGGTTTAGTGATCAAAGATCACATTGAGTCCATAGGAAAAGCCAATACTATTAAAAGGGGATGAGGTTGTGTTGATGATCTGGTTGCTCAAGTGCTTAGTGATTTAGCTCCTTTAACTATCAGCAACTTTCACTTCTAAACACACTCATAAGTAATCTCGGACAAACCGATTCTTCCAACTCAGTCCCACCGAGATGAACCACCTCAGCTATATTCCAAACCCTAGAAATTTCGGTCTATCCGATTTTGAGTTCGGTCTCACCGAAACTGGACTGCCAACCTTCTATAACCATTTGACATCATATCGGAATATCCGAGTTGTTAATTTCGGTCCCACCGAAAATGGCAAGCTCCTATCTTTGACTCATATCGGACACACCGAGATGGTATTTTTGGTCCCACCGAAAACCCCAACATTCACTATATTTGAACTTTCGGTCTGACCGAGTTTTCACTTCGGTCTCACCGAGATTGTTCAATTATGTGTGTAACGGTTGGATTTTGTGTGGAGGCTATATATACCCCTCCACCCCCTCTTCATTCGTGGAGAGAGCCATCAGAAAGTACTACCACTCCTACCTTACACTTTCTGAGAAGAGAACCACCTACCCTTGTGTTGAGATCAAGTTGCTCCATTCCTACCATATGAAACTTGATTTCTAACCTTCCCAAGTTGCTTTCCACTCAATCCTTTCTTCCACCAAAGCCAAATCAGTGAGGAGAGTTGAGTGTTGGGGAGATTATCATTTGAAGCACAAGAGCAAGGAGTTCATCATCATCAACAACATCTATTACCTTTTGGAGGGTGGTGCCTCCTAGATTGGTTAGGTGTCGCTTGGGAGCCTCCGTCTTCGAGATGTGGAGTTGAACCAAGAAGTTTGTAAGGGCAAGGAGATCGCCTACTTCGTGAAGATCTACCCCGAGTAAGGCTAGTCCTCCGTGGGCGTAGGCCATGATGGAATAGACAAGGTTGCTTCTTCGTGGACCCTTCGTGGGTGGAGCCCTCCGTGGACTCGCGCAGCCGTTACCCTCTGTGGGTTGAAGTCTCCATCAACGTGGATGTACGATAGCACCACCTATCGGAACCACGAGAAAAATCACCGTGTCTCCAAATTGCGTTTGATCTTCTCCACCTCTCTTTACTACATGTGCAATTTACTTTCCGCTGCTTACACTCTAGAATTGCATGTGTAGGGTGATACTTGAATTGATCATAATTGTGAAACTGCCAAAAACTGTTCATGATCAAAAGGCAGAATTTTTATATTGTCAAGTAGTCTAATTACCCCCCCTCTAGACATACTTTCGATCCTACAAGTGGTATCAGAGCTTTGGTCTCCATTGTTTTGGTTTCCATTGCATTGGACTCCATAAGCTTGGTTTCACAACCTAGGAGAGTATGGCGTCTAGTGAGGGTAATTATCGTAGAGGTCCTTACTTTGATGGTACAAATTTTGCTAGTTGGAAGAATAAAATGAAAATGCATATTCTTGGTCATAACCCAGCCGCATGGGGCATTATTTGTGTTGGTATGCAAGGTGAATTCTTCGAGGAAGGAAAAGTTCCGGATCGCGAAGCTACACCGGAAGAGTTGCGGATGTTGCAAAACAATGCTCAAGCTTGTGACATTCTCTTCAATGCCTTGTGTCCCGAGGAGTTCAACAAAATCAGCCGTCTTGAGAATGCTAAAGAGATTTGGGATACTTTGGTTGAAATGCACGAAGGTACTGAATCTGTGAAGGAATCAAAGCTAGATATTCTTCAAGGTCAACTTGACAAGTTCAAGATGAAGGATGGTGAAGGAGTCGCTGAAATGTACTCTAGGCTTGCTCTCATCACAAATGAGATTGCCAGCTTAGGAAGCGAAGAAATGACCGACCGATTCATCATCAAGAAGATTCTAAGAGCTTTGGATGGAAAATATGACGCAGTGTGCACTTTGATCCAAATGATGCCAAACTACAAGACTCTCAAGCCAACTGAAGTCATTGGAAGAATTGTTGCTCATGAGATGACACTTAAGGATAAGGAAGAGCTTCACAACAAGTCAGGTGGTGCTTACAAAGCTACAAGTGATGCTCCCACTACCTCAAGTGACAAGTTAATTTCCAATGAAGAGATAAGCCTAATGGTTAAGAACTTCAACAAGTTCTACAAGAAAAGAGGCAAAGAAAGAAGCTCAAAGTCTAGATCATATGATGAAAAGAGATCTTCTAGTCGTGATCGAAACTGCTACAATTGTGGAAGACCCGGACACTTCTCAAATGAGTGTATGGCTCCCCACAAAAGAAGAGAAGAATCTCCAAGAAGAAGAGCAAGAGATGAGTCACCTCGGAGAGAGAGAAGGAGTAGAGATGATCGTTATGAACGAAGACCCTCTCGGAGAAGCAAGGATTCGGAGAGGAAAGACAAGTCATCAAGGAGCTACACAAGAAGAAGACATCAAGCTCATGTAGGTGAATGGGTCTCCGGCTCCGACTCCGACAATCAATCCGATGGAAGCTATCACTCCGACTCCGACTACAGTCAAGATGAAGGTGTTGCCGGACTTGCACTCGTATCCTCCAACTCCAACTCCTACGACTTATTTGATTCACCAAATGAGGGAATTGGAAGATGCTTCATGGCTAAAGGCCCCAAGGTAACACACCCTGAATTCATTGACTTTGATAGTGATGAGGATGACTTGCTTGGTGAAGATGAGCTCTTGCATGATAAATCAAGTGAGCTTAGTAATGATGAAAATGCTAGTAGTCTTTATAGTCGAGAAGAGTCGAATGACAATGCTATGAAGGAGATTGAGCGTCTAACTAAAGAACTAAACACTCTTAAGTTAGCTCATAAAACAACTCAAGAAGATCATAGAGAGCTCCTAAGATCTCATGAGAAGCTACGCTTCGAGAAGCTCACTCTAGAGCAAGAACATGAGTTTCTAAAAGCAATCAATGACGATCTTCGAAAGAAGAGTTCTTCATATCTTGCCAAACGACTTCTCTTGTCTAATTTCTTGCCACCTATTAAGACTAAGCATGACAAGCATAAGAAAAATTCTTCCTCTAGTAGTAACAATAACCATGTTAAATCTAATGTTGTTACTTCTAGTAGTTCTCTTGATTCCATTAACAATGTTTCAAGCCAAGTTACACTTGAGCAAGAAAATAGCCTATTGAAGGAAATCATAGAGAAAGGTGTCTACAAACGTCTTGCCGGAAGCAAGAACTTTGAGGAAATTGTTCGCAAACAAGGAAGGCACCGGAAGAATCAAGGGATTGGTTTTGAGCGAAAGTTGAACGCCGAAGGTGTTGAGTGGGAAGAAGGTCAATACCCTACTCCACAGTTTGTTTCTCAAAAGGAGAAGTATGATCCTACTTCTTCCACTGAGGAACAAGCTCAAGATGACCTTCCACCACAAGACCACAAGCTAAAGGCCAAGGACAAGCTTCAAGAGGAGATTGATGCATTCATAGAAGCACCTCAAGCCATGGTCAAGTGGGTTCCCAAGGATACATCAAGTTCTACTTCGTCAAGCTCAACTACAACCCCAAGGATTCCCATCAAGATGATGTGGATCCCAAAGAAGAAGAACTAGAAGGTTCTTGAGGGTGACTCCGCCAACATACTTCACTCACATTCATTTTGGCAAGAACTTGTGCAATCAACTTCCACATCATGCACTAGTTCATGGAGTCACAAACCCTCTTGTTGGTAAGTCAAGGGACAAGGTAATCATTGCTTTCATGGACATCATCTTTTGTGCACTTCAATCTATGTCTATGGATATTCTTGTTTGTTCCTTGTGGGACTAACCCATGTAGGTATTGAAAGTGCCCTAATCCAAAGGATAGCTCCCAATCTTGATGATCTACATCAACATTGAGCATCCACATCTTCAACATCTACATGAAGTCTTCTACGACAACCCAAGGTTAGTTTGACCCTTTAAAAAGGGGTTCTCACATCTAGGGGGAGCTTTGCTCTAAAAAAAATTGAGCTAAAGCATCTCCAAATGATGTGAACACATCAATGCTTTATGTAAAAGTGGTAACCCCACTTGTGCTTAAACGATGAGTATGACCTATGATCAAATGTTCTCATTTGGCTCCTAAGTCAATATACTCATATATAGATGACCTAGTCGTCGATAAATTGTGTGCTAGTAGCTAGAGTTTTGGTTGTGCATGTTTGACACATATTTCATCTGCTATCTTATTGTGTGAGCATGTTGAATGCATGATTTTATCCATTCGAGGACATCCATTTGTTGTTTTGATTGTTTTGATTTTTCTAGCCAAATGGATGGACAAGAATGCCTAAGCACCTTCCCTAGCTATCTATGCTTTCTTGTCTCAAATTCTATTCATGCTCATATCACAACTTTGAACAAGTCATTTTCGGACCCTCCGAGTGAGGAGCACTCGGAGCCACCGATCCGTCTAAGGCTGACTTCCAAAACCTTCTAAGTCATTTTCGGTCTGACCAACTTCCCACTCGGTCCAACCAAAACGCTTAGACTGATCTAGGTTTCATCTCGGTGAAACCGAGTTCAAAATCTCGGCGTGACCGATATGCGTAACTGCACAACAGTTATACATTTCGGTGTCACCGAGTTTTTCAACTCGGTCCCACCGACAGCAAGGGGATATATATACTGAGGGCAGCGCGCGATTAATTCTTCAAACCGTTTCGCCCCCAAGTCCCCTGCTGCCGTCGCCCTGGTCTTCGGATCGTTGCCGTCGTCGCCTGTGCGCCCTCGCCGCAGGTCTCCGCCGCCGTCAACGGTTTTCTTCTCCGCGCCGTTGCCGCCGTAGAGGGACTCCACCAAGTTAGGGTTGTCAGCCATGTCAGATGCCAGTGACAGCCAGAACAGGTCTGAGTCACCGTTTGCAGAGATCCCTGAGGCAGATACTAGTCCTGAGGCTAGTAGTCCTAGTGATGATGGTGAGAGGAGCACCCCTAGTGGTTTGCCTCCTGCAGCCACCAGGACCAGAAAGCAAAGAAATTCTGATGATGAGGACTCTGACTTCGTTGCTGAGGAAGTAACCTCCAAGCCCAAGAGAAAAGTTGTTGCCAAAGAGCACGAAGGGCAGCAGTCGAAGAAAGGCACCAGCAAGGTCAAGCAGTCAGCTGTTGCAAAGAAACTAAACTTGGAAGAGCCAGCTCCAAGTAAAGTGAAGAAAACTTCCAAGAGGAAGAGAGTTGTGTATGCTGAACCTCATATTGATGCAGCAGTGGATGAAGAAGAAGAAGATGCACCCCAGCCTCCTCCTCAGAAGGCTAAGTTCATGGGTGATGCTATTAGGGCTCAAGCCACTTCTAAGCCCAAGAAGCCTGCTCAAGCAAAGGCAGCTCCAGCCAAGCCCAAGAGGACAACCAGGAACATCCCAGCCTCTGAGAAGAACAAAGGTAATTTGCCACCGTCTGAGTCTGATGAAGAACATGTGTTGCTGAAGCTCCGTCCAAAGTTGCCACTCCACAACGATGCTCATCCTCAAGCCGAGGATATGAAGGCAAGGAAGGACAGAGGTCTCAGGCTATGGAGACAGTCTGATCCATATGCCGTGAGGAGAAGGACTGCTGTGGACCCCAGATTCCACACCAGAGAGCAGCAGGACTTCTATGAGACCGTGCTGATGGATAAGAAGCCTATTGTTGCTGACACCAGGTATGTTGACTGGGAGTACATTGACAGTGAAGAGCACCGAGACTTCTTTCCCCATGTGCATGAGAGCTTCACTGCATGTGGAGTTGATGAGTTCGTGGGTCAGAAGCTGACAGATTGGAACGACGAGATGATCATGCAGTTCTACGCCACAGCCCACTTTTATCCTGATGGGAAGATCACCTGGATGACTGAAGGTCAAAGGTTTTCTTCGTCTGTTGAAGAATGGGCAGAACTTCTGAATGCTCCAGTGCAGAGGGAGGACGACATTGATGTCTATGGGATTCCTAAGAAGAACCATGATTCCATGAAGAACATGTACAAGGAGATCCCCGCCGCTGATTTGGAAGGATGGAAGCTTGGCTCGGTGTACTATCTCCAGGCAGGTCTGACCACCACAAACACTATTCTGAGGCATACATTGATGCCCAAGTCTGGAGACCACCGCATGATTCGAGGCTATTCTATCAACATGCTGCACATTCTTTACGAGAAGGCACCTTTCAAAGTGATGGACTTAATGGTAGAGACCATTAAGAGGACTGCAGCTGACCAGAAGAGGTCGTGTGGATTTGCCCCGCAGATTCAGATGCTCATCAATGCCAGGTTTGGCACGGGCAAATTCATGTTGGATAGGAAGCACTTGCCACTGCAGCCAGAGCATGAAGATAACATTGTTGTGATGGATGAAGAGGATCCAACCTCAGTTGAAGGTCAAGCCAAAATTGAAGCTGCGAAGAAAGCCAAAGCTGACGAAGAGGCAGCAGCAGCAGCAGCTAAACCAAAGAGCTTCGGAGAGCAGATTCTTGAAGCTACCCAGAGAATTGAACAACGCCTGGCCAGCATTGAACAATCTCAGGAGAGCCTAGAGAGGATTGTTGACGACAAGATCCACGCTCTGGACGTGAAGCTGACTGAGATTCAGGTGACCATCAACAAGCTTGAGGCGGATATGGAGGAAGCAAGGCAGGAGAGAGCAGAGCTCATGCAGGATGATCTAGTCCAGGACTCTCATCGCCAGACTGTTCAGGTTCCCAGAGGATCCCGATCTGCAGCTATCCCAGTGACTGACTCCAGGGCTACCACTTCAGCACCTCCTACAGATCCAGCAGTTGCTCCAGCCACAGCTCCAGCATCCACTCCTCCAGCGCAGACATCAGCTGAAGTCTTCGCCGATGCCGTCATTTCTACTCCGACATCTACCCAGACGGGAGCCGCCAGCAGAGCCCACAGTGACGCTTAGCTCTATGCTTTTTCGAACTTTTTGGTAACTTGTTGCCAAAGGGGGAGAAATTGTATAGATCTTAGGGCTTCGAGAGAGAGAGTGCTCTTTCATTCTTTTGCCGGTTTTCTTTGAGATACACTTGGTTCTTTAGGTTCTTGAAACTTTCAGTGTGCTTGCTACTACGTTTGATGCTACCTTAATGAGTGCTTGGTCATACTATGCTTTAATGTGTGCTTAATGCTTATCATATGCTATTCCTTCTTGTATGATTATTTACTCATGTCTTGGTGATTGGGTGCATGTTATTCATTCTTATCATTTTGTGCGCTCCACCAAGATGTATGTGACATGGAAGAGTGACCCATAATCCTAATCGATTGTGCATTTGCATTCAAACGCAAATTTTAAATAAAGCACAAATTTAGGGGGAGCTCTTGTTTATCACATACTTCTCAAAGCGACGATATTACTCATTGACTATATCTTTTGTCGAAGCCTTGATCTATATGTTGTCATCAATTACCAAAAAGGGGGAGATTGAAAGTGCAACTAATCCCCGGGTGGTTTTGGTAATTAATAACAACATATATATCATTGAACTAATAGTTACTTGAGAATCATTTCAGAGGAGTTCGATGATATGGGTATGGAAATGTCTGAAGAAGTGGACCCCTCAAAATGCTAAGGCAAGCATTGGCAAAAGCTCAAGACTCCATTTTTGGTTTAATGATCAAAGATCACATTGAGTCCATAGGAAAAGCCAATACTATTAAAAGGGGATGAGGTTGTGTTGATGATCTGGTTGCTCAAGTGCTTAGTGATTTAGCTCCTTTAACTATCAGCAACTTTCACTTCTAAACACACTCATAAGTAATCTCGGACAAACCGATTCTTCCAACTCAGTCCCACCGAGATGAACCACCTCAGCTATATTCCAAACCCTAGAAATTTCGGTCTATCCGATTTTGAGTTCGGTCTCACCGAAACTGGACTGCCAACCTTCTGTAACCATTTGACATCATATCGGAATATCCGAGTTGTTAATTTCGGTCCCACCGAAAATGGCAAGCTCATATCTTTGACTCATATCGGACACACCGAGATGGTATTTTCGGTCCCACCGAAAACCCCAACGTTCACTATATTTGAACTTTCGGTCTGACCGAGTTTTCACTTCGGTCTCACCGAGATTGTTCAATTATGTGTGTAACGGTTGGATTTTGTGTGGAGGCTATATATACCCCTCCACCCCCTCTTCATTCGTGGAGAGAGCCATCAGAAAGTACTACCACTCCTACCTTACACTTTCTGAGAAGAGAACAACCTACCCTTGTGTTGAGATCAAGTTGCTCCATTCCTACCATATGAAACTTGATTTCTAACCTTCCCAAGTTGCTTTCCACTCAATCCTTTCTTCCACCAAAGCCAAATCAGTGAGGAGAGTTGAGTGTTGGGGAGATTATCATTTGAAGCACAAGAGCAAGGAGTTCATCATCATCAACAACATCTATTACCTTTTGGAGGGTGGTGCCTCCTAGATTGGTTAGGTGTCCCTTGGGAGCCTCCGTCTTCGAGATGTGGAGTTGAACCAAGAAGTTTGTAAGGGCAAGGAGATCGCCTACTTCGTGAAGATCTACCCTGAGTAAGGCTAGTCCTCCGTGGGCGTAGGCCATGATGGAATAGACAAGGTTGCTTCTTCGTGGACCCTTCGTGGGTGGAGCCCTTCGTGGACTCGCGCAGCCGTTACCCTCCGTGGGTTGAAGTCTCCATCAACGTGGATGTACGATAGCACCACCTATCGGAACCACGAGAAAAATCTCCGTGTCTCCAAATTGCGTTTGATCTTCTCCACCTCTCTTTACTACATGTGCAATTTACTTTCCGCTGCTTACACTCTAGAATTGCATGTGTAGGGTGATACTTGAATTGATCATAATTGTGAAACTGCCAAAAACTGTTCATGATCAAAAGGCAGAATTTTTATATTGTCAAGTAGTCTAATCACCCCCCCTCTAGACATACTTTCGATCCTACACCGGGTTTCCCAGGACCAGGAAAGGGAATAATGCTATCTTCGTCGTTATCGACCGCCTCTCCAAAGTAGCCCATTTCCTGCCTGTTCGAGAGAGTATCACCGCTAGCCAGCTTGCAAACTTGTATATCTCTCGGATAGTATCACTTCATGGTGTGCCGTTGGAGATTAACTCAGACCGTGGAAGTCTTTTCACTTCACGATTTTGGGAAAGTTTCCAGAATGCTATGGGAACTCATCTCTCTTTCAGCACCGCCTTCCATCCTCAGTCAAGTGGTCAAGTGGAACGAGTCAATAAAATTCTGGAAGACATGCTGCGAGCCTGTGTCATCTCTTTCGGTATGGAATGAGAGAAGTGTCTTCCATTTGCCAAATTCGCTTATAACAATAGTTATCAAGCCAGCTTGGGCAAGGCTCCGTTCGAAGTTCTATATGGACGAAGGTGTCGAACACCTCTTAACTGGTCAGAAACCGGGGAAAGACAATTCTTTGGTCCGGATATGATCCAGGAAGCACAAGAGCAGGTTCGCATTGTTCGTGAGAAATTGAAAACAGCCTAGTCTCGCCAAAAGAGCCAATATGATAGTCATCATAAGGCTGTGACTTTTGAAGTCGGCGATAAGGCTTACCTTCGGGTTACTCCTCTTAAGGGAACCCATCGCTTTGGTATCAAAGGCAAATTGGCCCCTCGTTACATCGGTCCTTTTCGCATTCTTGCCAAACGAGGAGAAGTTGCCTACCAATTGGAACTACCTCCGCACCTTTCCAGAGTTCATGATGTCTTCCACGTATCTCAACTCAGGCGTTGCTTCTCGGATCCTATCCGCGGAGTGCACCACGAAACGCTTGATCTCCAGGACAATCTCACATATCGAGAATACCCCGTTCGTATTCTTGATCAAACCGAGCGTACCACTCGACGTCACAATATCAAGTTTCTCAAGGTTCAATGGTCACAACATTCCGAGAGTGAAGCTACTTGGGAAAGGGAGGATCGTCTTCGACTTGAGTACCCCACCCTCTTTCCGGAGGAACCCGAATCTCGGGACGCGATTCTTTTGAGTGGGGGTGAGTTGTCACATCCCTAGTCAGTGCTTGCATTAGGACTAGCTAGAGTGCGCATCATTTTTACTTTCCAAAGAAACTTGAAATGGGAATGGCAGAAACCCCAGCACCCCTCTTCTAACAACTAGGGTTTAATAAAATCTTTTCCAATGTACCCAAAATGCCCTTCAAAAAAGTTCATCATTTCTGCCTTGGTCTTAAACCTCTGCCAAAAATGGCGCACAATTTTCTAGGACATCTAGGGTCTCTGGATTAATTCATATGGTATTTGCATTTGGGCATTTAAATGCTATAAAATAATTTATGTGCCCAAATAATCATAAACTAAAATGTTCCATATTGTTCATATTATATACAGTGGGCATGACTAGTTTTATGAGCTATAAAAATGTTCTAGCATTTTTATTAATTCAACAAAGTTACAAAAGAAATGAAACAGAAAGTAAATAGAAAAAAATAGGAAGAAGAAAACTTACCTAGCGCCACTAACAGGCCCACCTGCTAGCCCAGCCCAGCCACCGCTCCAGCGAGCTGCTTGGCTCGGCCAGGCAGGCAGGCGGGTGCTCGACGGCGGCCGGAGTGCGCGCCACGCAGCTGCCCGCCGCCCTGATTCCTCCCCTCGCCGTTCTGGTGGACGGGATCGACCACCCACTTCCCCCCAAGCTCACAGACACGCTCAACCCTCCCCAGCTCCTCTTCCTCGCCTTCCCCGCACCATGGCCGACGCCGCCGCGCTCGCGCCGTCGTGATAGCCGCGTCCACCGCCGTCCCCGAGCTCCGTCACCGTGTCCGTCCGCTGCGTCGTCATCCACTACGTCGAGCAGGCTGAGCCCCGAGCGCTCGTCCGCTCTGGAGTCGCCCCCGACCCCGTCTTCCCCAACTTCGGCCGCAGAGATCCCCATCGCCGCCCTGCTCAGCTCCGACCATCCCCGAGCCCGCCTTGACGTTTACAACAACCGCCGTGAGCTCGGCTCCGTCCTCCCCCTCTCCGTTAGTTCTCTCCTGCACCGTACGCACCGCACGAGGTTCACCTGCACGCGCCGCCGTGGAGCTTGTCGCCGACGAGGCTCCGGCCATTTAACGGCCCGACCATCGTGCCCACCAGCTTCACCATCCTATGTAGGTGCTGTAGGATTACTCCACGCACCTCTACGAGCACCGCACCGACGAGTTCGACCTCGCCCGAACTCCGGCAGCCGCTGGACTTGTCGCCGGCGTCGTTTCCGGCGACCCCGAGGCCAGCCACCACCACCGCTCGACGCGGCTCACTCCCAGCTGCCCGTAGGCGTGCTCCACCTTTGTTTTGGTAGCCAGAGCACAAATCCCGCACCTCACCGCCGCGTTTGGCCTCGCCGGCGGCTAAACGCCGACGAGTTAGCCCCGTTTGACCAAGGGTTTGACCCCCCCTGTGTCATTGACATGTGGGGCCGGCCGTTGACTAATTTTAGTTTAGGTTTTTAATTAAGTACTAATTGTTGTCATTAGTTTAGTGAGCCACTGACATGTGGGGCCCAGCCCCTGTTAACTTTTAGTATAGTGTTAAGCTCTTTTTAGTTAGTACTGAGAGACTGACTAGTGGGACCCACTGGTCAGGTTTGACCTGGACGCCCTGTTGACTGGCTGACGTCAGCATGATGTCATGCTGACGTAGTAAAGGATTTTCTGGGATTATTTGATTTAAAAACAATTCAGGAAATTCCAGAAAATGCTTTAAACTTCAAAAAATCATATAAATTCAACAGTAGCTCAGATGGAAAAGATTTATATATGAAAATTGATCAGAAAAATCCAATCTTTCCAATGGCACTAGTTTCATGCATGTTTGAGCAAGTTAACCTTGCTGTATACTCTAAAACATGATAATGCACTTAAGTAAATAACAGTTTGAGTTTCAATTTGAATCTTTGATTCAAATGGGCTCAAACCCTTCTGGTTATAGTTGCATTAGCCCAAAACACATGCATCTTGCCATATCATGAGCATGCATCATATTGTTGCATTTGTTTGCTTATTGATTGTATCACCGTTACTCTCCATGTTAGGTCCTGCTCCCGAGGATACTTCAAAGTATCCAACTGAAGAGTAGTACCCGACAACCACTCTGTCAGGCAAGCAATCATTGATCATTCCGATACAAACCCATCTTCTCGCTCCTGCTCTCTTTTACTGCATTAAGGAAACAGCGTGTGAACTGCTACTTGCTGCGGTAGTTGAACCCTATTCCCTTGCATGACCTGTCATTGCCACAGTAAATAGTTGAAACCCACTAGCATGTGTAGGAGTTGATTGAGCCATGTGATGTGTGATCCACCATTCTATTTGTTTATGTTGCCTGCTATGCTTAGAGTTGTGTCAGGTCTGATTCATCTGGGTGACGGATCAGAGTGAAATGATCATACCGGTAAAGAGAAGGAAGTGTGGAACATGTTTGGTAAAGGTATCGATGAAAGGCCATGTAGGAGTACGTGGTGGGTTGTTTCATTGGAACGGTCCATAGGACCTGAGATCTGTACGTGTGGTTCAAGTTGCAGCTACTACCACACATTGGGCCCTGAAATATGACCCCGCTCGACTTATTGACTGCCCATGTTCTCTGTCCAGGAGTTGCAACTAGTTTCTGGTGTTTGTAGTTTACTGGTGGTCGTGCACAGCGCTGACCCTCGGGGTGGGCTGTGATGCGACAGGTTCGTGGCACGGTGTACCGATTGCCCGTTTGGTGACTCGGGAACCCTATACACATCGTTTGGGGCCGTGAGCGACACCCCAGCCGGATCTCCCCACGGATGGAACCCAAATAGGCGATAAACCTGGACGAGAGACTTGAGAGGTTGGTTAGGTCGTGGTCTACACCCACGTTGGCTTTCGCTTGAAGTCTGCCGAGCACATGTCGTGTACAGACGCTAAGTGGTGAAAACATGTGTGAAGAAGTACACCCCTGCAGTGTTATCAGTCTATTCGAATAGCCGTTGTTCGCGGTACGGACTACTTGGTTACTCTTACAGTTCATAGACAAGTTGATGGATACTACTAAAAGCCTCAAGACAAGTGTGAGTGCCGTGGATGGCCCTTCCATAGGATGACGGAAGAGGATCCTCGGTGGTGTATTTTTGTGGTGAGTAGAGGACTCGTGTACGTAGAAATATCTTGCAATCTGTTGAGAGTTGTAGTATAGGTTAGCCAAGAGTCAAAGCTGGCTTTCTGGTATGAACTCCACTACCCCTGTGGATAATGTTGCATGTATGATAGGTTCTGTTGTAGGACTTGCTGAGTACCTTTGTACTCATGTTTGCTTAATAACTGTTGCAGAGGAGAACCCTGCCCCTTCTGATGGGTTCTACATAGACGTTGACGTCGACGAGTAGCTTGCTACCCAAACGGAGATCTGGAGCTTGTGAAGGGCCTTGTAGATAGTCAGGCTACACCAAGCCTGTTTTATTTTCCAAGTTGTCTGTACTCAGACATGTTAGCTTCCGCTTGTGCTTGTATGACTGTATGACTTGAGTGTTGGGTCATCTGACCCCTACCTGTATGGATATGTTATGTATGGCTCTTGGAGCCTCTTAAATAAAGTACTTTGAGTCATAGAGTTCTGTTGTGATGCAATGTTGTATTTGCACATATTGAGCATATTGTGTGTATGATTGAAATGCTTGGTATGTGTGGGATCCGACACCTAGTTATTTTCCTTTGGTAGCCTATCTTACAGGGAAATGCCTCCTAGTGCTTCCAATGAGCCTTGGTAGCTTGCTACTGCTCGGAACACGTAGGCTGGCCGGCATGTGTCCTTCTTTGTTCCTGTGTCTGTCCCTTAGGGGAAATGTCACACGTTGTTCCTTTAAGTCCATGTAGCTTGCTACGACTTGGGTTCATACGTTGATGACCGACACGTTCGTTGCTGGGTCATGGATGCATGTCTCTATAATTTAGTGTCACTTTTGGTTTATAACTAGCCATGTCGGCCCGGGTTCTCTGTCATATGGATGCTAGCGACACTGTCATATACGTGTGCCAAAATGCGCAAATGGTCCCGGGCCAGGTAAGGTGGCACCCGTGGGGATACCGTGCGTGAGGCCGCAAAGTGATATGACGTGTTACAACTAGATCAGTGTGACTTAGGATCAGGGTCCTGACATTATGAAACCATTTTTGGCAGAGGTTTTAGCCAAGACAAAAAATGATGAACATTTAGTGAAGGGCATTTTGGGTAGAGTTCACTTTGCCGGTTTGGGAGCCGGCATCGTCATCACCTCTTCCAAAGGCGACAAGCGCAAATACGCACTGCAGATTCACTTTGCCGCCTCCAACAACGTGGCTGAGTACGAGGCGCTGATCCACGGGCTCCGACTGGCAAGAGAAATAGGCATCCGTCGGGTGCTATGTTATGGAGACTGGACATGGTGGTTCAGCAGTCGTCTGGCGACTGGGATGCCAAGGATGCAAACATGGCAAGCTACCGCTTCCTCATCCAGCAGCTCAACGGATACTTCGACGGGTGGGAGTTCCTTCATGTGCCATGAGCCGACAAAGAGCAGGCTGACGCCCTCGCATGAATTGGCTCCACCCGACTGGCGATACCAGCCGACATCTCCCTCCAGTGCCTGCACAAGCCATCTGTCAAACCTTTGTCTGAATCAAAATCTATCTTCGTGCCGACCAACCCTGAAGCAGCCGGATCCTACTCCTGGTCCACAGCAGTCGGCCCGGGGACTTCAACAGGCAGCCCGGGGACTGCAGGAGCTGCACCCGGCCTGGGGAATCCAGAAGCCGGCCCAGGGACTGCAGCAGTCGGCCAGGGGACCCCAACGATGCAGCAAGCAGCAGCCGGCTCCGACCCGCCACCTCCCAGCCCAACCACCCTGGTGTCAGTCGCTGAAATGACAGTGGTTGAAGCACCATCTTAGGCGCAGCCCATCCTCAACTTCCTTTTGAATAGAGAGCTACCGGCTGATGAGATCCTAGCCTGGCAGGTACAACACCGGGTAGCAACCTACACAATGGTAAACAGGGAGCTCGCCAGACACAGTGTGACTGGTGTTTTCCAGCGCTGCGTAGAGCAAGAGAAGGGCGTAGCAATCTTGAGAGACATTCATCAAGGCAAATGCGGCCACCACGCGGCCTCCAAATCCCAAAGCTTTCCTCCATTGATTGTTCTAGCCGACTGCTTTGGACGATGCCAAGGATTTGGTCAAGAAGTGCAACGGGTGTCAGCGCTTCAACTCCAAGCAACACCTGCCAGCTTCTGCACTCAAGACCATCCCCCTCACTTGGTCATTTGCCATTTGGGGGCTGGACATGGTGGGCCCATTCAAGATAGCACGCGGCGGCATGACCCATATGCCGGTCACCGTGGACCAATTCACCAAATGGATCGAAGCCAGGCCAATCAAGAAGCTCAACGGTCCGCCTGTTGTCACCTTCATCGCCGACATCACCGTCCGGTACGGTGTACCACACAACATCATCACTAAGAATGGCACAAACTTTGCCAAACGTGCCTTGGCACGTTTCTGGGCGACACAGGGCATCTGAATAGACTTAGCATCTGTTGCCCATCCGCAGTCAAACGGCCAGGTCGAGCGAGCAAATGGCCTCATCCTGTCCAGCATCAAGGCCCGACTGGTCGAGCCGCTGGAATGTTCGGCCGGCTACTGGATCGAAGAGTTGCCGGCCGTTCTCTGGAGCCTCGGGACCAAACCAAACAAAGCAACCAGCTTCACTCCCTTCTTCCTCGTGTACGGGGTCGAGGCCGTCATCCCGATTGACATCGAGTTTGACTCACCCTGCGTCGCCATGTACAGGGAGGCGGAGGCGAAGGAAGCGCGAGAAGACGGCATTGACCTGCTGGAAGAAGCCCGGCTGCTGGCACTCAGCCGGCTGCCATCTACCAGCAGGGCCTGCGCCGCTACCACAGCCGAAACGTCAGGCCACGCTCCTTCCGCGAGGGGGACCTTGTGCTCTCGCTGATCCAGCGAACAGCCAGCCAACACAAGCTCTCGACCCCTTGAGAGGGACCGTTCATCATCAGCAAGGCCCTGGGCAACGACTCCTACTACCTCATCAACGCACAAAAGCCCAGGCCACGTAAGAGGGATGATTCCGGCAAGGAGTCAAAATGCCCATGGAACGCAAATCTTCTTCGTCGGTTTTACAGTTAAATGCGGTATGTACCACGCTACCTTTTGTATTATGCAAAGACAATGTGTCCCTTGAGGAGCACTCGGGGACTACCATCCTTATCTATATGATAAGATTATGCATGTGAATGTGTTATTTCATTCCTTTGCCCGGCACCGGGTCCTGCCAGTCGGCCCGGGGGCTCGCCGCCTTGTCCTATGTTGATAACTCATGCAGTCGGACAAGTAGTGTGCCGACATCTAAGCCCTCCCTCACCTTAAGTCACAGCTCGTAGAGAGACTGTCCGACTGGCAAGAGCTAAAGGTAGGAAACAGTATCCACATGAAAAATGACTAAGCAAAAACAACAACATAGACCAAGCCGGCTTTTGACCTCAACCATCCGGCTGCGAAGCAGCCGGCCGACCGGCTTCTCACTTGGCTAGCTGCGTTCTACATGGTCGAAGTACTTGTCTATCCTAAACGACCAAGTGCCTGACCCGGCCACAGACCACAGAGTGGCTGTCCGGCTAGCACGACGACAGCCAAAGGAAGGCCGCAAAGGAAAAACCTCAAAAGAACAAAAGGCAAAACCAAGTTAGAACCCGGCAAAGAGCACAAGCATGTGCGAGATTAAAAGATTATTTACATAGCAAAAGGGCCCTTGGCCAGCATTCAACAAAGTTTGAAATACACCGCCAGTGGGTGGAACTGCACAAATTTAACTTGTTCAAAAGTTACAAGACAGGAAAAGCTTGAAAAGATAAAAGGCGGCCTAGGCCAGAGGCACTGCAGATAGCCTAGATGGGTCGGCTGAGGTGGAAGTGCCGACTTGTGGAGTGGCCGGCTGCTGGGTCTCGGCCCGATCGGCGTCGGCGACGGTTGACGAAGCCTCCCGTGTCTCGTTGCCAGACACTTGGTCATGCCAAGTTTGGCTAGTCGCTCCGCCATCCAGCTTGATGTCCTAGCCTTCTCCTTCCTCATCGTCCTCCCCGCCTTCATCGCTGGAAGCGATCTCCCCCGCCGAGTCCTCCTCCACCACTGGGTCCAGCCCAAACCAGTCGGGCGGCACCTCAGCACGGTTCTCGTCCAGCTCCGTGACGAAGAGGACGGTGTCAGCATACTCGGCGAGCGTTGTGGCGCTCTTGAAGAGGTTGTCGTGCACCGCCTCCACCTCAGGTCTGGCCTCCTGCCGGAAGGTAGCCAATTGGCGAGGCTCAGATCCAGGTACCAGGCCTTGGCGAATTCCAAGGCTGGACGAGTACCCGCCCGGGCCGCGGTGCCCTTCCAAGCCTCAAGCCGATCGGCCGCCACCTCCAGCCAGTCGGTAGTCCGACTTGGTGTGCGGGGGTATCTGGACACCCGGCCAGAGCGAGGCCAATACTTGGGACACAGTGCGCTGCAGACGACAGAGCACTCGGCGGGCCGGATCTAGCTGTGTCTTGATGGCTGTGAGCTGCTCGCCAAGAGTCTGGGGTGCATTTGGCATAATGACCTTGCCCACCTTCCTTCACTGCTCATACCGCGTTTCGATGGCCTGGCTGACGGCAGTGGCTTCACCGTGGAAGAACTCTACCGGAGAAGAAAAGCAAAAAGGTCAGAAACCAAAGGCCGGCTCCAACACCAGCCGGCTATTGACCAAAATAAGAAAAGGCAACATACCATCGACTATGTCCTCGATCACACCGTAGCCGTCAGACAGGAAATTCTACCTCTCGGCCCAGTTTGACTGCTGAGTCTCGAACTCGGCCTTGATAATAGCCTCCTCGTCCTTCAACCACTGCACTTCCACCTTGTTCCTCTCCGCCTGGTCCGCCAGCTCCTTGGCCAGGCGGTCGCACTCCTGGACAACCCGGTTGTGTTCCTACTCTTTGGCATAGAGCTCAGACTGGACCTGGCCCAGCTTCGTCTGCAGCTCAGCCGCGGCCGCTGCCAAGACAAGGAAAGGAATGCATCAGCACCAACCAAAGAAAAATAGACGCCGAAAGATCCGGCCCAACTACTCTGCAGTCGGCCCAGATCTTGGGGACTACACCCAACGGGTGCGCTGATGCGCCCCTGCAAAGAAAGATGGGGTGCTTACTTTGGCTCTTGGTCAAATCAGCGGTCCGCTTGGCCAGCTCCTGGTGTTGGGAGTTGTAGGCGGCCGCGCGGACGTTGTGATAGTTCCGCAACAATGACAAAAGAAGAAAGAGATACCTTAGCACTAGAAAACTTACCATGGAGTTCCGTCCCGCCTGCTCAGCAGCTGCCCCGGAACTCGGGGACTACACCCAGTGGGTGCGCTGGCGCGCCCCCAAAGAGGATCACAAAAATTGAAGACCAAAGGAAGAAAGCATACCCGGAACGACGCCTGCATCTGCAAAACCTCGTTTGTGGACCGCCGAAGGGTGGCGCCATGAGTGTTGAACTGGGCCAAAATGTCCAGCACTGCCATGTTGAGGGCACCTTGGCTGCTCCCGGGCACCCAGTCCGGCGGAGCAGCACTGGTAGCCTCGGTGTCGCGCGCCGATGAACTCGCGGCCCCAGCCTCCACCACCCTCGGCGCTGAGACTGCCCTCGCCGGCCACTGATGTGAAGGAACACGGGTCGCATCGGGTTGGCTCAGTACCAGCTCGCTGCCAACCGGTGGTGCCACCGACACCTCTGGCTGGCTGGCTTGCGAACCAGTGGCCGGCGTGTGCAAAGGCACCTCCAGCTCCGGCTCGGTAGAATAGCCCCCTCATCCTCCTAGCACCGACTGATTGCCTTCAGCTTCCACAGTTGGCACCTGGCCTTCTACCACCGGCGGCACCACGTGCTGCGGGCCAGTGGCCTCCGGAGCCCGGCCACGGGTCGCCTCCTCCTCCCGAGCCTTGGAGGTTGCGTCCGCCTATGCCTTGGAGGCAGCGTCAGCTTGTGCCATGGCTGCCTCGTCGGCCTTCGCCCGCACCGCCTCAGCGGCCTCCACCTCCGTATGGGCCGCCTCCTCCCGCTCCTCTTGTACCTCCTGCGCGTTCTTCTCCATCGCCTCCAGAAGAAGGGTCGTCGGGTCCATGCGGCGGGACACCTCAGGTCCGCTTGCCGCCCCGATCACCAAGGCGGACGGGGCCCGCGACAGAGGGAGCGGTGCTCTGGGCAACATAAGCAAGCAGAAGCTGAGCAGGGCGAAAGAGAAAAATACAAATGCAAGTCCAAAAATACTTAAGCGGACACCATTGGGCGTTGCTTCGGGCCCTTAGCAATGATGGCCGCCTTCGCGGCCTCTTGCCGCTTGGTCGTGGCGACCGAACCCATGGCCTTCCTGGGCCGGCTGCCGTACAAGCCTGCCTTGGATCGGCGCTTCGATGTGCCGGGTGCTCCAGTCGGCGCCGCCGAAGAGCCGGCGCCCGTCCTGCCGGCACCAGGAGCATAGCGCGGCCCATCATCCTCCTCCTCATCATCTGGCCACTCGTTGAGGCCGCCTCCCGAGGAGCCGCCTGCTCCATTGTTGCTGCCCCCTATGGCGTCGTCCTCCTCCATGGAGGCCGCCCTAGATCGGGGTCGTCCACATCGCTTACCGCATGGTCGGCCAGGAACAGATGGCCCGGGCCCACCACACCAGCCGCCTCGTGGCCTAGAAAGCGCTGCATCACGGCCGAGTAGTCAGGCGGCAAGAAAAGCTTGAAGCAAGCAAAGAGAAAAGAACAAGGAACTTACAAGCAGAGGTGGATTAGCCCGGTTGTACGGCTCGTTGCCGAACCGCCCGATACGTCTCCAACATATCTACTTTTCCAAACACTTTTGCCCTTGTTTTGGACTCTAACTTGCATGATTTGAATGGAACTAACCCGGACTGATGCTGTTTTCAGCAGAATTGCCATGGTGTTATTTTTGTGCAGAAATAAAAGTTCTCGGAATGACCTGAAATTTCACGAAGATTTTTTCTGGAATTTTTAAAGAATACTGACGAAAGAATCAACACCAGGGGGCCCACACCCTGTCCACGAGGGTGGGGGCGCAACTGCCCCCCTGGGCGCGCCCCCTGCCTCGTGGGCCCCCTGGAGCTCCACCGACCTCAACTCCAACTCCATCTATTCACGTTCGGGGAGGAAAAAAATCATAGAGAAGGATTCCTCGCGTTTTACGATACAAAGCCGCCAATGTCACATCCCTAATCAGTGCATGCATTAGGACTAGCTAGAGTGTGCATCATGTTTACTTTTTGCAGAAACCTGAAATGGGGATGACAGAAACCCCAGCACCCCTCTTCTAACAACTAGGGTTTAATAAAATCTTTTCCAATGTACCCAAAATGCCCTTCAAAAATGTTCATCATCTTTGCCTTGGTCTTAAACCTCTGACAAAAATGGTGCACAATTTTCTAGGACATCCAAAGGTCACTGGATTAATTCATATTGTATTTGCATTTGGGCATTTAAATGCTATAAAATATTTTAGGTGCCCAAATAATCATAAACTAAAATGTTCCATGATGTTCATATTATATATAGTGGGCATGAGTAGTTTTATGATTTATAAAAATGCTCTACATTTTTATTAATTCAACAAAGTTGAAAAAGAAACAAAACAGAAAAACAAAATAGAAGAGAGAGAGAGAGAGAGAGAGAGAGAGAGAGAGAGAGGGCCACAGCCCACTTACCTGGACCACCCCGGCCCACCTGGCGGCCCAGCACTGTGCTGGTCTGAGCCAGCCAGCTGCTTCGTCCCCGCCAGGCAGGTAGGAAGGTGACGCCGACGAGCTCCGAGCTCGCCACGACGCCACCTGCTTGTCGCCTCGCTGCGGGAACAGGCTGGACGACCTCCACGTCGCGCCGTGGAGCCTCTGGAGACATCCATTCCCCCTGCCTCTCTCCCTCGCCCTCCCCGCGCCATGGCCGACGCTGCCGCCGCCGTTCTGCCGCCGTAGCCACAGCCACCGAGCTCCCCTCGCCTCGCCTTTGTGTCCCCGAGCTTCGCCGTCATCCGCCACTTCGCCTCGACCGAGTCTCGAGCGCTCGCACGCCCTACACCAACCGCACCGGCCTCGTCTTCTTCGACCATCACCGGAGATCCCCTCCGCCCTCGCCGTCGCAGCAGCTCGTCCCCGACCTCGCCGTCAGCTCCGACGCAACCACCGTGAGCTTGGCCACCTCACCATCCTCTCCGTTTCGCCCCACGAGCCCTGCAACGTCTGCACGTAGCTCACCCGCACGCGTCGTCGCGGAGCTCGTCGCCGACGAGGCTCCGGCCACCCAACGGCCGCGCCACCATGTCCATCAGCTCCACCGCACCTCCAGGAGCCTGACACACCTCTCCACGAGACCCATAGTGCCTCCTAGCGACGAGCCCGAGCTCACCCAAGCTCTGGCAGCCGCCAAGGTCGTTACTGGCGCCTTTTCCGGCGACCCCGAGGCCAACCACCACCACCACTAGATGCGGCACATCCCCCGCATCACGTAGACGTGCTCCGCCGTCGATTTGGTCGCCGGAGAACAAATCCCGCACCGCACCGCCGCGTCTGGCCTTGCCGGCGGCTAAACGCCGACCGGTTTGACCCTCTTTGACCACGGGTGGGTCCAGTTTGACCCCCTGGGGTCAATGACAGGTGGGCCCCAGCCGGCTAATTAAGTTAGGATTAGCACTAATATTTAATTAGTTAACTTAATGACACTGACACGCGGGACCCACTGTCAGGTTTAACCTGGACCAGGTCTGTTGACCTGCTGACGTCAGCATGATGTCATGCTGACGCAGTAAAGGCTTTTCTGGAAATATTTGATTTAAAACAATTCAGGAAATTCCAAAAAATGCTTTAAATTTCTAAAAATCATAGAAATTCAAAAGTAGCTCAGATGGAAAAGTTTTATATATGAAAATTGATCAGAAAAATCCAATCTTTCCAATGTCACTGGTTTCATGCATGTTTGAGCAAGTTAACCTTGTTGTTCACATCAAAACATGATAATGCACTTTAAAGTTTGGGTATAAGTTTGAATCTTTGATTCAAATGAGCTCAAACCTTTCTGTTTATAGTTGCATTAGCCCAAAACACATTCATCTTGCCATGTCATGAGCATGCATCATATTGTTGCATTTGTTTGTATATTGATTGTATCGTCGGTGTTCTCCATGGTAGGTCCTGCTCCCGAGGATACATCTACGTATCCAACTGAAGAGCAGTACCCGACAACCAATCTGTCAGACAAGCAACCCATTGATCATTCCGATACAAACCCATCTTCTTACTCCAGCTCTCTTTTACTGCATTAAGGCAACAACGTGTGAACTGCTACTTGCTATGGTAGTTGAACCCTATTCCTTTGCATGACCTGTCATTACCACAGTACATAGTTGAAACCCACTAGCATGTGTTGGAGTTGATTGAGCCATGTGGTGTGTGTTCTACCATGCTATTTGATTATGTGGCCTGCTATGCTTAGAGTTGTGTCAGGTCTGGTTCATCTAGGTGATGGATCAGAGTGAAATGATCATGTCCGGTAAAGAGAGTGAAGTGTGGAACATGCATGGTAAAGGTATCGATGAAAGGCCATGTAGGAGTACATGGTGGGTTGTTTCATTGGAACCGTCCATAGGACCTGAGATCTGTATGTGTGATTCAAGTTTCAGCTACTACCACACATTGGGCCCTGAAATATGAGCCCGCTCGACTTATTAACTGCCCTTGTTCTCTGTCTAGGAGTTGCAACTAGTTTCTGGTGTTTATAGTTTACTGGTGGTCGTGCGCAGCGCTGACCATCGGGGTGGGCTATGATGCGGCAGGTACGTGGCACGGTGTACCGGTCGCCCGTTTGGTGACTCGGGAACCCTGTACACATCGTTTGGGGCCGTGAGCGACACCCTGGCCAGATCTCCCCACAGATGGAACCCAAATCGGCGATAAACCTAGACTAGAGACTTGAGTGGTTGGTTACGTAGTGGTCTACACCCACGTCGGCTTTCGCTTGAAGTCTGCCGAGCACATGTCGTGCGCAGACGCTAAGTGGTGGCAACATGTGTGAAGAAGTACAACCCTGCAGGGTTACCAATCTATTCGAATAGCCGTTGTTCACGGTTATGGACCACTTGGTTCCTTATACAGTTCATAGACAAGTTGATGGTTACCTCTAAAAGTCTCAAGACAAGTGTGCGTGCCGTGGATGGCCCTTTCGTAGGATGATAGAAGAGGATCCACGGTAGTGTATTGTTGTGGTGAGTAGAGGACTCGTGTGCGTAGTCTCATCTTGCAATCTGCTAAGAGTTGTAGTATAGGTTAGCCAAGAGTCAAAGCTAGCTTGCTGCTATGAACTCCACTACCCTTGTTGATAATGGTGCATGTATGATAGGATCTGTTGTAAGTCTTGCTGAGTACCTTTGTACTCATGTTTGCTTAATAACTGTTGCAGAGGAGAACCATGCCCCTTCTGATGGGTTGTACATAGACATTGACGTGGACGAGTAGCTTGCTACCCAGACGGTGATCCTGAGCTTGTGAAGGGCCTTGTAGATAGTCAGGCTACACCAAGCCTGTTTTATTTCCAAGTTGTCTGTACTCCGACATGTTAGCCTCCTCTTGTGCTTGTATGCTTGTATGACTTGAGTGTTGGGTCACGTGACCCCTATCTGTATGGATATGTTATGTATGGCTCTTCGGAGCCTCTTAAATAAAGTACTTTGAGTCATAGAGTTCTATTGTGATGCAATGTTGTATTTGCACATATTGAGCATATTGCGTGTATGTTTAAAATGCTTGATATGTGTTGGATTCAACACCTAGTTGTTTACCTTTGGTAGCCTATCTTATAGGGAAATGCCTCCTAGTGCTTTTACTGAGCCTTGGTAGCTTGCTACTACTCCGGAACACGTAGGCTGGCCGGCATGTGTCCTTCTCCGTTCCTGTGTCTGTCCCTTAGGGGAAATGTCATGCGTTGTTCCTTTAAGTCCATGTAGCTTGTTACGACTTGGGTTCATACGTTGATGACCGACACATTCGTTGTTGGGTCATGGATGCTTGTCTCTGTAATTTAGTGCCGATTTTGGTTTATAACTAGCCATGTCGGCCTGGGTTCTCTGTCATATGGATGCTAGCCACACTATCATATACGTGTGCCAAAATGCGCAAATGGTCCCGGGCCAGGTAAGGTGGAACCCGTGGGGATACCGTGCGTGAGGCCGCAAAGTGATATGATGTGTTACAAGCTAGATCGGTGTGACTTAGGATCGGGGTCCTGACAGCCAAGCCCTAATCTCTCTCGGGAGGGCTGATCTGGAGTCCGTTTGGGGCTCCGAAGAGGGGAATCCATCGCCATCTTCATCATTAACCTTCCTCCATCACCAATTTCATGATGCTCGGTACCGTTCGTGAGTAATTCCATCGTAGGCTTGCTGGACGGCGATGGGTTGGATGAGATTTACCATGTAATCGAGTTAGTTTTGTTAGGGTTTGATCGCTAGTATCCATTATGTTCTAAGATTGATGTTTTTATGACTTTGATATGCTTAATACTTGTCACTAGGGCCCGAGTGCCATGATTTCAGATCTGAACCTATTATGTTTTTATGAATATATGTGAGTTTTTGATCCTATCTTGCAAGTCAATAGTCACCTACTATGTGTTATGATCCGGCAACCCCGAAGTGACAATAATCGGGACCACTCCCGGTGATGACCATAGTTTGAGGAGTTCATGTATTCACTAAGTGTTAATGCTTTGGTCCAGTACTCTATTAAAAGGAGACCCTAATATTCCTTAGTTTCCAACAGGACCCCGCTGCCACGGGAGGGTAGGACAAAAGATGTCATGCAAGTTCTTTTCCATAAGCATGTATGACTACATTCGGAATACATGCCTACATTACATTGATGAACTAGAGCTAGTTCTGTGTCACCCTATGTTATAACCGTTGCATGAGGAATCGCATCCGACATAATTATCCATTTCCTACGAGCTTTTCATATATTGATCTTCGCTTAGTTACTTTTCCGTTGCCACTATTACAATTGCTACAAAAACTGCTACTGTTACTTTTTCCACCATTACCGTTACTTCCATACTACTTTGCTACTAAATACTTTGCTGTAGATATTAAGTCTTTCAGGTGTGGTTGAATTGACAACTCAACTGCTAATACTTGAGAATATTCTTTGGCTCCCCTTGTGTCAAATCAATAAATTTGGGTTGAATACTCTCCTCTCGAAAACTGTTGCGATCCCCTATACTTGTGGGTTATCACCGCCACTTCCCTTTGACAAGCTAAAAGCACAAGTGCTCCTTGGGTGATTTTGGTAATTAATGTCAACATATCTCTTGTTGTACTAATACCTTTACCTAGTATATTTCAGATGAGTTCAACAATGGAGTGGCATGCACAAGAGGATGTGGAACCCCTTCAAGATTCTAAGGACAGAAGATTGGCAAAATCTCAAAGCTCAAGACTCTTCATTTTCATTTTAGTGATCCAAGATCACATTGAGTCCATAGGAAAGCCAATACTATTAAAAGGGGATGAGATGTTGCTTAATGGCTTGCTTGCTCAAAGTGCTTAGTGATATGCTCCAAAGCCCTCAACCACTTTCTTATCCACATATGTCCTAAACCTAAAGTCCAACTCGGCCCCATCGATTTGATCTATCCGGCACCACTGAGTTCACTTGACAAAGACACTACCAAAACCCTAATCAGTTCGGTCTCACCGATAGGGATCTCGGTCCCACCAAGATGGGAATGTAAACTCTATGTTTTGTATTTGCAACATTTCGGTCTAACCGAGATGTGAGAATTGGTCTCATCGAGTTAGCATTGCAAACTCTCTGTTGCCTTTTCGTAACGTTTCAGTCTAACCGAAATGAGTGAATCAGTCCCATCGAGTTTGCCTAACCAACTCTCTGTTTTCCTATTACAGAAATCGGTCTCATCGAGTTGATGTGATCGTTCTCACCGAGATTACATTAGGCCCTGAACCTAATGAAATCGGCCCCACCGAATTGATCATGTCGGTCCCACTGAAAAGCCTAACGTTCACATTTGAACTGAATTGGTCCGACCAAGTGTCATGATTCGGTCCCACCGAGTTTGGTAAATTGTGTGTAACGGTTAGATTTTGTGTGGAGGCTATATATACCCCTCCACCCACTCTTCATTCGTCGAGAGAGCCATCAGAACGTGCCTACACTTATACTATTCATTTTCTGAGAGAGAACCACCTACTCATGTGTTGAGACCAAGATATTCCAATCCTACCATATGAATCTTGATCTCTAGCCTTTCCCAAGTTGCTTTCCACTCAGATCTTCTTTCCACCATATCCAAATCTGTGAGAGAGAGTTGAGTGTTGGCGGGACTATCATTTGAAGCACAAGAGAAAGGAGTCCATCATCAACATACCATCTATTACCTTTTGGAGAGTGGTGTCTACTAGATTGGTTAGGTGTCACTTGGTAGCCTCCGACAAGATTGTGGAGTTGAACCAAGGAGTTTGTAAGGGCAAGGAGATCGCCTACTTCATGAAGATCTACCCTAGTGAGGCAAGTCCTTCGTGGGCGATGGCCATGGTGGAATAGACAAGGTTGCTTCTTCATGGACCCTTTGTGGGTGGATCCCTCCATGGACTCACGCAGCCGTTACCCTTCGTGGGTTGAAGTCTCCATCAACCTGGATGTCACATCCCTAGAATTCCTTGTAGTTAGTTGCATATGTGAGCATCCATGCATCATGTTTAAATTCAAATGAAGTTGAATTGGGGATGTTTAAACCCTAGCACCAAATGAATTCAACTAGGTTCAAATAAAAATATTTTCAATGAACCCAAAATGCCCATCAGAAAAGTTCATCATTTTTGAATTGGCTAAAAACCTCTGTCAAAAATGGTGCACATATTTCTAGGTCATCCTGGATTTTTGAGTTAAATCATATTGTATTTGAATTGTGGCATTGAAATAATATAAATATTTTTAAATGCTCCAATAATTCTGGAATTGGTTGAGGGCCATTGGCATAATTCATTTAGTGACCATAATCATTTTCAGAGGCTTTAGAAATGATTTGGTTAGCAAACCAAATTCAAAACCAAAAGAAGAGAGAGAGAGAGAGAGAGAGAGAGAGAGAGAGAGAGAAAGAAACTAACCTGGTAGCAGCCCACTTACCTGGAAGCCACTGGCCGGCCCAGCACTGTGCTGGCCCAGTGCCAATCGTCCTCTTCCTCTCACCAGAAAGACGAGAGGCGTGTGCTCGCCGTGCGCTCGCACGCGCCGGCCACCTCATGCTTGTCTGCTAGCCGCTGGAGGCACCCGAGGGCGCCATGCACTCCCCTCGACCCCTCCATATATCCCCTCTCTCGCTGGACATCCTCCCTCTCCCTGGCTCTCTCTCCCGCGCAGCCTGAGCACAGCCGTTGCTGCCGCTCGCCGTAGCCATGGCTATAGGCCACCTCTCGCCCAACCAGTGAGACCGCGAGGTCCGCCACTACTCCTTGGAGCTACACGCCGACGCATGCGACCGCGGGAGCCCTGCAGCATCGTCCCCGACCTCTTTTTCAACCTCCAGCTGCCGGCAACCTCACCGTCGATTCGCGATGTCTGGCGCCTCCACGAGCCTTCTAAGACTGTCGTCGACTGCTCCGTGAGCTCCTACGCCGTTCCCCCTTACTTTTGCACTAGTTGCATCGCCCAAGCCGTGGTTCCGCCGGAGCCGTGAGCTCTGTCGGTGTTCTGGGAAGGGGGTACCCAGACTTGCCTACGTGCAGCTGCTACTTCTCGAGCTTGCGTTGTATTCCCTGAAAGAGGAAAGGGAGATGCAGCACAGTAGCGTAAGTATTTCCCTTAGTTTTTGAGAACCAAGGTATCAATCCGGTAGGAGACCACGCGCGAGTCCCTCGCACCTGCACAAACAAATAAGAACTTCGCAGCCAACGCGATAAGGGGTTGTCAATCCCTTTACGGCCACTTACGAAAGTGGGATCTGATAGAGATGATAGTTTGATATTTTTGGTACTTTTTATTATAAGAATAGAAAGTAAAAGCGGAAAAAGTAAAGTAGGTGTAGATTGATATGTTGAGAATAGACCCGGGGGCCATAGTGTTCTCTAGTGGCTTCTCTCATGATAGCGATATTCTACGGTGGGTAAACAAATTACTTTCGATCAATTGGTAGGAAAGCGAATAATTATGAGACTATCTAGGCATGATCATTGTATATAGGCATCACGTCCGAGACAAGTAGACCGAAACAATTCTGCATCTACTACTATTACTCCACACATCGACCGCTATCCAGCATGCATCTAGTGTATTGAGTTCATAAGAACAGAGTAACGCCTTAAGCAAGATGACAAGATGTAGAGGGATAAACTCAAGCAATATGATATAAACCCCATCTTTTTATCCTCGATGGCAACTATACAATACATGCCTTGCTGCCCCTATTGTCACTGGGAAAGGACACCGCAAGATTGAACCCAAAGCCAAGCACTTCTCCCATTGCAAGAACTATAGATTTGTAGGCCAAACCAAACCAATAATTCGAAGAGGCTTGCAAGGATATTATAATCATACATAAAGAGTTCAGAGAAGAACCAAATATTTCTCATAGATAATCTTGATCATAAACCCACAATTCATCGGATCTCGACAAACACACCGCAAAAAGAGATTACATCGAATAGATCTCCTCGAAGACCGAGGATAACTTTGTATTGAGATCCAAAGAGAGAGAAGAAGCCATCTAGATACTAGCTATGGACCCGAAGGTCTGTGGTAAACTACTCACAACTCATGGTGAGGCGATGATGATGATGTAGAAGCACTTCGTGGAAGATCCCCCCTCCGGCGGAGCTCCGGAACAGGCCCCAAGATGGGATCTCATGGGAAGAGAAGGTTACGGTGGTGGAACTAGGGTTTTCTCTGTTGTTCTGATGGTTTCGGGGTACGTAGGCATATATAGGAGGAAGGAGGGCACCGGAGGCCATACATGGGACCCACGAGGCAGGGGGCGCGCTGTCACACCCTGCATTTTGTAACATGTCATTTGCATCAATGAAACATGAAAATTTGGACCAGCAAATTTTTTTGGCATCATTTGGCTTTTATTTGAATTAAGCTTTTTGCCTCATGTGTTTTTCATGTGCTCATTAAAGTCAACTATTACCTCTTGTAGAATTCATCTCCATACCTAAAACTTCTGCCCAATAATCATGTCAAGTGTTATATAGCAGTATAGTATTTTCTTCTAAAAATAATTTGGCCAAAATGTATTTTAAAATTTTAGTATTCCAAAAACCCCTGAATTGAGGTTTGCACTGCAAGTGCTTGATTTAGGGTGAGAAAAATTATTTCAAAAAGTATATTTGAGATCTAGTAGTCATAGGACTCCAGAAACCACAAAAGTATAATTTTAAAAGTTATTTTCCTATTTTATTTAAAAGCTTTTTCTTAAGGCCAGATATGGTCTTTAATAGGGGAAAATTATTTAAGTATTTCAAAAATATTTGCCAAAATTCAGGGAGACTCATAGGACATATATTTGCCAAAAGTTTGAGTGGACGCCAAAATGCGAAGATAGCTTCCAAGAGCTCAAGAAGAGGTTGACCACCGCCCCAGTTCTGGCAACACCTGATATTCACAAGGAGTTCGTGATATATTGTGATGCCTCTCGAACCAGATTGGGAAGCGTTCTGATGCAAGAAGGCCAAGTCATAGCCTACCTCTCCAGGCAACTACGACCTCATGAAGAGAACTACACTACTCATGATCTTGAGTTAGCAGCAGTGGTTCATGCCTTGAATACATGGCGGCATTACCTCCTAGGGAAACAGTGTGAGATATACACAGACCACAAAAGTCTGAAGTACATTTTCACCCAAAAGGAATTGAACATGAGGCAACGAAGATGGTTGGAACTCATCAAAGACTATGACCTCAGTGTTCAATATCACCCCGGGAAGGCTAACGTGGTAGTCGATGCCTTAAGCAGGAAGGCTTGCTCTTTGAATGCCATTATCCAAGAAATGCAGCTAGCCTTGTTTAAGGAACTCGAACAATTCAGTTTGGAATTGGTCACCCCTGGATTTCTGGATCAATTGGAAGTCAAACCAACCCTGATGGACGAAGTCAAGAAGGCACAAGATGGGCACGCAAGCATTGAAGGCATCAAGAAGAAGATAAAGCTAGGCAAGGCCCCATGATTCTCTGAAGACGAGCACGGGATTGTTTGGTACGAAGGCCGCATCTGCGTACCAAACAAGATGGAGTTGAAGAATCTGATCCTGCAAGAAGCCCACGACACTCCGTATTCCATCCACCCTGGAGGAACCAAGATGTATCAAGACTTGAAGGAAAGATTCTGGTGGCACGGGATGAAAAGAGAGATTGCAACCTATGTTGCAAAGTGTGATGTGTGCCAAAGGGTCAAGGCTGAATATCAGTGACCCGCTGGATTGCTCCAACCACTCAAGGTTCCCGAGTGGAAGTGGGATAAAGTCGGAATGGACTTCATCACTAGATTACCAAGGTCGAATAGAGGACATGACTCCATCTGGGTCATAGTCGACCATTTGACCAAGGTGGCCCACTTCATTCCTGTCAAAACTACTTATGACGGCAACCGGCTGGCAGCTCTCTACATCAACAGAATCGTAAGCCTTCACGGAATTCCCAAGGAGATTGTGTCAGATCGAGGAACCCAGTACACCTCAAGGTTCTGGAAGAAGTTCCAAGAAGCCTTGGGAACCAAGTTATCTTTCAGCACGGCTTTCCACCCACTGACCGGAGGTCAGACAGAACGAGTAAATCAGATTCTCGAAGACATGCTCCGAGCTTGTGTCTTGGCATATGGAGCCAAGTGGGAAGATTGTCTCCCTTTTGCCGAGTTCTCCTATAACAACAGTTATCAGTCGAGCCTTCAGATGGCACCATTTGAGGCATTGTACGGACGCAGATGTCGCACACCCCTCAACTGGTCAGAGACTGGAGAAGGGCTAGTCTTTGGACCGGATATTCTCCGCAAAGTAGAAGAGCAAGTCCAACTAGTCAGAGAACGTTTGAAGGCAGCCAAGTCAAGGCAGAAGAGCTATGCTGACACTCACCGTCGGGACATGAGTTTCCATGTCGGAGACCATGTGTACCTGCGGGTAACTCCTCTAAAGGGAACCAAGCGTTTCCACGTCAAGGGGAAGCTCGCACCAAGGTTCATTGGACCCTTTGAGATCACTGCACGATGAGGAGAAGTGGCTTACCAGTAGGAACTACCACCTGAGCTATCCGATGTGCACAACGTATTCCACGTGTCACAACTCCGGAGATGTCTCCAAGTTCCGAACAAGCCTGATCTCTACAAGGATGTTGATCACCAAGCCATTGACCTGCAGCCTGATTTGACCTACCGCGAGAAGCCCATTCGCATTCTGGATGAAGCAGAACGATGGACGCGAAGCCGTACCATCAAGTACTTCAAGGTCCAGTGGAGCAACCACACGGAAGCAGAAGCAACCTGGGAACGTGAAGACTATCTTAGATCCGAGTATCCCGATCTCTTTTAAGACCTAGTTTAGGAATCTCGGGGACGAGATTCTTGCAAGGGGGGTAGGTCTGTCACACCCTCCATTTTGTTAAATGTCATTTGCATCAATGAAACATGAAAATTTGGACCAGCAATTTTTTTTGGCATCATTTGGCTTTTATTTGAATTAAGCTTTTTGCCTCATGTGTTTTTCATGTGCTCATTAAAGTCAACTATTACCTCTTGTAGAATTCATCTCCATACCTAAAACTTCTGCCCAATGATCATGCCAAGTGTTATATAGCAGTATAGTATTTTCTTATAAAAATAATTTGGCCAAAATGTATTTTAAAAATTTAGTATTCCAAAAACCCTTGAATTGAGGTTTGCACTTCAAGTGCTTGATTTAGGGTGAAAAAAATTATTTCAAAAAGTATATTTGAGATCTAGTAGTCATAGGACTCCAGAAACCACAAAAGTATAATTTTAAAAGTTATTTTCCTATTTTATTTAAAAGCTTTTTCTTAAGGCCAGATATGGTCTTTAATAGGGGAAAATTATTTAAGTATTTCAAAAATATTTGCCAAAATTCAGGGAGACTCATAGGACATATATTGTCCATATATAAGAGTTTCAACACTTGGTAATGTTCAAAATAATGGGCTAATACCTCTAAAACCCTTTCTGGATATTTCAAGCTTTTGAAATATTTACAAAGGAAATATTCTCCAAAAATTCCAGGGAAATTCTATCATGTCATATATGACATATTTGATGATCTTGCCAAGCCCCATGCCTTGGGAAGCAAGATAGCATCCTCAAAACCCTTCAGAACCATTCTGTCCATATTTGAAGTTTGAGCAACTTTACATTGCCAAACTTGTCCTAATGCTCTCAAACTTGGTGCACATGCTAGAATGGCCTAGTAAGGCACCTAGACCAAATGGCACAAGATTTGGAGTAGGGCAACTTGATCAGAATACCCCAAAACCCTTTCTGTTCAAATCCAAATTTGAACAACTTTACATTACCAACTTTTTATCTGGAGCTTCAAACTTTGTGGGCATGATCAATACCGCAAATGATGATACTACACCAAGTGGTGCATCAAGGGGAGATGATTAGCTTGACTTAAACAAGATGAAGCCATTTCTGTTGTTTTCTAGGGTTCACCAAAGTTACATTGGCTAGTTTCTTCAAATGAGCCCAAATTTGGTGAAACACCCTATTTCCTTATGACATTCAATCCTGTTAAGTGTCATGGCCAGTGGAAATCATTTTCTTGACCAAAACTTGATCAAACACCTTCTGCCATTTTACCAAAACCATCACCTTGGCCTCTTTTACCATTTACTTTTGCCTCAGCTTTCTACCACAGCTTCATCTAGTTACATTCTACCTCCAGTAACTCCCCAATGTCCACAGCTCCATGATTGAGGGATGAAAACCCCAATTCACCTTGCTGGACAGCCAAATTCTACCTAGTTACCAGCTTCACTCCTCTCTCATTGATCATCCAGAGCATCCAAGGCCACACCGGAGTTGCTTACGTCGTCCTGGACCCCCCAGACACGGCGGACACGCCCAGAGAGCCAATGGCATGCCATGGCATGTGATAAGCTCGCTCCAGAGCGCGCTACAGTGCGCACCCGCACTGTAGCTTCACCCAATCGCATGCCCCCGACCACCTCGTGTTCCTCCCTCGCGCCTATCGATGCGCCTCGACGTCTGCGACCCTCCCCGGCGCTGTCCCCCCCTCCTCCTCCCTCCAGTGGCCGCCCTCGCACGCGCGCTGGGCGCCCGCAACCTCCACTCGTCGGCCTCACACGCGCACGCCCTCTGGAGCCTTCCCCGCTCCTCCTCTCCCCTCTACTAGGCGTAGACCTCACCCATGAACCTCCCCGACTCGAACACAAGAGCCTGCACGGCCTCTGGCCTCGCCCGTGACCTCGCCGGCGCACGAGTCCACGGTGGACCGGGGCTCGGCTATATAAGCACGCCCCGAGCCTCTCCAACGGCACCCACCTCCTCCACACACTCCCAGTAGCACACCAGCACCACCCACTCGCCCCCAGGAAGCCTCTGTGCTCGGGATCGACCGGAGCTCCGCCGCGTCGGGCGACCGGAGATCTCGTAGTACAGCCCCTCTCCGCCCCTACTCTCGCTCGATCTGGCACCGCCGTACCTCACTGACTCGTTCCCCTCCTTCTCCCACTCCTATTGCAGCCCGAAGCGAGCTAGCCAGCAACCTTCCGACGCTCCTCCGCCGTCCCACCTCGCCGCCGACGAACCAAGCCTCTCCGGCGGGCCGCACCACCACCACTGGAATGGCGACTCCTCGCTGAGCCCGTTCCTGCCCTCCGTTTGCCCTGTCGTGCCCGGAATCGCCGCCGGTGAGCTCGCCGTCGCTTTGGCTGTGAGGTTGAAGATGACAGGAGGGCCCCGCCTGTCATCCTCATCGCTCTCTCTCTCCCCTCGCAGCCACCGACTGTCGGGCCCCGCCTGTCAGGTCTGAAAACCCTGACGCGTGCGCACTGGCGCCCGAGCGGTGGGCTATTAGCCCTGGGCCGTCCACTGTGGCTGTTCTGGCCCAGTGGCACAGTGTCGTTTCTCTTTTTCTTTTCTATGAATATTTCAAATAATTTCACAGAAATAAATATATGTCCAAATGAATTAACTCCAACGCCTAAAATCTTGTAAAATTCCAACCTATTTAATGGTGTCACTTTCACACATATCCATGAACCTTTTCTGTTCTGTTCAAATTTAAATTCATATTTGAACAATAAAACTTCGGTCCAAATATTCCTAGACTCCATTCTGCAATTCCAAAACTCAAACTAAGAATTTTTGCCATCTTAGTTTTCCCTCTAGTATTTAACAAAAATAAGTTGACATTTTTCTAAGCACTTTGATTTTTTTGTTTTTATTGTGGTCTTATTTTCCCGGTGTTATTTTGCGACGATTAGATACCGTATTTGACGAGGTTGCCGAGGAAGAAGGTGGAGAAGGGTTTGAAGACTTTGAAGACCAAGCCAACCCGGGCAAGCAGCCCTTTGACCATGATACACTTGTGTTCTTCGGAACCCGTTTGTTTCCGAATGCATCATGATAAGTGTCACATCCCTAGTTTAGCACTTGCATTAGGGCTAGCTAGAGTGTGCATCATGTTTACTTATCAAAGAAACATGAAATGGGAATGACAGAAACCCCAGCACCCCTCTTCTAACAACTAGGGTTTGATAAAATATTTTCCAATGTACCCAAAATGCCCTTCAAAAATGTTCATCATTTCTGCCTTTGTCTCAAACCTTTGCTAAAAATGGTGCACAATTTTCTAGGACATCCAAGGGCTCTGGATTAAATCATATGGTATTTGTGTTTGGGCATTTAAATGCTATAAAATATTTTAAATGCTCAAATAATCATAAACTATAATGTTCCATACTGTTCATATTATATACAGTGGGCATGACAAGTTTCATGAGTTATAAAAATGTTCTAGCATTTTTATTAATTAAACAAAGTTGCAAAACAAATGAAACAGAAAAGAAATAGGAAAGAAAAGAAAGAGAGAAAGGACTTACCTCGGGCCCAACACTGTAGCAGGCCGGCCCAGCCCACCAGCCCCGTTTTGTCGCCTTCCTCCTCGCGCCAGAAGGCAGCGCGCGTGGCCGCCGCGCGCCGGCACGCGCCCGGCCACCTCCACCCTGCCTGCCTGCCTCCCGACGGCCTGGACGTCTCCTGACGTCACCACGCAGCTGCCCCGACCCCTCTCGCACTTTCCCCTCGTCCCCGTCGCCTCCCCTGGCTCTCTCCCTCTCACCACCGAGCCGCTCGTCGCCGCCGCTCGCCGTTGCCGCACCTAGACCCTCCCCCTCGACCCGTGACCGTGTCCAAAAGGTTCGTTGCGACGCCCTCTTCCTCCTCGCTGAGCCACGGATCGCCGGGAGCCTTGCAACGCCCTCACGCCGTCGTCCCCAACCTCGGATCGCCGGAGCACCTCGCCGTCGATTGAGAAGCTGCAGCGCGTCCCCGACCCCTCCGTCGAGCTCGTTAGCACCGCTGTGAGCTCCTGCGCCGAATCCCTCTCTCCTCCGCTTCATTTGCGCCGTGTAGCTGCCGCTCCGTTGATCACCGAAACTCACCGCCGTCGTGCTTGCCGCCGGCGATGCTCCGGTGACCATTTGGTCACTGACACATGTCCATCTCGCTCGCCGCAGCACGTAGACGAGCTAGGTACCACGCACGCATCGCCTAGGCCACCGTAGCTCCTTTTCTATGCATGCCCGAACGCCGGCCGCCGCTGTCGAGCTCGTTGCCGTCGTCTCCGGCCACCACAGGTCCGGCGACCACCACCGTTCGACGCGCAACGACAAGGGCTCTCCAACGCGCCCAACCCCAGCTCGAACCGTGCCCTGTGGATGTTTTTCGAAGCACGCTGCCGTGTCTGGCCTCGCCGGCGTCACTTCGCCGGCGAGTTTGACTCGTTTGACCGGGGGGTTGACCACCCCTGGGTCACTGACGTGTGGGCCACCCTTTTCCTAATTAGCTAGTTTAACTAATTAAATGTTAATTTAATTAGTTAGTTAGTTTAGTCACTGACCCGTGGGCCCAGACCCCACTGACAGCTAATTAGTTCACTAATTAATTTTGTTAGTTAGCTATGACACTAACATGCCGGGCCCACATGTCATGTTTGACTTGGACTAGCTCCTGTTGACTCACTGACGTCAGCATGATGTCATGCTGACGCAGTAAAGTTTTTTCTGGGATTTTTAGATTTAAAAATAATTCAGGAAATTCCAGAAAATACCCAAAACTTCAAAAAATCATATAAATTCAACAGTAGCTCAGATGGAAAAGATTTATATATGAAAAATGAACAGAAAAATCCAATCTTTCCAATGGCACTGGTTTCATGCATGTTTGAGCAAGTTAACCTTGCTGTATACATTAAAACATGATAATGCACTTATTTAAATAATAGTTAAAGTGCCAATTTGAATCTTGGATTCAAATAGGCTCAAACCTTTCTGGTTATAGTTGCATTAGCCCAACACACATGCATCTTGCCATGTCATGAGCATGCATCATATTGTTGCATTTGTTTGTTTAATGATTGTATCGCTGGTATTCTCTGTGTCAGGTCCTGCTCCCGAGGATACTGCTGCGTATCCAGTTGAAGAGCAGTACCCGACAACCACTTTCTCAGGCAAGCAATCATTGATCATTCCGATACAAACCCAATCTTCTCGCTCCTGCTCTCTTTTACTGCATTAAGGCAACAGCGTGTGAACTGCTACTTGCTGCGGTAGTTGAACCCTATTCCCTTGCATGACCTGTCATTGCCACAGTAAATAGTTGAAACCCACTAGCATGTGTAGGAGTTGATTGAGCCATGTGATGTGTGATCCACCATGCTATTTGTTTATGTTGCCTGCTATGCTTAGAGTTGTGTCTGGTCTGGTTCATCTGGGTGATGGATCAGAGTGAAATGATCATACCGATAAAGAGAAGGAAGTGTGGAATACGCTTGGTAAAGGTATCGATGAAAGGCCATGTAGGAGTACATGGTGGGTTGTTTCATTGGAATCGTCCATAGGACCCGAGATCTGTATGTGTGGTTCAAGTTACAGCTACGACCACACATTGGGATCCTTAATTGACCCTCTCGGCTTATTAATTACCCTCGATCTCTGTCCAGGAGTTGCAACTAGTTTCTGGTGTTTATAGCTTACTGGAGGTCGTGCACAGCGCTGACCCTCGGGGTGGGTTGTGATGCGACAGGTACGCGGCAAGGTCTACCGGTTGCCCGTTTGGTGACTCGGGAACCCTGTACACATCGTTTGGGGCCGTGAGCGACACCCCGGCCGGATCTCCCCACGGATGGAACCCAAATAGGCGATAAACCTGGACGAGAGACTTGAGTAGTTAGTCAGGTCGTGGCCGACACCCTCGCCGGGCTTCCGCTTGAAGGTTGCCGATTACACGTCGAGTAAACGGTGATAAGTGGTGGGAGCGTGTGTGAAGAGGTACACCCCTGCAGGGTTATCAATCTATTCGAATAGCCGTTGTTCGCGGTACGGACTACTTGGTTACTCTTACAGTTCATAGACAAGTTGATGGATACTACTAAAAGCCTCAAGATAAGTGTGAGTACCATGGATGGCCCTTCCGTAGGATGACGGAAGAGGATCCTCGGTAGTGTATTGTTGTGGTGAGTAGAGGACTCGTGTTCGTAATATCATCTTGCAATCTGTTGAGAGTTGTAGTATAGGTTAGCCAAGAGTCAAAGCTGGCTTTCTGCTATAAACTCAACTGCCCCCTGTTGATAATGTTGCATGTATGATAGGTTCTGTGGTAAGACTTGCTGAGTACCTTTGTACTCATGTTTGCTTAATAACTTATGCAGAGGAGAACCCTGCCCCTGCTGATGGGTTCTACATAGACGTTGACGTCGACGAGTAGCTTGACACCCAGATGGAGATCTGGAGCTTGTGAAGGGCCTTGTAGATAGTCAGGCTACACCAAGCCTGTTTTATTTTCTAAGTTGTCTGTACTCAGACATGTAGCTTCCGCTTGTGGTTGTATGACTGTATGACTTGAGTGTTGGGTCATGTGACCCCTACCTGTATGGATATGTTATGTATGGCTCTTGGAACCTCTTAAATAAAGTACTTTGAGTCATAGAGTTCTGTTGTGATGCAATGTTGTATTTGCACATATTGAGCATAATGTGTGTATGGTTGAAATGCTTGGTATGTGTGGGATCCGACACCTAGTTGTTTTCCTTTGGTAGCCTACCTTACAGGGAAATGCCTCCTAGTGATTCCAATGTGTCCTTCTTCGTTCCTGTGTCTGTCCCTTAGGGGAAATGTCACGCGTTGCTCCTTTAAGTCCATGTAGCTTGCTACGACTTGGGTTCATACGTTGATGACCGACACGTTCGTTGCTGGGTCATGGATGCCTGTCTCTGTAATTTAGTGCCACTTTTGGTTTATAACTAGCCATGTCGGCCCAGGTTCTCTGTCATATGGATGCTAGCGACACTGTCATATACGTGTGCCAAAATGCGCAAACGGTCCCGGGCCATGCGTGAGGCCGCAAAGTGATATGACGTGTTACAGCTAGATCGGTATGACTTAGGATCGGGGTCCTGACAGCGTTGGCATTAGAGCTGGACTACCTGTAGGTTTCTCAAGCCAAACTGGTCGATGTTGAGTCTAGAAAAATTCTTAGTTATATGTAGGGGAATTGATTGTGGAAGGGAACGTAAGGCTCTTTTTACTCCTTTACCTTATGCCCTTCTAATCTGAGTCAGTCTATTCTTTCTACGGGGATTTAGGACTAGGCCTATTATCCTTACTAGGTTCACGTGTTACTAATCCGTAGACTCTTAGGATTGTTGGTTTCAAGCCTCAGTTCAGTTTCTATCCTTTTAGTATGATGATTGTTGGAGCCGGAACCTTGATATGGAATTGTTGAGTGGCTATGCTATCATTTGTACGATGTCTCAAATCTTTGTTTGAGCATTTACAGTTGGTATGCTACCCGATTTCTTCCAGAAACACTAATGCCTTTGCATTACCTCGTGTTTCAGATATCTGGCCGCACCCCTCACCAAGTGGTTCGTTTGACTCGGTGCATCAATGTGCCCGGTCACACGGCCATGCTAGTCCGTGTGCTGACTGAGACCGGTTATCGCTGGTATCCTGAGTACACCGTGGAGGAACAGTACCGGGATTTCAATCAGAGTCAGTATTTCTGCACAGTCCGGATATACCCCTCATATCCTGGAGCTAACGACCCCATCCATTGGTCTTATGGACTCGGGGTTACCATCGAGATGGCAGTGCAGGATGCCGCCTATTCGATGATGATCATTCTCCGGGCTAGGCATGCCTTGTTGCTGAACACTGAGTTCTGTTACATGCCAGCCTCACTTCCCGGAGAGGAAGGCTACTACACTGGTCTGTATACTGATGCTGCTCATGAAGAGCCACTGCTTCAGACTACTGTTCAGATGCTGGAGGATAGGGACCGTGAGGTCCGTGCCCTCCGAATGGAGTTGTATAACACTCGAGCCGCCCACTGGACCACTTTGACACGGCTTGCACCTGCTGTGCACGCCGGATATCTGGACATGCGGGATTTGTACCCCGTGCGGACTCGTCTACCTGATCGCATGGATTGGCGTGACGTTGGGGTATTACACCTCCACGTGGGCGTCGGTTACCACCAGCATCGGGACCGAGGCCACATCCATGTCCCTATGGTCCACAGCCTTCGAGCGCTCGCGAGTTTCAAGACCCGTCTGTTCCACTTCCAGGCTACGGTGGTAATCTTAACGAAGATTACTACGGGAATGTCTGAGTTAGACCGTGGTAGTAGTAGTATTGTAGTAGTTGTATTCCCACAGTCCTGCGCGTCTTGTGGAATATGACTTAGTGTGTACTGAGTTCCAGAGGTGTAGTTAAATAATGTATAGAAGCTTGGAATGCCTCTGATGGGATGTATCGTCTTCCACCGCAGTTGTACTTTAGCCTTGGCTTGTACTAAACTATGTATGGTGTGTATGACCACTGGTGTATATATAGTAGTTTCTATATTACCATGTCGTACGGATGAACATCTTTGCATTCCGTGTCATCCATTACATTCTGCACTTCTATGTCAAATTTTTGCCATCCTTGTCTAAACCGTTGTTTTGTTTTCCTAGGATGGTCAACACTCGCAACACTCCTGCTGCTCAGGTGCAGGGTGAGGCTAGTGGGGCTAGAGATGGGAATCTGCCCCAGCCACCCTCCTTGGCGGAAGTTATGCTCGAGGCAAAACGGAACAAGAGAGAGACCAACCGTCTGCTGGAACGCATAGAGCAGAACACTGGGTTCCGTCAGAGGAATGACGTGGTGTCAATCAATGACTTTATCAAGATGTGCCCGCCGAAGTTCCATCACTCCACTGAGCCTCTGGATGCGGATGACTGGCTACGTAGTATCACCCATAAGCTACACTCTGCCCGTGTGGCCGAAGCTGACAAGGTTACCTACGCCGCCTACCATCTTGAGGGCCCTGCCAGTCTTTGGTGGGAAAACTTTAAAGCTATGCGTCCTGCTGGCCAAATCACTACTTGGGTTGAGTTCAGTGAGGCATTCCGTGAACATCACATTCCGGAAGGGGAAAACTTTGTTTTTTCCACTCTAGTTTTTGCCTATTTTGCTTATGCCACTCTAGATTTTGACATATCATTTTTGCCACTCTTAGTTTTTGACAATGCATCACAAATGCCATTCCGTGGCAAAAATGATAACTTTTCATTTCACTTTTGCCACTCCTTGATTTTGAGAATGTATCACAATTGCCACTCTAAAATTATTGCTTTTGCCACGGAATGGTAATTGTGATGTATTGTCAGAAACTAAGAGTGGCAAAAGTGAATTGTCAAATTCTAAAGTGGCATAAGCAAAGTGGTCAAAAACTAGAGTGGCAAAAACAAAGTTTTCCCTTCCGGAAGGTCTCATGGATCGCAAGCGGGAGGAATTCTGCAATTTCACCCAGGGCTGGTTAACTGTGGATGGCTATAGTCACGAGTTTGGCAACTTGGCACGCTATGCACCTGAGGAAGTATCCACCGATGCCAAGAAGCAGGCGAGGTTCCGCAAGGGACTCAGCCCTGAACTCCGCCGAGATCTACGTCTGCACGAGTGCACTTCCTTCCAGAAGTTGGTAAACAAGGCTATCAGTACTGAAACGGGCCAGACCCACTTCGAGGCCACCCGCTAGCATACTCGAGACTTTGGTTCCTCATCCGGCTCTGGCTCTCACAAGCGCCATGTGTGGGTTCCTAACACTGCTCTGCCACCCAAGTACACACCGAGGCCATCCTATGAGGCGCCTCGCCCAACTCAATAGTTTGCACCTGCTAAGACCTATGGAGGACCACCTTCCAACTTTGCTCCACGCACTAGCACTGTGACTTGCTTCAAGTGTGGAGAACCGGGACACTACATGCGTGAGTGTCCTCAGAACCAACCAGGAAAACCCGTTGGCCGTGGTAAGCCAACCGGCAAGGTGAATTATGTGAAGCCAATCCCCACTGCACGTGGTCATGTCAACCATGTCTCTGCTGAGGAAGCTTATGAGGATCCTAACGTCGTCCTTAGTACGCTTCTCGTAAACTGCCATCCGACATCTGTTCTTTTCGATACTGGAGCATCCCATTCGTTCATATCTGAGAGCTATGCTCGATTGCACAACATGACTTTTTGTGACATGCCTACTTCCATGGTTATTCAAACTCCTGGTTCAAGGTGGCAAACCTCTAGGGTAAGCCATGGAAATGAAATCCTTGTCGATAGACTTGTTTTCCTAGCATCTCTAATCGCTCTCAAGTCCTCAGACATAAACATCATTTTGGGTATGGATTGGATGACAACTCATTACGCCAAGATTGATTGCTATACTAGGACCGTTCAACTTACAGATCCATCCGGCAAGATAGTCAATGTCTTGACCCGAATGGATGAGCGTCAGCTCTACTCTCTTAATGCCAGCCCTCTACCAGAACTTGAAGATATCCCGGTAGTCCGTGACTTTCCGAATGATTTTCCAGAAGAACTGCCAGGAATTCCACCTGACAGAGATGTTGAGTTCGTGATAGATCTTATTCCAGGAACTGTCCCAATCTCTAGGAGACCTTATAAGATGGCACCACTAGAATTAGCTGAGCTAAAGAAACAACTGGATGAGTCCTTGCAAAAAGGTTTCATCCGTCCTAGTTCCTCCCCTTGGGCTTGCCCCGTCCTCTTCGTCAAGAAGAAGGATGGAACGGAGCGGATGGTTGTAGATTACCGACCTGTCAATCTAGTCACCATAAAGAACAAGTATCCGCTTCCCAGGATCAACAACCTGTATGATCAGCTCGCTAGATCCTCAGTCTTCTCTAAGATGGATTTGAGGTTGGGTTCCTATCAAATCAAAATCAAGAACGGGGACATTCCTAAAACGGCTTTTGTTACCCGTTATGGGCAATATGAGTACACCGTCATGTCCTTCGGATTAACCAATGCCCCAGCCACCTTCTCCCGGCTAATGAATTCTATATTCATGGAGTACTTGGATAAATTCGTCGTGGTATACCTCGATGATATACTCATCTATTCCAAGAACAAGGAAGATCATGCCGAGCATTTAAGGCTGGTATTGACGAAACTTCGAGAGCACCGCCTTTATGCCAAATTCTCTAAATGTGAATTTTGGTTGCCGGAAGTAACCTATCTAGGTCATGTGATCTCTAGCAAGGGTATTGCTGTCAATCTCGAGCGAGTTCAAGCCGTCCTTGATTGGACTCCCCCTGAATCGGTCAAGCAAGTTAGGAGTTTTCTTGGCCTAGCGAGCTATTGCCGACGCTTCGTCGAGAATTTCTCCAAGGTTGCTAGACCTCTAACTGAACTCCTCAAGAAAGATAAAAAGTTTGAGTGGACCCCACAGTGCGAGTCCAATTTTCAGGAACTGAAAAGACGCCTGACATCTGCACCTGTACTGGTACCACCAGACTTTTCCAAGGATTTTATAATCTATTGCGACGCCTCGCGACAAGGACTAGGTTGCATACTCATGCAAGATCGTCAAGTGATTGCATACGCATCTCGACAGTTGCGTCCACATGAGGATAACTATCCTACTCATGATCTAGGGCTTGCAGCTGTAGTCCATGCACTCAAAACATGGCGACATTACCTCCTTGGTAATCGCTGTGAAATTTTCACTGATCATCAAAGTTTGAAGTATATGTTCACCCAACCGGATCTAAATCTCAGGCAAAGACACGGATCTAAATCTCAGGCAAAGACGTTGGGTTGAGTTGCTCACAGACTACGACTTAGGAATCACCTATACCCCTGGAAAGGCCAATGTCATGGCTGATGCGCTAAGTCGTAAGTCTTATTGTAACAACTTGATGTTACAACAAGGACAACCACTTCTCCACGAGGAATTTCGTAAGCTTAACCTTCACATTGTTCCTCGAGGATTCCTTTCCACCTTGGTGGCGGAACCTAAGCTTACGGATCAGCTCATCAAAGCACAGAAGGTTGATCCGGGAATTTCCCGTATTAAGAAGAACATCAAGAAAGGAGTTGCGGGATGTTTCTCAATTGATGACCAAGGAGTTGTATTCTTTAGCAACCGTTTAGTGGTTCCTAAAGTACGAAACCTGAGACGTTTGATCCTTAAGGAGGCTCATGAATCTCCTCTCACAATTCATCCCGGTAGTACCAAAATGTATCAGGACCTACGTCAGAGATTCTGGTGGACTAGGATGAGGAGAGAAATCGCTCAATTCATTGCTAACTGCGACGTTTGTCGTCGAGTCAAAGCAGAGCATCAACGGCCTGCTGGCACCCTTCAACCTTTAGCTATTCCTGAATGGATATGGGATAAAGTCGGTATGGACTTCATTACCGGGTTTCCCAGGACCAGGAAAGGGAATAATGCTATCTTCGTCGTTATCGACCGCCTCTCTAAAGTAGCTCATTTCCTGCCTGTTCGAGAGAGCATTACCGCTAGCCAGCTAGCAGACTTGTATGTCTCTCGGATAGTATCACTTCATGGTGTGCCGTTGGAGATTAACTCAGACCGTGGAAGTCTTTTCACCTCACGATTTTGGGAAAGTTTCCAGAATGCTATGGGAACTCATCTCTCTTTCAGTACCGCCTTCCATCCGCAGTCAAGTGGTCAAGTGGAACGAGTCAATCAAATTCTGGAAGACATGCTTCGAGCCTCTGTCATTTCTTTCGGTATGGAATGGGAAAAGTGTCTTCCATTTGCCGAATTCGCTTATAACAATTGTTATCAAGCCAGCTTGGGCAAAGCCCCCTTCGAAGTTCTATATGGACGAAGGTGTCGAACACCTCTTAACTGGTCAGAAACCGGGGAAAGACAATTCTTTGGCCCGGATATGATCCAGGAAGCAGAAGAGCAAGTTTGCATCGTTCGTGAGAGATTGAAAACAGCCCAGTCTCGCCAGAAGAGCCAATATGATAGTCATCATAAGGCCGTGACTTTTGAAGTCGGCGATAAGGCTTACCTTCGGGTTACTCCTCTTAAGGGAACCCATCGCTTCGGTATCAAAGGCAAATTGGCCCCTCGTTACATCGGTCCTTTTCGCATTCTTGCCAAACAAGGAGAAGTTGCCTACCAATTGGAACTACCTCCGCACCTATCCAGAGTTCATGACGTGTTCCACGTTTCTCAACTCAGGCGTTGCTTCTCGGATCCTATCCACGGAGTGGACCACGAAACGCTTGATCTCCAGGACAATCTCACATATCGAGAATACCCCGTTCGTATTCTTGATCAAACCGAGCGCAGCACTCGACGCCACAATATCAAGTTTCTCAAGGTTCAATGGTCACATCATTCCGAGAGTGAAGCTACTTGGGAAAGGGAGGATCGTCTTCGACTTGAGTACCCCACCCTCTTCCGGAGGAACTCGAATCTCGGGATGCGATTCTTTTAAGTGGGGGTGAGTTGTCACATCCCTAGTTTAGCACTTGCATTAGGGCTAGCTAGAGTGTGCATCATATTTACTTATCAAAGAAACTTGAAATGGGAATGACAGAAACCCCAGCACCCCTCTTCTAACAACTAGGGTTTGATAAAATATTTTCCAATGTACCCAAAATGCCCTTCAAAAATGTTCATCATTTCTGCCTTGGTCTCAAACCTTTGCTAAAAATGGTGCACAATTTTCTAGGACATCCAAGGGCTCTGGATTAAATCATATGGAATTTGTGTTTGGGCATTTAAATGCTATAAAATATTTTAAATGCTCAAATAATCATAAACTATAATGTTCCATACTGTTCATATTATATACAGTGGGCATGACAAGTTTCATGAGTTATAAAAATGTTCTAGCATTTTTATTAATTAAACAAAGTTGCAAAACAAATGAAACAGAAAAGAAATAGGAAAGAAAAGAAAGAGAGAAAGGACTTACCTCGGGCCCAGCACTGTAGCAGGCCAGCCCAGCCCACCAGCCCCGTTCTGTCGCCTTCCTCCTCGCGCCAGAAGGCAGCGCGCGTGGACGCCGCGCGCCGGCACGCGCCCGGCCACCTACACCCTGCCTGCCTGCCTCCCGACGGCCTGGACGTCTCCTGACGTCGCCACGCAGCTGCCCCGACCCCTCTCGCACTTTCCCCTCGTCCTCGTCGCCTCCCCTGGATCTCTCCCTCTCACCACCAAGCCACTCGTCGCCGCCGCTCTCCGTTGCCGCACCTAGACCCTCCCCCTCGACCCGTGACCGTGTCCAAAAGGTTCGCCGCGACGCCCTCTTCCTCCTCGCTGAGCCACGGATCGCCGGGAGCCCTGCAACGCCCTCACGCCGTCGTCCCGAACCTCGGATCGCCGGAGCACCTCGCCGTCGATTGAGAAGCTGCAGCGCGTCCCCGACCCCTCCGTCGAGCTCGTTAGCACCGCTGTGAGCTCCTGCGCCGAATCCCTCTCTCCTCCGCTTCATTTGCGCTGTGTAGCTGTCGCTCCGTTGATCACCGAAACTCACCGCCGCCGTGCTTGCCGCCGGCGATGCTCCGGTGACCATTTGGTCACTGACACATGTCCATCTCGCTCGCCGCAGCACGTAGACGAGCTAGGTACCACGCACGCATCGCCTAGGCCACCGTAGCTGCTTCTCTATACACGCCCGAACGCCGGCCGCCGCTGTCGAGCTCGTTCCCGTTGTCTCCGGCCACCACAGGTCCGGCGACCACCACCGTTCGACGCGCAACGACAAGGGCTCTCCAACGCGCCCAACCGCAGCTCGAACCGTGCCCTGTGGACGTTTTCCAAAGCACGCCGCCGTGTCTGGCCTCGCCGGTGAGTTTGACTCTTTGACCGGGGGGTTGACCACCCCTGGGTCACTAACGTGTGGGCCACCCTTTTCCTAATTAGCTAGTTTAACTAATTAAATGTTAATTTAATTAGTTAGTTAGTTTAGTCACTGACCCGTGGGCCCAGACCCCACTGACAACTAATTAGTTCACTAATTAATTTTGTTAGTTAGCTATGACACTGACATGCCGGGCCCACATGTCATGTTTGACTTGGACTAGCTCTTGTTGACTGACTGACGTCAGCATGATGTCATGCTGACACAGTAAATGTTTTTCTGGGATTTTTAGATTTAAAAATAATTCAGGAAATTCCAGAAAATACCCAAAACTTCAAAAAATCATATAAATTCAACAGTAGCTCAGATGGAAAAGATTTATATATGAAAAATGATCAGAAAAATCCAATCTTTCCAATGGCACTGGTTTCATGCATGTTTGAGCAAGTTAACCTTGTTGTATACATTAAAACATGATAATGCACTTATTTAAATAATAGTTAAAGTGCCAATTTGAATCTTGGATTCAAATAGGCTCAAACCTTTCTGGTTATAGTTGCATTAGCCCAACACACATGCATCTTGCCATGTCATGAGCATGCATCATATTGTTGCATTTGTTTGTTTAATGATTGTATCGCCGGTATTCTCTGTGTTAGGTCCTGCTCTCGAGGATACTGCTGTGTATCCAGTTGAAGAGCAGTACCCGACAACCACTTTGTCAGGCAAGCAATCATTGATCATTCCGATACAAACCCAATCTTCTCGCTCCTGCTCTCTTTTACTGCATTAAGGAAACAACGTGTGAACTGCTACTTGCTGCGGTAGTTGAACCCTATTCCCTCGCATGACCTGTCATTGCCACAGTAAATAGTTGAAACCCACTAGCATGTGTAGGAGTTGATTGAGCCATGTGATGTGTGATCCACCATGCTATTTGTTTATGTTGACTGCTATGCTTAGAGTTGTGTCTGGTCTGGTTCATCTAGGTGATGGATCAGAGTGAAATGATCATACCGATAAAGAGAAGTAAGTGTGGAATACGCTTGGTAAAGGTATCGATGAAAGGCCATGTAGGAGTACATGGTGGGTTGTTTCATTGGAATCGTCCATAGGACCCGAGATCTGTATGTGTGGTTCAAGTTACAGCTACTACCACACATTGGGATCCTTAATTGACCCTCTCGGCTTATTAATTACCCTCGATCTTTGTCCAGGAGTTACAACTAGTTTCTGGTGTTTATAGCTTACTGGAGGTCGTGCACAGCGATGACCCTCGGGGTGGGTTGTGATGCGACAGGTACGTGGCACGGTGTACCGGTTGCCCGTTTGGTGACTCGGGAACCCTGTACACATCGTTTGGGGCCGTGAGCGACACCCCGGCCGGATCTCCCCACGGATGGAACCCAAATAGGCGATAAACCTGGACGAGAGACTTGAGTAGTTAGTCAGGTCGTGGCCGACACCCTCGCCGGGCTTCCGCTTGAAGGTTGCCGAGTACACGTCGAGTAAACGGCGATAAGTGGTGGGAGCGTGTGTGAAGAGGTACACCCATGCAGGGTTATCAATCTATTCGAATAGCCGTTGTTCGCGGTACGGACTACTTGGTTACTCTTACAGTTCATAGACAAGTTGATGGATACTACTAAAAGCCTCAAGATAAGTGTGAGTACTGTGGATGGCCCTTCCGTAGGATGACGGAAGAGGATCCTCGGTAGTGTATTGTTGTGGTGAGTAGAGGACTCGTGTTCATAATAACATCTTGCAATCTGTTGAGAGTTGTAGTATAGGTTAGCCAAGAGTCAAAGCTGGCTTTCTGCTATAAACTCCACTGCCCCCTGTTGATAATGTTGCATGTATGATAGGTTCTGTGGTAAGACTTGCTGAGTACCTTCGTACTCATGTTTGCTTAATAACTGTTGCAGAGGAGAACCCTGCCCCTTCTGATGGGTTCTACATAGACGTTGACGTCGACGAGTAGCTTGACACCTAGACGGAGATTTGGAGCTTGTGAAGGGCCTTGTAGATAGTCAGGCTACACTAAGCCTGTTTTATTTTCTAAGTTGTCTGTACTCAGACATGTAGCTTCCGCTTGTGCTTGTATGACTGTATGACTTGAGTGTTGGGTCATGTGACCCCTACCTGTATGGATATGTTAGGTATGGCTCTTGGAGCCTCTTAAATAAAGTACTTTGAGTCATAGAGTTCTGTTGTGATGCAATGTTGTATTTGCACATATTGAGCATAATGTGTGTATGGTTGAAATGATTGGTATGTGTGGGATCCGACACCTAGTTGTTTTCCTTTGGTAGCCTACCTTACAGGGAAATGCCTCCTAGTGATTCCAATGAGCCTTGGTAGCTTGCTACTGCTCGGAACACGTAGGCTAGCCGGCATGTGTCCTTCTTCGTTCCTGTGTCTGTCCCTTAGGGGAAATGTCACGCGTTGCTCCTTTAAGTCCATGTAGCTTGCTACGACTTGGGTTCATATGTTGATGACCGACACGTTCGTTGCTGGGTCATGGATGCCTGTCTCTGTAATTTAGTGCCACTTTTGGTTTATATCTAGCCATGTCGGCCCGATTTCTCTGTCATATGGATGCTAGCGACACTGTCATATACGTGTGCCAAAATGCGCAAACGGTCCCGGGCCAGGTAAGGTGGCACCCGTGGGGTTACCGTGCGTGAGGCCGCAAAGTGATATGACGTGTTACAGCTAGATCGGTGTGACTTAGGATCGGGGTCCTGACAATAAGAGTTGCGGTGGTGACCTAGTTAGGAACCACCACATGATGCATGCTTACTCATGGTCTTCCTGTGTGCTAGATGTCATGCAAATGATTAGTAGTGATGCTTAGTGATGCATGTGTGCCGTGAAACCTTCGTGGTTGCATTCTTTTCAAAAAAACCCATCAGGTGCCCCTAATGCCCGAGGGTGACATTGAGTTAGGTCATCACTTGAGGAAGAAGTGATGTGCGGTAAAGATCTTGTGCATGGGTGAAATGATGGATTAGATTTATGTGTGACTACCGTCCCAACCAAACATGTGCAACCACTCTACCCCTTATGGGACGGGGCATTATTGATTACTTAGGTCGATACTAGCATGGTGCCCGCATTACTAGTGACGGGAAGACTTGAGGTCTTTCCCGGGACGGGGTTGTGCTTGGATGAACGACCATGACTGTTTTTACAGGGCACCGGACACACCGTTGGTCCCTTCGGGTACGCGTGACATTGAAATTAGGGCAAGTCCCACGATCTATTGTTTGTACTCGAGGGCCGTGTACCAACGAGTGGACCCTATGTTAGTGTCGTCTAAGGAAAGATAATGACCGGGTGCTTCCCCCGAGTACTTGAGGTACTCCGGGATCGTGGGTGACATGAAAGCTTCCCGAATCTTGTGGGTAAAGTGCGCAACCTCTATAGAGTGTAAAACTATTCGAATAGCCGTGTCCACGGTCATGGACAGTTGGGTGGTGCTACTTAAACTATGTCCAGAATTTTACTACATCGGTGAAAGTATGTGTGTGTGATGAGTCAAGGTGGTGACTTGACTCATTGAGTTGAATCATATACATGTTGATATCGGTAACCTGTCTTCGAGGTTACGTGAGTTTATTGGTGCATACACTTGATTGTAGAATATTTATCCTAGCTCATAGCTAGATTGCTCATTGTTGTTCAATTGCATTGTTACTTTGAACCAAATCATGGGTTGCTTGCGAGTACATTCAAAGTACTCATTGGATTGCCACTGGTTATTTAATTGGCCAGGCATGGAGGAAAAGGAATATGAAGAAGAGTTTTATGGAGACGAACATGCAAACTAGGAAGCTATCCCAGTCAGAATGCCTGTAGGGTTAAGGCAGATGGCATGGGTTCTACTTATCATCGAAGACTTCCCCTATTTGAGTTATTTGCTATTCAGCCCTTGAGGCTTTATCCATGTAAGACTTGGCCATAATGGCCTTAATTTGTGTAAGACGGTATGTATGGATGTAAGACTCTTGTTATTCAGCTTCTGTGTGTTCAGTGAGCATTGATCACTGGGATACCTGTACACGTGCATTCGGTGATCTCGACTTCTAAGTCGGGGTCCCCACAGAGCTGGTATCAGAGCCATCCTGACTGTAGGAAGCCTTAGTTGGCATGGGCGTTAGTTAGATGAGACCCCTTTTTCAAAAACCTTCTGAACCTCTCTTCTTTTCTAAACCTTACCAACCTGAGATTTGATCAGCTTATTAACCTCTCCTATTCAACCTTTGTAGATGGCCGCTGTACCTAAAGAGCACCTGACCACTGGGTTTCCCTTGCTTCTCGAGGATAGCCTCCAGGAGTGCCAGTTCCACCGAGCGCCCATCCTCACCTACCTTGAGCATTGGGTTAGCGACACTGAGGTGGAGTACCATGTGGAAGTGATCGTGAAGGCAAACGATCCTCCCACAAGTTGGTTCTTTGAGGGACCCCAGATGGCAACATTACCTCTCGCTGTCGAGGCTGCTGCACTCAAGGCACTAACCCGTCTCCGCGAGCTTCTTCCCGAGATGGCAGCCAAGATGACAACCTGCTTCTTGCCTTACCGGAAGGAAGGTGAAGGTGAAAGCAGCGCACTAGCCCCTCCACTGAAGGAAGGACTCTCGCTTCGGTTCCAGACCTACTTCAGTCTATGTGCCGACAGCTTGGCACAAGACTTGGCCTCGGAATCGATGAAGCTCCGAGAAGAACTTCACAAGACCAAGGCACTTCTTCGTCGAGCTCAAGAGAAGACAAATAGGATCAAGAAAGAAGGAGCGCCTTCCGGACAGTCCGCTATCGCATACCGAGGCGGAAGGCCCTCCGTAGATGTATCTTCCAAGAATGAAGAACCACCTCGGCGACGCCGGATGACGGCAAGGGAATATCGCAAGCTTTTCCCTGCACCACCGACAAAGCACCATCGTATCCAACTCCTCCACTCCCCCACACCCTCAAGTGACAAGGGGGCCCAGACAGATGAAGACAAGGAGGAAGACCCAGAAGAGCCGGAATACGCGACCGAGCATTCCGCCGCATAGGCATTATTCGCTACTCGGATATGCCAGTTCGTGACCTCTACGTTAGGATAGGTCGTGTAACCCCTATGCGCAGTCGAGTCCTTGTATGGTTCATATGAAACCATCTAGTGTTTGCTTTTGTTGTGTTGGATGTATGTCGTATTCTTCCTTCGGGAATGTGTAAACAACTGAACCACCCGTTTGGATTTTAATGAATGTGTTTGGCCTTTCGGCCCTTGCATGATTTGATTAGTGTCACACCCACCCCCTTACTAGGCACCCATCTATCTTGCTTTCCCTCTTCCAAGTCATGAGACCTTTTACCGCTCCAATAGGATGCCTGTTGTAACTCGTACTGGTACCTCTACCCAGCAGCCTGAAGCCGGAGCATCCGCTCAGTCAGAGGCCGGCCACGACCAAACCAACGACCAAGCTCCACCACCACCACCTCCTCCGAACATGGACATGGCTCAGCTTCTCCAAGCTTTCCGAGAGGAACGCCAAGCCAACACCACAGCCCTTCAGTTGATTGCTCAAGCTGTCACCAACAACCGCCAGCCGGCAGGGAATGGCAATGGACGTTCCACGTTGGCGGAGTTCAAGAAGCATGCACCGCCAACTTTCATCGAGACTGCTGAACCCCTGGATGCAGACGACTGGGTCCGCACCATTGAGGACTTGCTGGAACTAGTCGGATGCACCGAAGACCGCGAGAAGGTGGCTTATGCAGCCCACTGCCTCGGGGGGACTGCCAGAGCTTGGTGGGATGGATTCAAGGTCATGCATGCTGGACAAGACATCACTTGGGACAACTTCAAGGCAGAATTCCGCAAGGCCCACATTCCTTTCGGGATCATGGCTATTAAAAAGCGTGAATTCCGAGCCCTGAAGCAAGTAAGTGGCACTGTCAAGGAGTACATGCAGAAGTTCAGTGTTCTGTCAAGGTATGCCCCTGAAGATGTCAGCACTGATGCTGCAAAAAGGGAGCGCTTCATGGAAGGCCTTAATCAGACTCTGCAATACTCGCTTGTCGTGTGCGACTGCTCGACCTTCCCTGACCTGGTGAACAAAGCACTCATGCTTGAAGACAAGCGGCATGCTCTGGAAGACACTCGCAAGCGCAAGATGGTCAGCAAGGGAAGTTCCAGCAATCAGAAGCCTCGTTCGTGGTAGTCAGCCCCGGCCAAGCCAACCTATCAGCAACCAAGAGCTCCTGCACCTCGCACCAACTTTCATCCTCAGCAGTATGCCAACCCAAGGCCAGCTTTCAACCCCAATAACAGTGGTGGCAACAAGATCAACAATCCAAACCAAGTCACTTGCTTTGGATGTGGTCAGTCAGGACACATCTCAAGGGTGTGCCCCAACAAGAAGCCTGATGCCCCGCGCCCCAATGCGCAGAACCCAGGACAAGGCCGCGGGATGCCGCCAAGGAATCCAGCTCCTCGCAACCCGCCTAACCATGGGAAGGGGCGTGTGAATCACGTCACTGCTGAAGAAGCCCAGGAAGACCCGGACGTCGTGCTGGGTATGTTCCTTGTCAACTCAGCACCTGCAACTGTCTTGTTTGATTCTGGAGCCACGCATTCATTTGTCACTCAAAGATTTGCATTAAAAAGTGGCATGACCCCTACACCCCTGAATAACCCTATGGTGGTACAAACCCCCGGAGTAGAGATGAGAGCCAAGATAGGCTGTAAAGGAGTCAGTATTACCATTAACGGTGAGATTTCCTAGCAGACCTCATCGTCCTGAGATCACAAGGCTTGGATGTGATCCTACGCATGAATTGGCTCAGCAAGCACCAAGGCTTGTTAGACTGTGCCAATCGGACTGTCACCGTGACCAATGACCAAGGAGTCGAAGTCAAGTTTGCTTCCACCTCCTCTTCCGCTCAAGCCGCTCAAGTCAACTGTCTGTCTGAAGTTGGGCTAGAGCAAGTACCGGTGGTATGCGAGTATCCTGATGTCTTTCCGGATGAACTACCGGGAATGCCCCCTGACCATGACATTGAGTTCATCATCGAGCTCGTGCCCGGGGTAGGACCCATCTATAAGAAGCCTTATAGAATGGGGACGGAAGAATTAGCCGAGTTGAAGAAGCAGCTGGAAGAGCAGCTGAGGAAGGGATTTATCCGCCCAAGTGCCTCCCCTTGGGGATCACCTGTTCAGTTTGTGGCAAAGAGGGACGGTACCATCCGCTTATGCATTGACTATCGCTCCCTCAATGAAGTTACAATCAAGAACAAATATCCAATTCCCAAGATTGAAGATTTGTTTGATCAGCTCAGCGGAACCAAGGTGTTCTCCAAGATCGACCTCAGATCTGGGTACTACCAACTGAAGATCAGACCCCAAGATATTCCGAAGACGGCATTCGTGACCAGATATGGCATGTATGAGTGCACGGTCATGTCCTTTGGGTTAACCAATGCCCCAGCTTACTTCATGTATCTCATGAATAAAGTCTTGATGGAATATTTGGACAAGTTCGTTGTTGTCTTCATCGATGACATTCTTGTCTTCTCGAAGACGGAGGAAGAACACGAGCAACATTTGAGGATGGTCCTAGACAAGCTTCGGGAGCACCAACTATATGCCAAATTCAGAAAGTGTGAGTTCTGGCTGCATAAAGTTGGATTCTTAGGTCATGTCTTGACCGAAGAAGGATTATCAGTTGATCCCGCGAAGATCGAAGCTGTGACCCAATGGCAATCTCCAACGACCGTCAAGGAAGTCAGAAGCTTCCTCGGACTTGCGGGCTATTACCGCAAATTCGTGGAAGGATTCTCTAGCATTGCCCGGCCGATGACTCAGCTCCTCAAGAAGGACAAGAAGTTCGAGTGGACGCCAACATGCGAAGAGAGCTTCCAAGAGCTCAAGAAGAGGTTGACCACCGCCCCAGTTCTGGCAACACCTGATATTCACAAGGAGTTCGTGATATATTGTGATGCCTCACGAACCAGATTGGGAAGCGTTCTGATGCAAGAAGGCCAACTCATAGCCTACCTCTCCAGGCAACTACGACCTCATGAAGAGAACTACACTACTCACGATCTTGAGTTAGCAGCAGTGGTTCATGCCTTGAATACATGGCGGCATTACCTCCTAGGGAAACAGTGTGAGATATACACAGACCACAAAAGTGTGAAGTACATTTTCACCCAAAAGGAATTGAACATGAGGCAGCGAAGATGGTTGGAACTCATCAAAGACTATGACCTCAGTGTTCAATATCACCCCGGGAAGGCTAACGTGGTAGCCGATGCCTTAAGGAGGAAGGCTTGCTCTTTGAATGCCATTATCCAAGAAATGCAGCTAGCCTTGTTTAAGGAACTCGAACAATTCAGTTTGGAATTGGTCACCCCTGGATTTCTGGATCACTTGGAAGTCAAACCAACCCTGATGGACGAAGTCAAGATGTCACAAGATGGGCACGCAAGCATTGAAGGCATCAAGAAGAAGATAAAGCTAGGCAAGGCCCCAGGATTCTCTGAAGACGAGCACGGGATTGTTTGGTACAAAGGCCGCATCTGCGTACCAAACAAGATGGAGTTGAAGAATCTGATCCTGCAAGAAGCCCACGACACTCCGTATTCCATCCACCCTGGAGGAACCAAGATGTATCAAGACTTGAAGGAAAGATTCTGGTGGCACGGGATGAAAAGAGAGATTGCAACCTATGTTGCAAAGTGTGATGTGTGCCAAAGGGTCAAGGCTGAATATCAGCGACCCGCTGGATTGCTCCAACCACTCAAGGTTCCCGAGTGGAAGTGGGATAAAGTCGGAATGGACTTCATCACTAGATTACCAAGGTCGAATAGAGGACATGACTCCATCTGGGTCATAGTCGACCATTTGACCAAGGTGGCCCACTTCATTCCTGTCAAAACTACTTATGACGGCAACCGGCTGGCAGCTCTCTACATTGACAGAATCGTAAGCCTTCATGGCATTCCCAAGGAGATTGTGTTAGATCGAGGAATCCAGTTCACCTCAAGGTTCTGGAAAAAGTTCCAAGAAGCCTTGGGAACCAAGTTATCTTTCAGCACGGCTTTCCACCCACAGACCGGAGGTCAGACAGAACGAGTAAATCAGATTCTTGAAGACATGCTCCGAGCCTGTGTCTTGGCATATGGAGCCAAGTCGGAAGATTGTCTCCCTTTTGCCGAGTTTTCCTATAACAACAGTTATCAGTCGAGCCTTCATATGGCACCATTTGAGGCATTGTACGGACGCAGATGTCGCACACCCCTCAACTGGTCAGAGACTGGAGAAGGGCTACTCTTTGGACCGGATATTCTCCACGAAGCAGAAGAGCAAGTCCAACTAGTCAGAGAACGTTTGAAGGCAGCCCAGTCAAGGCAGAAGAGCTATGCTGACACTCACCATCGGGACATGAGTTTCCATGTCGGAGACCATGTGGACCTGCGGGTAACTCCTCTAAAGGGAACCAAGCGTTTCCACGTCAAGGGGAAGCTCGCACCAAGGTTCATTGGACCCTTTGAGATCACTGCACGACGAGGAGAAGTGGCTTACCAGTTGGAACTACCACCTGAGCTATCCGATGTGCACAACGTATTCCATGTGTCACAACTCCGGAGATGTCTCCAAGTTCCGAACAAGCCTGATCTCTACAAGGATGTTGATCACCAAGCCATTGACCTGCAGCCTGATTTGACCTACCGCGAGAAGCCCATTCGCATTCTGGATGGAGCAGAACAATGGAAGCGAAGCCGTACCATTAAGTACTTCAAGGTCCAGTGGAGCAACCACACGGAAGCAGAAGCAACCTGGGAACGTGAAGACTATCTTAGATCCGAGTATCCCGATCTCTTTTAAGACCTAGTTTAGGAATCTCGAGGACGAGATTCTTGTAAGGGGGGTAGGTCTGTCACACCCTCCATTTTGTAACATGTCATTTGCATCAATGAAACATGAAAATTTGGACCAGAAAATTTTTTTGGCATCATTTGGCTTTTATTTGAATTACGCTTTTTGCCTCATCTGTTTTTCATGTGCTCATTAAAGTCAACTATTACCTGTTGTAGAATTCATCTCCATACCTAAAACTTCTGCCCAATGATCATGCCAAGTGTTATATAGCAGTATAGTATTTTCTTATAAAAATAATTTGGCCAAAATGTATTTTAAAAATTTAGTATTCCAAAAACCCCTGAATTGAGGTTTGCACTGCAAGTGCTTGATTTAGGGTGAGAAAAATTATTTCAAAAAGTATATTTGAGATCTAGTAGTCATAGGACTCCAGAAACCACAAAAGTATAATTTTAAAAGTTATTTTCCTATTTTATTTAAAAGCTTTTTCTTAAGGCCAGATATGGTCTTTAATAGGGGAAAATTATTTAAGTATTTCAAAAATATTTGCCAAAATTCAGGGAGACTCATAGGACATATATTGTCCATATATAAGAGTTTCAACACTTGGTCATGTTCAAAATAATGGGCTAATACCTCTAAAATCCTTTCTGGATATTTCAAGCTTTTGAAATATTTACAAAGGAAATATTCTCCAAAAATTCCAGGGAAATTCTATCATGTCATATATGACATATTTGATGATCTTGCCAAGCCCCATGCCTTGGGAAGCAAGATAGCATCCTCAAAACCCTTCAGAACCATTATGTCCATATTTGAAGTTTGAGCAACTTTACATTGCCAAACTTGTCCTAATGCTCTCAAACTTGGTGCACATGCTAGAATGGCCTAATAAGGCACCTAGACCAAATGGCACAAGATTTGGAGTAGGGCAACTTGATCAGAATACCCCAAAACCCTTTCTGTTCAAATCCAAATTTGAACAACTTTACATTACCAACTTTTTATCTGGAGCTTCAAACTTTTTGGGCATGATCAATACCCCAAATGATGATACTACACCAAGTGGTGCATCAAGGGGAGATGATTAGCTTGACTTAAACAAGATGAAGCCATTTCTGTTGTTTTCTAGGGTTCACCAAAGTTACATTGGCTAGTTTCTTCAAATGAGCCCAAATTTGGTGAAACACCCTATTTCCTTATGACATTCAATCCTATTAAGTGCCATGGCTAGTGGAAATCATTTGCTTGACCAAAACTTGATCAAACACCTTCTGCCATTTTACCAAAACCATCATCTTGGCCTCTTTTACCATTTACTTTTGCCTCAGCTTTCTACCACAGCTTCATCTAGTTACATTCTACGTCCAGTAACTCCCCAATGTCCACAGCTCCATGATTGGGGGATGAAAACCCCAATTCACCTTGCTGGACAGCCAAATTCTACCTAGTTACCAACTTCACTCCTATCTCATTGATCATCCAGAGCATCCAAGGCCACACCGGAGTTGCTTACGTCGTCCTGGACCCCCCAGACACGGCGGACACGCCCAGAGAGCCAATGGCATGCCATGGCATGCGATAAGCTCGCTCCAGAGCGCGCTACAGTGCGCACCCGCACTGTAGCTTCACCCAATCGCATGCCCCCGACCACCTCGTGCTCCTCCCTCGCGCCTACTGATGCGCCTCGACGTCTGCGACCCTCCCCAGCGCTGTCCCCCTCCTCCTCCTCCCTCCAGTGGCCGCCCTCGCACGCGCGCTGGGCGCCCGCAACCTCCACTCGTCGGCCTCACACGCGCACGCCCTCTGGAGCCTTCCTCGCTCCTCCTCTCCCCTCTACTAGGCGTAGACCTCACCCATGAACCTCCCCGACTCAAACACAAGCGCCTGCACGGCCTCTGGCCTCGCCCGTGACCTCGCCGGCGCACGAGTCCACGGTGGACCGGGGCTCGGCTATATAAGCACGCCCCGAGCCTCTCCAACGGCACCCACCTCCTCCACACACTCCTAGTAGCACACCAGCACCACCCACTCGCCCCCAAGAAGCCTCTGTGCTCGGGATCGACCGGAGCTCCGCCGCGTCGGGCGACCGGAGACCTCGCAGTACAGCCCCTCTCCGCCCGTACTCTCGCTCGATCTGGCACCACCGTACCTCACTGACTCGTTCCCCTCCTTCTCCCACTCCTATTGCAGCCCGAAGCGAGCTAGCCAGCAACCTTCCGACGCTCCTCCGCCGTCCCACCTCGCCGCCGACGAACCAAGCCTCTCCAGCGGGCCGCACCACCACCACTGGAACGGCGACTCCTCGCTGAGCCCGTTCCTGCCCTCCGTTTGCCCTGCCGTGCCCGGAATCGCCGCTGGTGAGCTCGCCGTCGCTTTGGCCGTGAGGTTGAAGATGACAGGCGGGCCCCGCCTGACATCCTCACTGCTCTCTCTCTCTCCCCTCGCAGCCACTGACCGCCGGACCCCGCCCGTCAGGTTTGAAAACCCTGACGCGCGCGCGCTGGCGCTCGAGCGGTGGGCTATTAGCCCTGGGCCGTGCACTATGGCCGTTCTGGCCCAGTGGCATAGTGCCGCTTCTCTTTTTCTTTTCTGTGAATATTTCAAATAATTTCACAGAAATAAATATATGTCCAAATGAATTAATTCCAACTCCTTAAAATCTTGTAAAATTCCAACCTATTTAATGGTGTCACTTTCACACATATCCATGAACCTATTATGTTCCGTTCAAATTTAAATTCATATTTGAACAATAAAACTTCGGTTCAAATATTCCTAGACTCCATTCTGCAATTCCAAAACTCAAACTAAGAATTTTTTCCATCTTAGTTTTCCCTCTAGTATTTATCAAAAATAAGTTGACATTTTTCTGAGCACTTTGATTTTTCTGTTTTTATTGTGGTCTTATTTTCCCGGTGTTATTTTGCGACGATTAGATACCGTATTTGATGAGGTTGCTAAGGAAGAAGGTGGAGAAGGGTTTGAAGACTTTGAAGACCAAGCCAACCCAGGCAAGCAGCCCTTTGACCATGATACACTTGTGTTCTTCGGAACCCGTTTGTTTCCGAATGCATGATGATAAGAGTTACGGTGGTGACCTAGTTAGGAACCACCACATGATGCATGCTTACTCATGGTCTTGCTATGTGCTAGATGTCATGCAAATGATTAGTAGTGATGCTTAGTGATGCATGTGTGCCGTGAAACCTTCGTGGTTGCATTCTTTTCAAAAAAAAAACCATCAGGTGCCCCTAATGCCCGAGGGTGACATTGAGTTAGGTCATCACTTGAGGAAGAAGTGATGTGCCGGTAAAGATCTTGTGCATGGGTGAAATGATGGATTAGATTTATGTGTGACTACTGTCCCAACCAAACATGTGCAACCACTCTACCCCTTATGGGATGGGGCATTATTGATTACTTAGTTCGATACTAGCATGTTGCCTGCATTACTAGTGACGAGAATACTTGAGGTCTTTCCCGGGACGGGGTCGTGCTTGGATGAACGACCATGACTGTTTTTACAGGGCACCGGACACACCGTTGGTTCCTTCGGGTACGCGTGACATTGAAATTAGGGCAAGTCCCATGATCTATTGTTTGTACTCGAGGGCCGTGTACCAACGAGTGGACCCTATGTTAGTGTCGTCTAAGGAAGGATAATGACCGGGTGCTTCCCCCGAGTACTTGAGGTACTGCGAGATCGTGGGTGACACGAAAGCTTCCCGGATCTTGTGGGTAAAGTGCGCAACCTCTGCAGAGTGTAAAACTATTCGAATAGCCGTGTCCACGATCATGGACAGTTGGGTGGTGCTACTTAAACTATGTCCAGAATTTTACTACATCGGTGAAAGTATGTGTGTGTGATGAGTCAAGGTGGTGACTTGACTCGTTGAGTTGAATCATATACTTGTTGATATCGGTAACCTGTCTTCGAGGTTAGGTGAGTTTATTGATGCATACACTTGATGGTAGAATATTTATCCTAGCTCATAGCTAGATTGCTCATTGTTGTTCAATTGCATTGTTACTTTGAACCAAATGATGGGTTGATTGCGAGTACATTCAAAGTACTCATTGGCTTGCCACTGGTTATTTAATTGGCCAGGCATGGAGGAACAGGAATATGAAGAAGTGTTTTATGGAGACGAACATGCGAACTAGGAAGCTATCCCAGTCAGAATGCCTGTACGGTTAAGGCAGATGGCATGGGTTCTACTTATCATCGAAGACTTCCGCTATTTTAGTTATTTGCTATTCAGCCCTTGAGGCTTTATCCATGTAAGATTTGGCCATAATGGCCTTAATTTGTGTAAGACGGTATGTATGGATGTAAGACTGTTGTTATTCAACTTCTGTGTGTTCAGTGAGCATTGATCTCTGGGATCACTGTACACGTGCATTCGGTGATCTCGACTTCTAAGTCGGGGTCCCCACACGCGCCCCCACCTTCATGGGCACCACGTAAACCCTACTCCGTGGTTCTCAAGTCTCCCGTGCGTGATTTTCTCCAAAAAATTCTCTCCCAAAGGTTTCATTCTGTTTGGACTCCGTTTGATATCCCTTATCTGTAAAACAATGAAACAGGCAAAAAAACCAGCAATCTGGACTGGGCCTTTGGGTTAGTAGGTTAGTCCCAAAAATAATATAAAAGTGTATGACAAAGCCCATTAAACATCCAAAACATCATAAATAATAGCATGGAACAATAAAAAATTATAGATACGTTGGAGACGTATCAGCGGCCCAGGGCATGGCTCATCCAGCGGCCAGGTACGACCCAGCCTTTCCAGCAACGACTCAAGACCCTCGCGATGGGCCAAGCCTTGCGAGGCGGGGGAAGCAAGACCTCCCCTAGGGCGGCCTCACTAGGCTGGCTCCCGAGGAGCGGAGATATCAAGGCGAGGGGCACCTCACGAGGTTCCCATGATGTGAGTCGTGACGACCAAGGCCAGGCGGGCACCAGCGGGCGCATGATGTCAGTTTCCTCTTTGGTGCTAAAGGGGCAGGCACAGGCGAGGAGTTCCGATGCATCAGGCAAAGGTTTCCATATAGGTGCAACAAGACCAATACCAGCAGGATGGCAGAGCGGAGGTCATTGCGGAGCCCAAGACGGCGTCACCACCAGTGCCTTTGGCAGGCGAAGACCACCTTTTGTCAGGATAGCTTGTGTCGGGGAAACTGATCGCCTACGAACACCTATGGGACCAGAGCCCCTTTTCGGTATGGCAAGGGAGCGGAGGGAGCACAAAGAGCAGATCGAGGGGCACACGCGAGCAGTTTACCCAGGTTCGGGCCGCACGGATGCGTAAAACCCTACTCCTGCCTTGGTTGTATTGAGTTCTTGGCTCGGGAGCAAGAAGATCTACAGTACTAGCTACACCGAGCGTGGGAGTGATGAAGTTTCAGAACCCCCTCTACGTTGTGCATGGTCCTCCTTTTATAGCCCAAAGGGGTCACCGACAGGTGTCAACGTAGGTGAGGGTAAAAGTGTAAAATTGGTGGTAGTTGTAATAGTGCATGTACAGTGTACGCACAGTGGTCTATACCTAACCTAGACGATGGGGGACAAGGGCATTGAATGCCCGCCGCCGTCGCCCCAAAACAGTGTAAAAAGCGTCCGTCCGGGCGTCTCCATTCGCCACGACGGAGGCCTCGTCGTCGTGGCTTGCCACCGTGTACCCCCAGGCTGCACAGCCATCCGCCACGTGCCCCAGGAAGGGCCCCAGGGTGACGCGTGGCCAGGTGAGCTGGAGCGCAGGCACACAGTGAAAGCTTGCCGTGGCAAGCACCTTGCCGCGGTCGCTACCTTGTCGGGCCCGGAGCTTGCCGCTCTCCGGGTCTTGCCGAGGCGCTCAATGCGCCACGGCATGTCTTCTGAAATGCTGTTCTTTGGCCTTCCTGGCAAGCTCCTCTTGCCAGGGTCTTGTGCAGAAGGGATGATCTCGAGCCTGGAGGGGCCTTCCCGGCAAGCTCCTCTTGCCGGGGCCTTGCTTCTTAGCTTGAATACTTTGTTCTTGAATGGCTTCAAGGGAACCAGAGTGGGATTTGGCGGGCGCGTGGTGAACTTGACCATGGGACGCTGCTACTGCCCGTGCACAAGTCGGGATACTAAGGTACCCCTACTTTAGTACACCGACAGGAGCCCCCGGGCCTAGGCCACACACGGTGCCGAGCGCTGTTGGGCCAGGCCCAAAACAGTGCACGGGCACACACAGCCCACGTCGCGCCGTTTCCCAATCCGTATTCGCCGCATCCCTCATTAACGGCACGCGTCGATTGCGGCATCGTGGGAGAGATCGTGGCCTATTTCTTTAATGGGAACATGCGGAACGTCCCCCACTTCCCCCTTAAAAGCAGAGGAAGCAAGGGCAGTTTCCCCCCCATTGCTTCATTGCGTCTTCAATCTCCAGAAACCTCCGCCGCTCTCCGCCTCCCCAAAGGTCGACAGAGAGCCGAGCTCCACCCTTCCTCCGCCGCCAGCCTCCCCGGTGCTGCCGACCCCTCTCGCCGTCCCCGCCATGGCCCCGAAGAGCAGCAAGGCGAAGAGTGAGAAGTCCGACAAGGCGGCGAAGCTGGCCGCAATGCGGAAGAGGATGGTGGTCTTCCCGCCGAGGCTCGGAGCGAGGGAGCTGAGGGACAAGTATTACTTGTTCTGGCCGAGGGAGACGAAGGCTCACCCGCGCACCAAGGTCCTCCCCGCCGAAGCCTGCGACATGTATCCGGGAGGTTACCATTACTTCGCTCTGTTCTTCCACTATGGTCTTTGTCCTCCGTACTCTGAGTTTTTCTGCGACGTGATGAACACGTATGGATTCCATCTCCTCGATTTCACCCCGAATGCTGTCCTCACTATGGCTGTTTTCGCACATCTGTGCGAAAACTTTGTCGGGGTCCACCCCAAAGTAGCTCTCTTCTGCCACTTTTTCACACCTAGAGTAGAGTCCGGATCTCCACTCTCCGGTGGCATCTCCTGGATCTTCAGGCTTAACAAGAAAGAGGCATACTTGATTGGAGAGCTCCGCGGCAAGTGGGAAGAGTGGAGAGCTGATTGGTGCTGGGTTATGGAAGAGGAACCCCAGCAGTTTACCTCTCCTCGCCGGGCCGCAATAGCGCGCGGCAAGGATTGGAGCGATCTGGGCCTGGAGGATGAGAAGCTATAGATAGCCCTCACTAGGATCCTTCGCCTCCGGGCCGCCAACCTTACTGTAGGTGAGGTTGGGGCTGATTTCCTTCGCCGCCACATTGCTCCCCTGCAGGATAGGAAGAGGCCTGCTTGGGAGTTCGGCAACACGGCAGACTGCATGAGGCTGTGCCCCGGCCTGAACTACAACTTCACCGTCTTGGAACTCAAGGGGATGATCCGCTCGATGTTCAAGCATGACCCTAAGCACACAGAGTGGTTTACCCCGTCGCGGTGAGTAGTTCCATTATGCAACAACTCTTCACTTAGTGCCATCCGTGCAGTAATGCCTCTGTGCGATTCCCACGGGGTGGATCCCACTTGGCTGGCGCCTTCAGAAGAGACCGTGCAAACTTTCTTTGATAACCTGGTTGAACGGCCGCGCAATCCCGACGAGAAGAAGGGTCTAACCCGCGCGACCACCGACCGGGATGTGGCGTATATCGCTAGCAGAATGGAGGAGGCTACCGCAGCTGAGGCCGCGGGTGAGTTTGGTTACTCTGTGGAGGAGGCAGAAGCAGCGGATGCAGTGAGCAGGGCCAAGGAGGAAGAGATCCTCAAGCTGTTGAAGCCCGCCGGGAAGCCTGCCGGGGAGCCTGCCGGCGAGCCTGCCGGGAGGAGCGAGGCTGCCAGGCAGGGGACCGAGTCCAGTGAACCCGCCGAGGAGGACGCCGAATCGGGTGATTCCGACGAAGACTCGGGCGGGTCACTGAACCTCGACGACGTTTCTTCATCCTTGGAGAATTCTCCGCCACCGCCAAGTCCTCCGCCACAGCCAAAGAAGCGCCTCCGCAAGACCACTGAGACGGTGAAGCAGCCGGCGCCCCGACAGCAGCCGAAGCGTCGCTCGACGCGTGTCACCACGACGAGCAAGGTCGTCAAGGAGGCGCCTCGCGCCTCAGCAGCAAGTGGAGGGGGATCTTCCCGAACCGGTTCCGGCGCTCCTTCTGCCCCTCGGTCCTCGGCGACGACCGGAGCGGGGTCTTCACAACCCACGGCTCCGGAGCCCGCCAAGCGCCCGAGGGAGCCTTCTCCTCCAGCTCCTCGCGCTGGGACACACGAGGCAGATTTCGACTTCTCCGCCCTTAGTTCTGACGAGGAGGAGGAAGAGTAAGTATTTGCAACTTTTATTTCTTCTGATTCTTGTTGCTCTTGTCTTGAATTCTCTTGCTTGGTTCTGATCTTGTTTGGCTTCCAGGACCCTAACCCAGAGGATGGCGAAGAGGGCCAAGATCCCGGTGGTTGACCATGAGGACGACGAGCCCGTCGCCGCGGCAGGAGATGCGCCCGCGACAGGCTTGCCGGACCAGCCGGCTGCCCCGCAGGGCAGCCCCCAGCGTAAGTTCCTTGTTCACTTCTCTGCTTATCGGGCGCGCTTGAGCTTCTTATCCTTATTGATGGCTTTGTTTGCTTGTTGACTTGTGCAGAAGTGGAGCCGCAGCCGCAGGAGCGTCAAGATACTGCTCCCGACGAGCCGCTTGTCCCACCTTCCCCGCCAAGGAGGAGCTCCTCGGCGAGGGAGAGCGCTCCGCCAAGGACGGGTACTCCGCCAAGGGCGAGTACCCCGCCAAGGGCGAGCACCCCGACCAGGGTGGGCACCCCGCCAAGGGAAGGCGCCAGCGGCCCTCCGCCGGCGGGAACCACTACTACGCCGCCAAGGGAGGACTCCCCGGCAAGGATCCTCGTAGAGGACGAGGCCCGCGCAGGTAAGCCTTGTACTTTCCTTCTCTTGAATTCTTCTTTTTGGATATTTGCTTGACGATTCTTCTTTTCTTTTTCTTCTGTCAGATCCGCCCGCCCCGGAGTCGATGGAGACAGAGGCCATCGCCGAGGAGGACGTGCGCGGTGATGCCGGCGACTCCACCACCGCTGAAGGGACGGCCGGTGCTGACGAGCCAGCCGCCGACGAGCCCCCCGCGGCCACTGATGCGGCAGCTGGGGAGGAGACCGGCGACCGTACTGACGGCCCTGAGACCGCAGGATCGCCGGACGCTGCACCGGCCGCCGACTCCTCCGCTGCCGCGACTGGGCCGGGCATTTATCTGGAGGCCGCCAACGAGGTATTCATCCAAGTCCCGTGGGCGTCCTCATCAAGGGCACCCCGCGGAGGGGGAGAGCTTTGATGGAGAAGTCCTCGCCTCCGCCGGGCTAAAGCTTGTCGACGCACCCGGCAGCAGCATCCAGTCCGAAGAGGAGCAGCTCCTGCGCCAGCTTCTGGCCTTGTACCGGGCCAGGCAGGCCAAACTGGAGTCCCGAGAGGCTCTAGCTACCAAGGCCGGTGTCGACTTGGAGAAGCGCGCCACGGAGCTCCGCGCCGCCAACCAAGCGGCCCTCCGGAACTTGGCGGAGGAGCGCGAGGAGCTCGCCGGGGCGCACCAGGCGTTCATCCTCGAGAAGGCCGAGGTGGAGGAGCAGCAGCGACTGGCCGCCGAGGATTTGTCTCGGCGGGAAGGAGAGCTGAACCAGCGGAAGGTCGACCTCGATAGCCACGAGGACGACCTCGCCGCGCGCGAGCAGTCCATTGGCGGGGCTCTGCAGGAGGCGAGGGACACCACTGCTGCCGCAGAGACCGCCAAGAGGGACCTGGAGGCGAGGGTGGCGCAGTTGGAGCTCAATCTGAGGACGAGCGAGGAGAAGGTTGCCGCGCTCAAACTTGAAAGGGAGAAGGACGCCCACAGCCACTCGGAGCTGCAGATCCGACCCTCTGAGAAGGGCAAGGAGCTCAACGACGCCAAGGACTCCATCGCAGACTTGGAGCTAAAACTGTCCACCCTCACCGAGTCGCTTGACGGGGCCCGAAACAGGGAATCCAAGTTGAAGGAAGATCTCCGGGCTGAAAGGGCGCTGCTGGACAGTGCCGCCCTTACGCAGAACAACTTCCAACGGATGGTGGAGCAGTGGACCGAGGAGCTCGTCGCCTCCACCGCCAACATCGACAAGGAGATGGTGGCGCTGGGGACGGAGCACCTCGTGTACTCCCCCGACGAGAGCCTCCCCCACAGTGCCAAGCTGAGTTTGTTCTTCAGAGGAGTGGCGCCGGCCCTTGCGCAGCTACGGGAGAAGCTCCCCATGCAGCTGGCTAACGAGGCACGCCGGCTTTGCATGGGTACTATGGAGCGAGTGTTGACGAAGATCGTCTACCGCAACCCCAGGATTAATATTGAGAACGTCCTCCGTACCTTGCCGCCCGAAGCTGACCAGGAAGCGTTGAAGGCACAAGTTGCCCACATTGTGGCCAAGGTGGGCAAGATCAGAAGGGTTGACGGAGACCGCGTAGACTAGGCTTCCTTCTTTCTGCTTCCCTTGCCGCTGTCGATTAAGTCATGGATAGTATTTTGTTAGAACAGCGGCAAGTTATCTTGTAATATAACTTTATTTTGGGTAGTCAATGCAGTGTTATCTCCCTTGCTCGGTCCCTTTACTTTGTATGCTTCTCACCCTACGCTTCTAGGGAGCTTGCCGGCAAAGGGACCCTTGCCGCGAGCGCTGAGTGCGGGACTTCAGCGGCCTGCTGGCAATGCCCTCGCCGGCAAGAAACCTTACCGCAGCTAGTCGCAGCACACTTAGGTTGCTGAGCGAACTCGAAAACGAAATAAGGGCGCGACACTTGTCGCAGCTCACTTAAGCCGTTGAGCGTGCTCGAAACAAAGTAAGGGCGTGGCTAGCCATGGGTAGGTTCCTCCGGGCACAGGTTTTCCATACAAAGTGTGGTCGTTCGAGGAAGATAACTAAGAATTTTAAAATTTTGAATGCTCAAACTTTGGCAACTTAGCTTTTGTGTTCTGTTTGCTTCCCGGCAAGGCTTTCCTTCCTTGAACAGCACTTGGTCCATACCACTGTCTCATTCCCCCCCGGCAAACTTGTGCGCGAGGAACACTTCTTCTGCTTGAGAGAAAAAGGAAGAGGGGAGGAAACATAGATATGGAGCCTTGCGGCTTGTTATTGCTTACCGGGATCGTGTGCTGCACAAAGTGTCAGATAATACATGCAATGAAAACAAGAATGCATAAAACGACAAGCCGTGCAAAGCACAAAAGTTTTACTGATGCACGGGGTCTGCGCCCGGCTTTGTACAAAGGTTTACATGCAACAGCGGCAAGACTTGTACAAAAGGTGGTTGCCGGAGCGGATCACGGCAACCGCGCCTCATGGGTGAAACTTGCGAAGATGCTCAATGTTCCAGGAGTTGCTCACCGGTAAGCCTTCTTCGGTCTCAAGGCGGACAGCGCCGGGCCTTGTGACTTGTCTCACCCGATAAGGGCCTTCCCACTTTGGCGTCAACTTGTTGGAGTTCTTGGCGGACTGAACGCGCCGAAGAACAAGGTCGCCTTCCTCGAGACTCCTGGCCTTGACTTTGCGGCTATGATAGCGATGCAAAGCTTGCTGGTATCGAGCAGCTCGTACAGCAGCCTGGAGACGGTCCTCCTCGAGGAGCAATGCATCATCTTGCCGCAGCTGCTCCTGCTCAAGCTCATCGTAAGCGAGCACTCGAGGAGACCCGTATACGAGTTCAGTGGGGAGAACTGCCTCTGCTCCATAGACAAGAGCAAAGGGTGTCTGTCTGGTGGCTCGATTTGGTGTCGTCCTGATTGACCAAAGAGCCGCCGGCAACTCCTCGATCCAGTTTCTTCCGCACTTGTGCAGCCTGTCGAAGGTTCTTGTCTTGAGTCCGCGCAGCACTTCAGCATTTGCCCTTTCCGCTTGACCATTGCTCCTCGGGTGAGCAACAGAAGCGAAGCAGACCTTGGCGCCAAGGTCTTGGACGTATTGCATGAAGGTGCGACTTGTGAACTGTGTGCCGTTGTCGGTGATGATCCTGTTAGGGTTTCCGAAACGGGAAACGATCGATCTGAAGAACCTGACTACTGACTGTGCGGTCACCTTTCTCACTGGTTCCACTTCCGGCCACTTTGTGAACTTGTCGATAGCAACGTACAAGTACTCAAAGCCCCCGACAGCACGGGAAAAGGGGCCGAGGATGTCGAGCCCCCAGACCGAAAAGGGCCAGGACAAAGGGATCACCTGGAGAGCTTGAGCTGGCTGGTGTATTTGCTTGGCATGGAACTGGCACGCTTCACACTTGGTTACTTGTGCAGTTGCATCTTGGAGGGCTTCTGGCCAAAATAAACCTTGCTGGAACGCCTTCTCAGCAAGTGCTCTTGCGCCAATGTGTTGTCCACATATGCCTCCGTGTATTTCTGCCAACAGCTTCTGTCCATCTTCCCAGGAAATGCATTTCAATCTGACACCATTGAGTCTTCTTCTGTACAGTTCGTTGCCAACGAACTGATACATACTTGACTGCCTGGTTATTCTCTCTATCTCTTCTGGTTGTTCGGGAAGTTCTCCAGTTTGAATGAAACGGACAATTTGCTGTGCCCAGGTTGGAGCTTGAGGCTCAACAACAAGGACTAAAGGCATCAGTGCTGCTGCGGGAACGTCAGCTTCTACGGCAAGAACCTGCGGCTCTGTCGGAGCTGAGCGTTCCCCGGCAAACCTGCCGGAGCAAGTCTTGTCGGGAACATCTGCTTCAACTGCACGAACCCTAGGGTTCGCAGGAGCAGAGTGTTCCTCAGCAACTTGGTCGTCGATCCTGGGTATCTTGGCGGCAACTTCAGGAAGATCCGCCGGCAAGTAGTCACCGGAGACCAACTTTCTTTTTTTGCTCTGCCCAATTGATGGTGTAACGGATGGCTGAGTTAGCTTGAGCACGAAGGTCCCTGGTTCCACGGGTAGCTTCAGTGCAGCACACTTTGACAGGCCGTCTGCGATGTCATTTTGAGCTCTTGGAACGTGCTCCATCTGCAGGCCTTCAAAGTGTTCTTCAAATTTCCTTACTTCATCGACATAAGCTTCCATCAAAGGACTCTGGTAGCTCTTGTTTACTTGCCGGACCACCAACTGTGAATCTCCTCGCACAATCAGCTTCTTGATCCGAAGTTCGGCTGCAATTCTGAGGCCGGCAAGCAGACCTTCATACTCTGCAGTATTGTTTGTCGCTTGCTCCTTGGGAAAGTGCATTTGAACAACGTACTTGAGGTGCTCCCCGGTGGGCGCTACGAGTAACACACCAGCACCGGCGCCTTGCAGCGAGAAGGCACCATCGAAGTACATTATCCATTCCTTGCTTGCTTCTTTGACGGGGATGTTTGTCTCTGGAACTTCTTCGTCTGGTGTTGGTGTCCATTCTGCTATGAACTCTGCCAAAGCTCTGCTCTGTATAGTTGATGTGATTTCAAACTTAAGACCAAAGCTTGACAGCTCCAGTGCCCACTCGACAATCCTACCTGTTGCTTCTGGGTTTTGCAATATCCTCTTCAGCGGAAAGCGAGTGACCACTGTTATCTCATGTGCTTGGAAGTAATGGCGCAGCTTTCTCGAGGCCATGAGGAGGCCGAAAAGCAGCTTCTGCACCCCAGAGTATCTTGATCTAGCCCCCTGCAAGAGGGAACTTACAAAATAAACTGGGCGCTGCACCATCTTCTTTCGCACTTCTCCTTGTATCTGCGCAGACTCGTCCTTGTCGGGGACAGAGCTTGCCGGGGAAGCCCCCTGCTTGTCGCTGGATGCGCTTGCCAGGGCTGTGGATTCCTCATCTGCCTCCCTCTCCGCTACCAATGCAGCACTAACCACTTGATTGGTTGCTGCTAAATACAGCAGCAACTTCTCTTGTGGCCTTGGTGCGACAAGTATTGGAGTGGAGGACAGGTATCCTTTCAAGTCGTGCAGTGCTGCCTCCGCTTCTGGAGTCCATTTCATAGGACCTGCCTTTTTCAAGATTTTGAAAAAAGGCAGGGCGCGTTCTGCAGACTTTGAAATGAACCTGCTGAGGGCAGCCACACAACCAGCAAGTCTCCGTACATCCTTGACGCGCTTCGGAGCTTCGATCTGCTCAATGGCTTTGATCTTGTCGGGATTGGCTTCAATCCCCCTCTGGGACACAAAGAACCCGAGAAGCTTGCCGGAGGGGACTCCGAAGACGCACTTCTCGGGGTTCAGCTTGAGTTGTATCTTGCGCAGATTTGCAAAAGTCTCATCCAGGTCTTGGATCAGGGTATCCTTGTCCTTGCTCTTGACCACTATGTCATCCATGTAGGCTTCTACATTCCTGTGTATCTGTGGCTCAAAAGCAGTGTGGACCACCCTTGCAAATGTTGAGCCCGCATTCTTCACTCCAAAGGGCATGTGTATGAAACAGTAAGTGCCACATGGAGTAATGAATGCGGTCTTCTCTTCATCTTCCTCAGCCATGAATATCTGGTGATAGCCTGAGTATGCATCAAGAAATGAAAGCAATTCACATCCAGCCGTGGGGTCAACGATCTGGTCAATGCGCGGCAAGGGAAATGGATCCTTGGGACAAGCTTTATTCACGTCAGTGAAGTCTATACAAAGTCTCCACTTCCCATTAGCTTTGCGCACGACAACTGGATTGGCCTGCCACGTAGGATGAAGTACACCTCTAACAAGGTCTGCTGCTTCCAACTTCTTGATCTCTTCAGCAATGAACTCTTGGCGCTCCACCGCTTGCTTCCTAACCTTCTGCTTGACGGGCCGCGCGTGAGGACAAACAGCAAGCTTGTGCTCAATTACCTTCCTGGGAACGCCGGGGATGTCCGACGGTTGCCATGCAAACACGTCGACATTCGCCCGCAGGAAGGCAACGAGCGCGCTTTCCTATTTGGGATCGAGCGTAGCACTGATGGTGAAGGTACCACCAGTGCCGTCCTCCTTGGCGGACACCTTCTTGGTTGCAGGTGGAGCTACCATTCCTTTCTTGCACTTGCCGGTGGAGCTCGATGGTGCGTCCTCTACGGCAGCGCAGCACTCCGAAGAGGTGCGCTTGCCGGAGTGGGCTCCAGAGCTCTTGCCGGACTTGGTCTTGGTCTTCCCCCCGGGAGCTTCAGTGGCAAGTGTCTTGCTGTCTGCCGCGGCTGCTGCATCCCGGTAGATCTTGTCGGCGCAGATAAGCGCGTCCTTCTTGTCGCCGGGGATAGAGATGACGCTTATTGGCCCTGGCATCTTGAGCATGTTATATGCATAGTGAGAGGCTGCCATGAACTTGGCGAGCGCAGGACGGCCGAGTATTCCATTGTATGGCAATGGAATATCGGCGACGTCGAAGGTGATGCTCTCAGTCCTGAAGTTTAGCTCTCCGCCAAAGGTCACTGGCAGTGTTATCTTCCCCTTCGGCTTGCTCCTTCCCGGGTTGATTCCTTGGAAAGTTCCGGTTTCCTCGAGCTCGCTGTCGGGGATCTGCAGCTTCCGGATTACAGCAGAGGAGATCAAGTTTAGGCCGGCCCCGCCGTCAACCAACATCTTGGTGACCATGAGGTTGCGGATGGTTGGCGAAACCAACATCGGCAAGCACCCGACCGCAGTTGTGCGGTCAGGGTGGTCCTCAAGGTCGAAGATGATGGGCGTGCTGGACCACTTCAGCAGCTTGCGCGACTCGACGGGTGGCTCAGCTGCATTCACTTCCCGCACCCATTGCTTGAGTTGGCGGTGGGAAGCGTGCAAAGAGGCACCTCCATCGACGCACAAAACTTCTGTGGCCTTCTGGAACTCCTGCTCGCTGTTGTCTCCATCATCCATGTCCTCGTCATAGTCTTCGTCTTCATCCTTGTCGCGGCCGCGGGGAGGTCTATCTCCTTGCCGCTGCTTGGCCTTGCCGCGGCGTCCTCCCCGGCCATTAAATGAACGCTTCTTGCCGGACTCACCTCCGCCTCCCTGGGCCTTCTCCTTGTCGCGTCGCTCGTATTCAGCCTTCTGCTGCTCTACGAGGTATTCGACCCTCTTGCAGTTTTGGAGATCGTGGCCCTTGGTGCGGTGGATCTTGCAGTACTGCTTGTCGGAGCCGTCCTGCTTGTCGGCGGCGGCTACAGTGGCAAGCTCCTTGCCGGAGCCACCAGCCTGAGTTTTCTTGTCACCAGCCTCCTTGCCGGACTTCTCCACAGCCAGTACTTCCTTGTTCTTCTTCTTCTTATTGTTCCGCCGCTGGTTTTTCCTTGCCGGGGCGGCATCCTCACTGTCCGCTCCTCCTGCTCCAGTATCCTCTCCGGGGAGTCTCCTCCCTTCTTCAGCGTGCGCACACTTGTCAGCCAAAGCGTAAAGCTCGCTGATGTCCCGGATCTTGGTCATCGCCATCTCCTCCCTCATCCGGTGGTTACGCACGTTCTGGTGGAACGCGCTGATAACCGCGGCAGGGTGGACATCCGGGATGTTGTGCTGAACGCGGCTGAACCTCTGGATGTACTTTCGCAGGGACTCTCCCTCCTTCTCGGCAAGAATGTGGAGATCGCTCTCATGACCGTGGGGTTTGTGGCCGCCCGTGAAGGCGCCGACAAACTGGTGGCACAGGTCTGCCCAAGAAGAGATGGAGTTCTCCGGCAAGTGCATAAGCCAAGATCTGACGTTTGGTTTAAGCACGAGCGGGAAATAATTCGCTAGAATCTTCTCGTCGCGTACCCCGGCAGCCTGCACCGCAATGGTGTAGATGCTGAGGAACTCCGAGGGATGGGTCTTGCCGTCGTACTTCTCGAGTACGTCGGGCTTGAAGTTCTTCATGCTGGGCCACTGGACTTGCCACAGCTCTCGGGTGAACGCAGGGCAACCTGCCGCATACGGCAAGTCGCCTGGTTCACCGGGCGCGTGCATGTCGACAGCGGTCCCAGCTCGCTGGTCGGACTGTCGCCGTGCTTCTCTTCGACGCTCGATGCAAGTTCGAGCGTCTTCTTGTCGCCTGTCGTCGAGGACTTGGCACTGATCGCGACGAGCTCGCGGATCCGACGACGCCGTGGAGTCGTCGTCGATGTTGATCCGGCGAGTCGGCGATTTTTGCTTCTGCGGCGGGGAGTGCACGGTAGTTGCACCCCCGGTGGTCTTGTCTCCATCAGCCTTCGCTTGGCTAACTTGCCGCGGCCGTGATGTTGCCGACTGCTGCGGCGTGTCATTGTCGGCGAAGGCGATGAGGCTCTGGATTGTAGCCCTCCAATCTTCGGCCTTGTCCGCCGCTGGAGGGAAGTCGAGGAGCAGCTGAGCCCTGGCTAGAGCTTCTGCTGGAGAGGAGGGAAGCGGTGGCGAGCGGTGCGAGGAGCGAGATATGCTCGGACTTCTAACAGCGTTAGAAGGAGCAGGGTCTTGCCCCGGCGACCACGCCTTGCTCGTACCGACGCGTTGGCCTTGAGCATCCCGCGACCCGCCGGCTTGGCCACGTCCCAGCAAGCGTATGGTACCCTGGGTACCACGCCGCTGCTGGTCCAGCACCTCCTGAGAGGGGCGCGGTGCATGCACGGACGCCGAAGTCTTGGAGTGCGCTCGATCGTCCGTCTTGTCCTTGGACTTGGCGGTGCCGTGAGTTTCCTCGCCGGCGTCCACCCTTCCGCCAGCGTCTACCCCACCAACTGTTGGTTCTGGCGGTAGCGGGATCGACGCGGACGGGCCTCCGACCTCCGAAGCTTTCTTCTTCGGCGGCATGCTGATGTAGTCGATGAGGTTGATGAAGCTGCTGAAGATTGCGCCCGTGTGAATGCCGGATCAGGTTCGCACAACCTCGACGCCCCCTACCTGGCGCGCCAAAGATGTCGGGGAAACTGATCGCCTACGAACACCTATGGGACCCGAGCCCCTTTTCGGTACGGCAAGGGAGCGGAGGGAGCACAAAGAGCAGATCGAGGGGCACACGCGAGCAGTTTACCCAGGTTCGGGCCGCACGGATGCGTAAAACTCTACTCCTGCCTTGGTTGTATTGAGTTCTTGGCTCGGGAGCAAGAAGATCTACAGTATTAGCTACACCGAGCGTGGGAGTGATCAAGTTTCGGAACCCCGTCTACGTTGTGCATGGGCCTCCTTTTATAACCCAAAGGGGTCACCGACAGGTGTCAACGTAGGTGAGGGTAAAAGTGTAAAATTGGTGGTAGTTGTAATAGTGCATGTACAGTATACGCAGAGTGCTCTATACCTAACCCAGACGGTGGGGGACAAGGGCATTGAATGCCCGTCGCCGTCGCCCCAAAACAGTGTAAAAAGCGTCCGTCCAGGCATCTCCGTTCACCAGGACGGAGGCCTCGTCATCGTGGCTTGCCATCGTGTACCCCCAGGCTGCACAGCCATCCGCCACGTGCCCCAGGAAGGGCCCCAGGGTGACGCGTGGCCAGGTGAGCTGGAGCGCAGGCACACAGTGAAAGCTTGCCGCGGCAAGCACCTTGCCGCGGTCGCTACCTTGTCAGGCCCGGAAGCTTGCCGCTCTCCGGGTCTTGCCGGGGCGCTCAATGCGCCACGGCATGTCTTCAGAAATGCTGTTCTTTGGCCTTCCTGGCAAGCTCCTCTTGCCAGGGTCTTGTGCAGAAGGGATGATCTCGAGCCTGGAGCGGCCTTCCCGGCAAGCTCCTCTTGCCGGGGCCTTGCTTCTTAGCTTGAATACTTTGTTCTTGAATGGCTTCAAGGGAACCAGAGTGGGCTTTGGCGGGCGCGTGGTGAACTTGACCACGGGACGCTGCTACTGCCCGTGCACAAGTCGGGATACTAAGGTACCCCTACTTTAGTACACCGACAAATTGTACTAGCTGTCCCTCTTCAAATTTGGCCGTTGTGGGATCCCTTCCCGCTCAATATTTGGGAAGAGGACCCGAGCCTCTATAAATAGGACTAGCCACCACCATATGGGGCATCTGATCGAGAGCCAACAAGAGACACACCAGCAAGCTCATCCGAGCGCAAGAACACCTCTCCTCAAGAGGCTGTTTTTCCCTTGTAATAGTTCTTCCCCTGCCTACAAGGCAATCCACCACACCACACTGGATTAGGGTATTACACCACAATGGTGGACCGAACCAGTATAAACCCTTGTGTCTCTTGTTCTTGAGTTCATCAGCTAGGCTTAGGAATCGACGAGTAGACGAGCTAGGGCGGAAGGAGAGATCTTCGTGCGCACCCGAGTGTTCGAACCACAAGGGTTTTGCCCGAACCCAAGATCCGATACCTGGCGCGCCTGGTAGGGGTGTGCCAAAACTTCCCTTCCGTCGATCCACGCTCCGTCGTCCCACAGGTTCCATGGCTGATGCTCGCAGAGCCTGTGCGGAGCAGCGGGCCGCCCTTGCTGCCAGCGCCGCTCAAATAGCTCCGGCCGGCGGACCGCCCCGCCGTTCTCCATCACCTAGAGCCAACGCCGCCACCGGCTCGGCGCGGCACGGGTAGCAGGCCTCGTCTCTGCACCCCTTCGTGCGGCGAGACGGACGCACCGCGACCCCGTCATTGACCCCGCGGTCTCGTCATCCCACGCTCGCCCTGGACCCGCGGACGCGCAGGCTGCGTTACTCATGGCACGTGAGCTCCTGCGCTACCGCCCCATCGACGACTTCTATGAAGAGTTGCTCGATCGCATCGCCTAGCTCGTCAGCGCCGCTGGGCGTTCTCCAGCGTCGTCCCTCTCGCTGCCCCGTCCGCCTCCCCATGCGGGCGACGAGGCCCATGAAGCGCCTCTGCCACCCCCACGTCAAGGCGTCGTCCAAGACCCAAGGTACATGGCCCCGCGGCGTGACCACCCACGCGCAGCGCTAGAGCATGAAGAAGGAAGCTGCCAAGAAATCTAGCGGCCCCGAGGAGGAGCGCCAGCGCTCCCTACACCACCACGACGAGACCGTGTGCCCCATGCCGTGGTGGTGCGCGAGGACCAAGACCAAGCTCTACCTCCCAGACAAGCTCTGGTGTCGACAACAGGCTGCAAAGCCCTCGCCCCTGAGTTGCGCAACGTCAACTGGCCTGGGAAGTTTAAGCCCAACCTGCCTCCACGCTACGACGGCACCCCCGACCCTGCTGAATTCCTGCAGCTCTACGAGTTGAGCATTGAAGCGTCCGGCGGCAATGAGAAGATCACGGCGAACTGGTTCCCCGTGTCTCTCAAGGACGGTGCACGCTCGTCGCTCCTGAACCTGCCTGCGGGATCGATCTCCACCTGGGGCGCGATGTGCGAGCAATTCATCACCAACTTCCAGGGCACCCGCGACCGCCCCCCGGCCGCGGGTGACCTACAGCGTATCAAGCAACAACCAGGAGAAACCCTGGAGAAGTTCATCCAGCGCTTCAACAGTGTCCGCATCAAGATCCCCAAGGTCAAGGACGAGGCCATCATTTCAGCGTTCTCAGATGGTGTCCGTGACGTCAAGATGAAGGGGGTGTTGGGGAACGTAGTATTTCAAAAATTCCCTATGATCACGCAAGATCTATGTACTAGAAGCATAGCAACGAGAGGGGAGAGTGTGTCTATGTACCCTCGTAGACCGAAAGCGGAAGCGTCTAGTGACGTGGTTGATGTAGTCGAACGTCTTCGCGGTCCAACCGATCCTAGCACCGAACGTACGGCACCTCCGTGTTCAGCACACGTTCAGCTTGATGATGTCCCACGAGCTCTTGATCCATTTGAGATTCACGGGAGAGTTTCGTCAGCCCGATGGTGTGATGACGGTGATGATGAAGCTACCGGCGCAGGGCTTCGCCTAAGCGCTGCAATGATATGAACGAGATGTGTAACTGTGGGGAGGGGCACCACACACGGCTAGAATCAACTTGTGTGTCTATGGGATGCCCCATGGCCATGTATATAAAGGATGGAGGGAGGAGGAGGCCGGCCCTCATAGGGCACTCCCAAAGTGTGTAGTCCTACTAGGACTCCCTAGTCCTAGTAGGATTCCACCTCCCACATGGAATAGGAAAAGGGGAAGGGAGAAGGAGAAGGAAGGAAGGGGGAAGCCCCCTTTCCCTAGTCCAATTCGGACCAGTCCATGGGGAAGGGGCGGATCCACCCTTGAGGCCTTTCTCTCCTTTCCCATATGGCCCATAAGGCCCAATACGAATTCCCGTAACTCTCCGGTACTCCGAAAAATACCCGAATCACTCGGAACATTTCCGATGTCCGAATATAGCCTTCCAACATATTGATCTTTACGTCTCGACCATTTCGAGATTGTTCGTCATGTCGCTGATCTCATCCGGGACTTCGAACAAATGTCGGTCATCAAATCACATAACTCATAATACAAATCGTCATCGAACGTTAAGCATGCGGACCCTACGGGTTTGAGAACTATGTAGACATGACCGAGACACATCTCCGGTCAGTAACCAATAGCAGAACCTGGATGCTCATATTGGCTCCTACATATTATACGAAGATCTTTATCGGTCAAACCGCATAACAACATACGTTGTTCCCTTTGTCATTGGTATGTTACTTGCCCAAGATTCGATCATCGGTATCATCATACCTAGTTCAATCTCGTCACCGACAAGTCTCTTTACTCGTTCTGTAATACATCATCTCATGACTAAATCATTAGTCATTTGCTTGCAAGGCTTATTACGATGTGTATTACCGAGAGGGCCCAGAGATACCTCTCTGACACTCGGAGTGACAAATCCTATTCTCGATCTATGCCAACAGCACAAACACCTTCAGAGACACATGTAGAGCATCTTTATAATCACCAAGTTACATTGTGACATTTGATAGCACACAAGGTGTTCCTCTGGTATTCGGGAGTTGCATAATCTCATAGTTAGAGGAACATGTATAAGTCATGAAGAAAGCAATAGCAGTAAACTAAACGATCAACTTGCTAAGCTAACAGATGGGTCTTGTCCATCACGTCATTCTCCTAATGGTGTGATCTCATTCATCAAATGACAACACATGTCTATGGTTAGGAAACATAACCATATTTGATCAACGAGCTAGTCTAGTAGAGGCAAACTAGTGACACTCTGTTTTGTCTATGTATTCACACATGTACAAAGTTTCCGGTTAATACAATTCTAGCATGAATAAAAGACATTTATCATGATATAGAAGGAAATATAAATAACAACTTTATTATTGCCTCTAGGGCATATTTCCTTCAGTCTCCCACTTGCACTAGAGTCAATAATCTAGTTCACATTGCCATGTGATTTAATACCGATAATTCACATCGTTATGTGAATAACACCCATAGTTCACATCGCCATCTAACCAACACCCAAAGGGTTTACTAGAGTCAATAATATAGGTCACCTCACCATGTGATTAACACCCAAAGAGTACTAAGGTGTGATCATGTTGTGCTTCATGAGAGAAGTTTAGTCAGCGGGTTTGTTACATTCAGATCCGTATGTATTTCGCAAATTTCTATGTCTACAATGATCTGCATGGAGCTACTCCAGCTAATTGCTCCCACTTTCAATACGCATCCAAATTGATACTTAGAGTCATCTGGATTAGTGTCAAAGCTTGCATCGACGTAACTCTTTATGACAAACTCTTTATGACCTCCATAATCGAGAAACATTACCTTAGTATCCAGTAACTAAGGATAATTTTGACCGTTGTCCATTGATCTACTCCTGGATCACTTTTGTACCTCCTTGCCAAACTCATGGCAAGGTACACAACAGGTATGGTACACACCATGGCATACTTTATAGAACCTATGACTGAGGCATAGGGAATGACTTTTATTCTTTCTCTATATTCTGCCGTGGTCGGGTTTTGAGTCTTACTCAACTTTATACCTTGTAACACATGAAAGAACCCATTCTTTGACTGATCCATTTTGAACTTCTTAAAAACTTTATCAAGGTATGTGCTTTGTGAAAGTCCAATTAAGCGTCTTGATCTATCTCTATAGATCTTGAAGCCTAATATATAAGTAGCTTCACCGAGGTCTTTCTTTGAAAAACTCCTTTCAAACATTCCTTTATGCTTTTAGAAAATTCTACATCATTTTCGATCGACAATATGTCATTCACATATACTTATAAGGAAGGTTGTAGTGCTCCCACTCACTTTCTTGTAAATACAGGCTTCACCGCAAGTCTGTATAAAACTATATGTTGTGATCAACTTATCAAAGCGTATATTCTAACTCCGAGATGCTTGCACCAGTCCATAGATGGATCGTTGGAGCTTGCACATTTTGTTAGCACCTTTAGGATTGAAGAAACCTTCTGGTTGCATCATATACAACTCTTCTTTAATAAATCCATTAAAGAACCCAATTTTGTTATCCATTTGCTAGATTTCATAAAATGCGGCAATTGCTAACATGATTCGGACAGACTTAAGCATCGCTACGAGTGAGAAAATCTCATCGTAGTCAACACTTTGAACTTATCGAAAACCTTTCGCAACAAGTAGGGCTTTGTAGACAGGAACATTACCATCGACGTAAGTCTTCCTCTTAAAGATCCATTTATTTTCAATGGCTTGCCAATCATCGGGCAAGTCAACCAAAGTCCACACTTTGTTCTCATACATGGATCCCATCTCAAATTTTATGGCCTCAAGCCATTTTGCGGAATCTGGGCTCATCATCACATCCTCATAGTTCGTAGGTTCATCATGGTCTAGTAACATGACTTCCAGAACCGGGTTACCGTACCACTCTGGCGTGGAACGCACTCTGGTTGACTTACGAGGTTCAGTAGTAACTTGATCTGAAGTTTCATGATCATCATCATTAGCTTCCTCGCTGATTGGTGTAGGAATCACTAGAACTAGTTTCTCTGATGTACTACTTTCCAATTCGGGAGAAGGTACAATTACCTCATTAACTTCCACTTTCCTCCCACTCACTTCTTTCGAGAGAAACTCATTCTCTAGAAAGTATCCATTTTTAGCAACGAATATCTTGCCTTTGGATCTATGATAGAAGGTCTACCCAACAGTTTCCTTTGGGTATCCTATGAAGACACATTTCTCCGATTTGGGTTCGAGCTTATCAGGTTGAAATTTTTGACATAAGCATCGCTGCACCAAACTTTAAGAAACGACATCTTAGGTTTCTTGCCAAACCACGGTTCATACGGTGTCGTCTCAACGGATTTAGATGGTGCCCTATTTAACGTGAATGCAGCTATCTCTAATGCATAACCCCAAAACGATAGTGGTAAATCGGTAAGAGAGATCATAGATCGCACCATATCCAATAAAGTGCGGTTACGACGTTCGGACACACCATTATGTTGTGGTGTTCCAGGTGGCGTGAGTTGTGAAACTATTTCACATTGTTTTAAATGAAGGCCAAACTCGTAACTCAAATATTCGCCTCCATGATCAGATCATAGAAACTTTATTTTTCTTGTTACGATGATTCTCTACTTCACTCTAAAATTCTTTGAACGTTGCAAATGTTTCAGACTTGTGCTTCATCAAGTAGATATACACATATCTGCTCAAATCATCAGTGAAGTATAGAAAATAACGATACCCACCGTGAGCTTCAACACTCATCGGTCCACATACATCATTATGTATGATTTCCAACAAATCAGTTGCTCGCTCCATTGTTCCGGGGAACGGAGTTTTAGTCATCTTGCCTATGAGGCATGGTTCGCAAGCACGAAGTGATTCATAATCAAGTGATTCCAAAAGTCCATCAGCATGGAGTTTCATCATGCGCTTTAAACCAATATGACTTAAACGGCAGTGCCACAAATAAGTTGCACTATCATTATCAACTTTGCATCTTTTGGCTTCAACAATATGAATATGTGTATTACTATGATCAAGATCCAACAAACTATTTTCATTGGGTGTATGACCATCGAAGGTTTTATTCATGTAAATAGAACAACAATTATTCTATGACTTTAAATGAATAACCATATTGCAATAGACATGATCAAATCATATTTATGCTTAACGCAAATGCCAAATAACATTTATTTAGGTTCTACACTGATCCAGAAAGTATAGGGAGTGTGCGATGATGACCATATCAATCTTGGAACCACTTCCAACACACATCGTCACTTCATCCTTAACTAGTCTATGTTCATTCTGGAACTCCCGTTTTCAGTTACTAATTTTAGCAACTGAACCGGTATCAAATACCCAGGGGTTGCTATGAACACTAGTAAAGTACACATCAATAACATGTATATCAAATATACCTTTGCTCATTTTGCCATCCTTCTTATTCACCAAATATTCGGGGAACTTCCGCTTCCAGTGACCATTTCATTTGCAGTTAGAAGCACTCAGTTTCAGACTTAGGTCCAACTTTGGGCTTCTTCACACGAGTGACAACTTGCTTGTCATTTTTCTTGAAGTTTCGCTTCTATCACTTTTGCCCTTTTCTTGAAACAAGTGGTCTTGTTAACCATCAACACTTGATGCTCTTTCTTCATTTCTACCTTCGCCGATTTCAGCATCGCGAAGAGCTCGGGAATTACTTTTTTCATCCCTTGCATATTATAGTTCATCACGGAGTTCTACTAAATTGGTGATAGTGACTAGAGAGCTTTGTCAATTACTATCTTATCTGGAAGATTAACTCCCACTTGATTCAAGAAATTGTAGTACCCAGACAATCTGAGCACATGCTCACTGGTTGAGCTATTCTCCTCCATCTTGTAGGCAAAGTACTGCCAGAGGTCTCATACCTCTCGACACGGGCATGAGTATGAAATAATGATTTCAACTCTTGGAACATCTTATATGCTCCGTGGCGTTCAAAACAGTTTTGATGTCCCGGTTCTAAGCCGTATAGCATGGTGCACTAAACTATTAAGTAGACATCATATTGAGCTTTTCCAAACGTTCATAACGTTTGCATCTGCTCCTGCAATAGATCTGTCACCTAGCGGTGCATCAAGAACATAATACTTCTGTGCAGCAATGAGGATAATCCTCAGATCATAGACCTAGTCTGCATCATTGCTACTAACATCTTTCAACTTCGTTTTCTCTAGGAACATATCAAAAACATAGGGGAGCTATAACGCGAGGTATTGATCTACAACATAATTTGCAAATACTATCAGGACTAAGTTCATGATAAATTAAGGTTCAATTAATCATATTACTTAAGAACTCCCACTTAGATAGACATCCCTCTAGTCATCTAAATGATCACGTGATCCAAATCAACTAAACCATGTCTGATCATCACGTGAGATGGAGTAGTTTTCAATGGTGAACATCTTATGTTGATCATATCTACTATATGATTCACGCTCGACCTTTCAGTCTCCAGTGTTCCGAGGCCATGTCTGTACATGCTAGGCTCGTCAAGTTTAACCCGGGTATTCTGCATGTGCAAAAATATCTTACACCCGTTGTATTTGAACGTAAGCTTATCACACCCGATCATTACGTGATGTCTCGGCACGACGAACTTTCGCAACGGTGCATACTCAGGGAGAACACTTGTACCTTGAAATTTTGTAAGGGATCATCTTATAACTACAAGAAAAGACACATCCGTGACATTTTGGGCCAAACGAAACTTTTTTCTATCATACTTATGACACTTATATGACGATAATTCTGACAAAACCTGGTATCCTCATAGATGTGGTGGGGTCCTACTTCGATGACAAAAAATCATGACAGAAAATGGGCTTTTCGTCCTGGGCGGGCCGGAGACGCGGCTGCATGACATTCTTTAGGCCGTCAATGACGGAAAAAACCATGGTAGAAGTGAGGGCAAGGAAAATATCGGGGTGTTCCCGGTTACGGTGGGTGGTCGGGGCCGAGCGATGCGCGTTTCTCTCGTACACGCACGCGTGTGGGTGCGAGACGTTGGGCTCTAACTGAACCCGAGCGAGGTGTTGGGGTCTAACTGAACCCGAGCGATTGCACTGCAGGCTACGCGTTACTGAACCCGAGCGATCGATCGATGGCTGTTAACTGAACCTGATCAAGCGATTGCTTCGCTACTGCTGCTAACTAAAGCCGGTCGATGCTGCCTCTGCATGAACGGTGAGCGTTACTGGGGGGGTTTGGATGAATAGTTCCCGGTGGGGGTGGATGAACATGACCCCATGGTGTTGAACAGGACCCCGATCAATCAAGCCGGTTGGGGCTGCATGAACAGGACCCCCTAGAGGGCTGGATTAACAGGACCACCCCGTGGAGGGCTGGATGAACAGTAGACGGTGGAGGGCTGGATGAACAGTAGCCCGTGGAGGGGTGGTTGAACACGAGCCCGTGTAGAGGGCTGGTTGAACAGTAGCCAGTGGAGTAGCGCGCGGTGGAGGCTGAACAGTCACAGGTGGAGGCAGGAGGAGGTCGACGGTGGATGAACAATAGCCCCTGGAGGCTGGAGGTGGTCGACGGTGGAGATGAACAGTATCCCGTGGAGTCCCGTTTTGCGGTACGCCACACCCCTCCCGATGAACAGGACCCCCGTTTTGACCATAGCGCTCCAACACAAGTCTGTTTCCTCCATTTTGCGGTATGCCACACCCCTCCCGTTCAATAGGACCCCCGTTTCCACCGTAGGAGGTCCGTTTCCTCCGTTTTCCGGTACGCCACACCCCTCTCGATCAACATGACCCCCGTTTCGACCGTAGGAGGTCCGTTTACTCCGTTTTGCGGTACGCCAGACCCCTCCCGATGAACAGGATCCCGTTTCGACCGTGGCTGGTTGAACACAAGGCTGTTTCCTCCGTTCTATAGTACGCCAGGCCTCGTTTCCATCGGTTGTTCCGTCCAAGCCCTCCCGATGAACACGACGACGCATTCCGTTCCGACCCAGCCGATTGGCTCCCCATGAACACGACGACGATGTTGTTTCTCCGTTCCGACCCAGCCATGTACACGAGCCTTGGCCGTACGTACGCGCGAGTAGGCATTCGAGACCCCGCCCGTATGTACGTATGTGGCCGTATTTACTTTCTTGCACCCTGGCCGCTGTACGTACGTGTACATGCTATGTGTGCGCATCTACTACGACACATGCGTGCCTCTACATCGACCAGTATGTACGTACACGTTCGTGACGAGAATGACAACGCTACGTACGCTTCGACCAGGTGGGTCCCGACTGTCAGGCACTTCCTTGTGTGCGAAGATGTAGCTGGTGGGTCCCAGCAGTCTGGGGGGCAATTTTTTTTTGTTCGGACGCACTTCCATGCGTGCGAAGATGTAGCTGGTGTGTCCCAGCAGTCAAGGGGAAACGTTTTTTCGCAAAATACGGTGGCCCATACGGTGGGTCCCCGATGTCAGGTGGAGGAATAATTATTTTGCGTGTAATAAGGAGGCACTTCCTTGCTGCGGCCGTGGACCCAGCTGTCAGCCTCTCCACTACAGTCCACGTCCAATGCAAAGCCGTTCCTTGACCACGTTGACCACGCCGCGCCGAGAGCACCAGGGCGGTGGACGACGACGAGGCCTAGGAAGGGGACGACGCGGAGTCGGGGAAGACGCGACAGCGGAAGCCCGCGCGGGGAGGAGTACGAGGGTTCACTGGTTCGGCTACGGTGTGAGGCTACCGTCGCAGCAGAATAACTGGGGGTGTGGGTGAGTGAAGGGATGGCCTGGCCAGCGGTGGCAGTAGTAGGGGGGCGGTGAGGCCTCCGCGGTAGCACAGCCGGCCATTGGAGGCAGGAACACGAGGCACGACCGGCACTGGTTTGCTAGCTGGTTTGGGCGGCTGGAGCAAGAAGACCAGAGGTTGAAGAAGCACTATGGCCGTTGGATGGACATCGTACTGTCACTGGAGCTAGAATCGTGCATATTGACTAAGTTGACAAAGCCCTCCGTCCCCGTCAACTTAGTAGGCCCACAAGTCAGCCTGCCACTATACTGGGTCCCAGCTAACAGGGGGATTATTCATTTTTTTGTGCGTAATAAGGAGGCACTTCCTTGCGTGCGAAGATATAGCTGGTGGGTCCGAGCTGTCAGCGGCGGTAACGTTTTTTCGCGAAATACAGAGGCCCTTTAGGTGGTTCCCAGATGTCAGGTGGAGGAATCATTATTTTGCGCGTAATAAGGAGGCATTTCCTTGCGTGCAGCCGTGGACCCAGCTATCAGCCTCTCCACGTACAGTCCACTTAAGATGCATGTCGATCGTTGACCACGTTGACCAGGCTGCGCCGAGAGCACCACAACGGTGGACGACGGCAAAGCCTAGGAAGGGAACGACACGGAGCTCGGGAAGACTCGACAGTTGTTTCCCACACGGAGGAGTATGAGGGTTTACTGGTTCGTCTGCCGTCGCCATAGAATAACAGCAGGTGTGGGTGAGTAGAGGGATGGCTAGGCCAGCGACGGGAGTATGGTCGGGCGGTGAGGCCTGCGAGGCAGCACAGCCGGCAGCGGGGAGGAGAGAGCAGGCAGTCCCGCCGGTGCTTGTTTGAGCGGCTGGAGCAGGAAGAGCAGAGATTGAAGAAGCACGTCGGCCGTTGGATGGACATCCAACAGGCACTGCTTGTGCGTCAACCTTTTTTTTAGAAAAGCCTCAAATCCGTGGAAAACATCATACATCCCATCTGCCATTATTAATAATAATTTACAGCACATTTGCTAATTCTTATGGTTTTTTTGGAGCCCATATTCTTTTTGTCAGCATTACAGCCCATATTGTGGCGACGGTTAAAAATTTATAGGAAATTTTGCATATTTCGGTGCGGTCCGAACTGTTATTAATCCGAAATTTTGAGTCACATTCAAAGTCATTTTAAAAATAAATGTATATCAATATAAAATCCGACAAATTGTCCACGCGCAAAAATCAATGCAATTTGAAATCTCGAAATGAAAAAAAGAAATTTGAAACTAATTGCCAGTTTGATGTGTTTTAAAAATGTACAACCCATTTCTCATTACTGATAGGTCATTTTCTCGGCTAGCCGAATGAAGCTCTCCTCGTCTTGAAAGATTTGTAGCCCAACATGCCTGACAAAGCAACTTACTTGGCAAATCACGAAAAAAACTGGGTTGTGGCTATGGACCCAGCTGTTAGCCTATCCATGTACAGTACTCTTGAGATGGAATTCGGTCGTTGACCACATTGACCACGCCGCGTCGAGAGCACCAAGGCGGTGGATGACGGCGAGGCCTAGGAAGGGGACGACACGGAGCCGGTGAAGACACGACAGTGGATGCCCACGCGGAGAGGAGTACGAGGGTTCACTGGTTCGGCTGCGGTGTGAGGCTGCCGTCGCCGCAGAATAACAGGCGGTGTGGGTGAGTGGATGGATGTCCTGGCCAGTGGTGGGAGTAGTATGGGGGCGGTGAGGCCTCCGCGGTAGCACAACCGGCCATGGGAGGGAGGAGCAGGCGGCACAACCGGCGCTGCTTTGGGTGGCTGGAGCAAGAAGACCAGAGGTTGAAGAAGCACTATGGCCTTTGGATGGACATCGTACGGTCAGTGAGCTAGAATCGTTCATATTGACTAACTTGACAAAGCCCTCTATCCCCGTCAACTTAGTAGGCCCACAAGTCAGCCACCCACTATGGTGGGTCCCAGCTAGCAGGGGGTATTCATTTTTTTTGTGCGTCATAAGGAGGCACTTCCTTGCGTGCGAAGATATAGCTGGTGGGTCCGACCTGTCAGCAGGGGGGGGACGTTTTTTTCGCGAAATGCAGAAGCCCTTCCCGAAGGTCCTAGCTCTCAGGTGGAGGAATCATTATTTTACGCGTGATAAGGAGGCATTTCCTTGCTTGCAGCCATGGACCCAGCTGTCATCCTCTCCACGTACAGTCTACTTCCGATGGATGTTGTTCATTGACCACGTTGACTAGGCTGCGCTGAGAGCACCAGGGCGGGGGACGACGGCAAGGCCTAGGAAGGGAATAACACGGAGCCAGGGAAGACTCGGCAGTTGTTTCCCACGCGGAGGAGTACGAGGGTTTACTGGTTCATCTGCCGTCGCCGGAGAATAACAACAGGTGTGGCTGAGTAGAGGGATGGCTAGGCCAGCGATGTGAGTATGGTGGAGCAGTGAGGCATGCGCGGCAGCACAGCCAGCCACGGGGAGGAGAGAGTAGGCAGTCCCGCCGGTGCTTGTTTGAGTGGCTGGAGCAGGAAGAGCAGAGATTGAAGAAGCACGACGGCCGTTGGATGGACATCCCACAGTCACTGCTTGTGTGTCAACCTTTTTTTAGGAAAGCCTCAAATCTATGGAAAACATCATACATCCCTCTACCATTATTTCTAATAATTTACAGCCCATTTGCTAATTCTAAAGGTTTGTTTTTTGAGCCCATATTCTTTTTGTTAGCATTACAGCCCATATTGTGGCCACGGTTAAAAAATTATACAAAATTTTGCATATTTCGGTGCGGTCCGAACAGTTTTTAATCCCGAAATTTCGAGTCACATTCAAACTGATTTTAAAAATAAATGTATATCAATATAAAATCCAACAAATTGTCCACACATAAAAATTAATGCAATTTAAAATCTCGAAATGAAAAATATAAATTTGAAACTAATTGTCGGTTTGATGTGTTTAAAAAATGTACAGCCCATTTCTCATTACCGATAGGCCATTTTCTTGTCCATCCGAATGAAGCTCTCCTCGTCTTGAAAGATTTGCAGCCCAACAGGCCTGACAATGTGACTTACTTGACAAATCACAAAAAAAATCTGGACTAGCCATTTTCACAAAGAAAAAAAAACTACCGGGTTGGTTTGTGGTAAACATAAAATAGAAGGTTGTCTAGACGGGCCAGAGTGCCCCGCACAGCCCAGTTCACACCCTGCTTCCGTCTCAAAAACAAATTAGATAAATGCCACTCCAATTATGGCGATTCATAAAAATGCCACTGCAATTTCCAAACTTTGAAAAATGACACTGCAATTTTTGCAAACTTTGGAAAACTCCACTGCAATTTGTAAACTTTGAAAAACGCCACTCCAGACTTCGAAAAATGCCACTGGAAATGGCATGAAATGGCATTTTTCAAAGTTTAGAAATTGCAATGGCATTTCTCAGAAACACCAGATTTAGAGTGGAATTTATCAAATTAACCCAAAACAAAAATAACTGGGCGAGCTGTTGGGTCCCTGCTGTCAGCCGCTCGTTGTGTAATTCTCTCGTTTATTGACTACATTGACAATGGCATGGGACCCAGATGTGAGAAATCCATTAGGAGAAGCCATTTTTTATTGGCTTGAAATAAGGAGGCACTTGCTTGCGTACTACCATGACCTTGGTGGGTCCCTGCTATCATCCTCTCCACATACAATCATCTCCTGATTGTGTACCTGTCAACTTGGTAGGCCCACAAGTTAGCCTCTAAACCCGTGGAGGACAAATACAACCCATTTAAGAAAAATAACCCATTCCATACGTTCAAATGGAAAGTTCAACATTCAGAGAAAAGTAACAGGACTGATTCACATATAGAGTACTGAACTTCCACGTTGACAACCATCATAGCCAAGTTAACTATCTACTCCCACTAATACTCTAGTAGCATACACGTACTAACTTACTCTTAGCTAACTACACGATGCCTGCCGCCATCTGCGGTACACGCTAAACATCGGCACCGGCGTCCTCCGCCTCGCCTCGGACATGCCAGAGGTGCGATAGGGTGCGTTGCTCGCGCGTTGGCCCTTTCCATGTCGGCGTGGTCCGCCGAAGCTTCGGCTTCTAAGCGAGAAACCCACTTGACGAGATGGTAGTAAAAATTGGCGTCGTGAACGTGTGCGTGCCTGACAGCCTCCAGGGCTATTTGCCGGGCACCGGCCTCCATGTAGTCGGTCCAGTTGCGGGCGCTCTGCGCGCGACTCAGAGCATCGGTGTGCTACTGCTGCATGTCCCGCTGGCGACGCAAATCGGCGATACGCTGCTCCTCCGCCAAGCGTTCGCGCTCCAACCACTCCTGCTCCTCCGCCACACAGTTGTGCTCCAACAAGTCCTCGATTTCCGCATTGCCATCTAAAGACCGATAGAATGCCTCCTCCCTCCGTCTGCATTCCGGTGAAAAACCGAACACTAGTTCCGATGGTGACCGCCTCCGGCCTCGCCTATCGCGGACGGGCGGGGGCATGGCGGACGTGGTGAGAGCGAGGATAAGTGGCGAGCGACGTCGGGCCGGTGGGGGCTTATGAGGATAGGGCGAGTTGGGTCACGGTGCCACCATAGAAGTTCGGGAAACAGTACTTATAGGCGGAAGGTAGCGCGACGGTCATCGGAATCCAATGCATAATTAAGCAGGCATGGCTTAGCACGCCAGATTGCCATGGAAAACTAGAGAAACTGTAATTCTAACTCTGCCGTCCTGTCCCGTCCGTTCTGGGTCGCGCGCAGGCATGACGGTCAAAGGAGTGCACTCGAATCATCTCCCTCCTTGTCAATAATTATTCCACGGATTTAAAAGGCCCGCAACAATTAAAGGGCATCTTGTTTTGCATCAGTTAGCTGCCTTAATTATGACCGGCTGCATGCAGACACTCAAATCGCTCGCAGCCAGTACACGGAGCAGCATGCAACGAGCCGTAGCCGAGGGCATTAGTTGATGAACTTTAGCTGGGAGATAAGGCATTTAGCTGGGAGATAAGGCATTTGCGAACTCGAATCATCCAGATGAGGTACTCCCTCCTTGTCAAAAATCATTCCACAACTCATCATCTACCTTGGTTGGTGAGATTTTTGAATTAAGCCCTGCAAATCGAAAAGGAGGTAGTACATGCGTAATCCGCTATTTATTTGTGTAGGATCGAGTAGGTCGTTTTTTGAATTGAGCCCTGCAAACCGGAAAGGAGGTAGTACGTGTGTGATTCGCTATTTATCCATGTAGGATCAAGTAGGTCGGATGGTGTACGTGTACGATCGCATTAACTGATGAACATTCACTTGGAGATAAGGCATTTGCGAACGTTTTTGCTGGCAGTTTGTTCAGATTCGCATGGGATTTTCTTCAGAGCAGCTTGTTAGTTTCTTCAGAGGTAGGCATTTTTATTCAAAAAACTGCCACTTCGGATCTTGCGTCACAACTAAAACTGCCAGGAGCGCATTAGTAGGCTAGCTAGTGATCTATCAGTTACTTGTAAACACTGAGCGAACAGATATAAGGAACTGTTAATGCATCTCAATGATTCACATATCATATACAAATATGTAGCTCCAAAAGCAAAGATCAGCCACAACTAAAACCAACTAGTACGATTCCCATACATAAGATCAACATGTTAATGCATCTCAATGATTCACAGATCATATACAAATATGTAGCTCCAAAACCAAAGGTCTAGAAAAAACATATGTTCTTCCTACTAACATGGATGCTTCTCTTGGCCAACATTCAGTACAGACTGAAAGACAAATTTGTTTGTGAATTCTACAATTCCTCTTGCAAACGTAAGTGGTTTCACCAACAACTAGAACCATCAGAATGAACCACACATGATGGAGGAACATCCACTGCAGTATGATTTGGTCTTCTCTCGATCACACGGCGAGACTATTTTCAGAATACAAACTTTAACTTAGGCAAAATGATGCCCATTGTATGATCAGACCAAAGCAATGAAGCACCTAGTGTTGGCCGATAAATAGTACATTACTACTTTTCTGCAGTCCATGAAGTGACTATCCAATCTTTCTGTGTCCATTTTCAAATGGTACTGCATGCAGTGACTATACTATTCTCTTGTGCAGTTCAACCAAAATTGCGGTCACTTTGTGTGTTTGCCAAATAGCAACGGGCAGACATCTCTGTCTGCACAAATATCAAGAAGCTAGTAAACATATACCCCACCTTGTATTTTCGGTTTAAACATGTCTCTTCCGCTTAGCATCTGTCATGTTTTGCACTGGACAATTTGGTACAGTCATGTTTTGCCCTGGACAATTTCATACTGAATTGATTTGCTTGTTCAGAGCAGAAATATAGCGCCTATTCTTCATCATACCAAGGATATCCATGTTCGCAGTGATGGAAGAGGTGAAATCGATACAACCAAAATTGAGCATCCAATCATTGAATCATGTCCTGCACCTCCAATGTAGGTCTACCCTGCCATTAAATTCACATGCAAACCACTAGTATTACTATCTAATGAGAGTACAAAAAGAGTAGCAAGATAGTAGCAAACCATGTACCTTCTTAATGAACAGCTCATAGTGCCACCAATTGGATATAAAGGTTTGGACGAAAACATGCTCCTAATGTTGAACCAGTTGGACTTTTTGTGCAGTTCCACTAAAATAAAGCATCCCTGTGGGGACCCCGACTCATAAGTCGTGATCACCGAATGCAAGTGTACAGTGATCCCAGAGATCAATGCTCACTGAACACACAGAAGCTGAATAACAAGAGTCTTACACCCATACATACCGTATTACACAAATAGGACCATAATGGTCAAGTCTTGAGTATATCATCGCAGCGGAAAATCTTCAAAAACAACTGGGACCCATGCCATATGCCTTAACCCTACAGGCATTCTGACTGGGAAGCGTCCTAGCTCGCATGCTCATCACCAAGAAATCTTCATCATAACCTGTTCTCTCTGCCTGGCCAATAAAATAACCAGTGGCAAGCCAATGAGTACATTGAATGTACTCGCAAGCAACCCAAGTGTGATAACAGAATAATTTATGCAAGGCTCTACTGCTAAATTGGTAGTTTTGCGGAAAGCTGGTTTTTCATATGCAAGTTATGATCAACATGTAACAAGGGCAATGCATGTGTCTGTAACAAGTATCAGGAGGTCACAGACATCAATATCGAGAAAGAGTTGTAATCAACACATGCACAAGCTCATTGTGACTTCCTCACAATCACATCATCAACAATATCTCTGAATCGTGTTGTTTCCCAGAAACTTATGGACATAGTCTAAGTAGCACCACCCAACTGTCCTTGACCGCGGACACGGCTATTCGAATAGTTTGACACTCTGCAGAGGTTGCACACTTTACCCACAAGATCCGGGGAACTTCAGTGTCATCCACGACCCGCGATACCTCAAGTACCCGGGGTAAGCACCCGATCACTACCTTTCCCTAGACGACACTAACATATAGTCCACTCGATTGGTAGCAGCCCCGTGCCAAACATTTCACATCTCAAGGTTTGTGGAGACTCGCTCCGTATTCATCACATATCACAAGCATGGGGTACCAACGGTGTGCCCGGTGCCCTGTGAAAACAGTCATGGCCGCCTATCCAAGCACGACCCCGTCCTGAGAGTGACCTCATGTCACCCCCGTCACTAGTAATGCGGGCACCATGCTAGTATCGACCTAGGTAATCAATAATGCCCTTTCCCATATAAGGGTAGAGTGGTTGCGCATGTTTGGTTGGGACGGTAGTCACACATAAATCTAATCCATCTCTGTAAACAACACTTTCGTCAAGCCTCGGCACACTACTTCTTCACCAGGTAGTGCCCTAGCCCCTCATCAACTCCCAGGGGCATTAGTGGCACCCACTGGGTTATTAGCAAGTATGTCAGACCACACTTGTTTCTCCCAATGCATAACCCCGACCCACTTTGCGTAGCCATCTACTATAGCATACTTCTATCTACTCCCACCCACATAACCCTCATAGGAAGGTAGGGTCATGTTTGATGCAAGTTTCAACAGTAAAGTAACAGGGGTAGCAACCAAAGTGGTTTCTACCTCGACATGATTCCGATGCATTGAATAATAAGGTGCTATGAGACATGCATAAAAAGGTTTCTTGAACATGGTCAAAGGGCTGCTTGCCTTATTCTTCAGAGTCTTCAAATCTTCTGGTCCATCTCCGAATACTCCGTTTATTACGTCAACTAATGATGGAAACAATCGTAATAAGCAACACAATCAAAGCAACAATAAAAGTGCTCTAAAAATAGGAGTTGGACTTTTCTAGGATACCTCTGGTCATATTAGAAATGACCAAGGTGGTTTCATAGGTGTTGGATCAATAGGTAGTTGGGAACATTTCAATATGATGGAACCAAAGGGCTTATGGATTTGGAAGAAGTATACAAAAATAATTCCTTGAATGATGAGCAATGGTACCCATCATCAAGTCATGATTTTAGAAGCATCTAGGAGTTGGTTTCAATGGATTTGGAATTGAAATGAATTTCCTAGGATTTTCCAAAGCTGATAAATAGGAAGAAATGGCTCATTATTTGGTGGGGTACAGAAACTATTATTAAAAATGTTCCAAAACTAAGTTTGGACATGTCAAGCATCTAGGAATTTGAATCACTGTATTTGAATCAAAAATGAGCCCTCTGTGAATTTCTAAAGTTAATCACAGAAAATGGAATATGGGCATTTGATAAATATTTGTGAAAGAAATGTATCTGGAATAATGTGCATGTTGCACCATGTGATAGAGCATGATTTATAGAGTCATAGGAATTTTGAATCAGGCAATTTGGAGTTTATTTGAATTATCTAGGCATTTTTGAAATTGACAGAATAAAGAAAAAGAAAAAAGGGAAGGGGCTTTATACCTATACTGCGTTTTGGGCGCAGTATAGCGCCGCACTGCTCTGGGCCGGCCCAACTGCACAGCAGCGCGCAGGGAACCTGGCCACGTCGAAGGCGGCTTCCTGGAAATGCGTTTTTACGCGGGGGAGACGGGCTGTGCTGTAGCCGTCTCCACTTAAACCGGTGGGGCCTGCCTCCGGGGTCGCTGACCTATGGGCCCCCGTGGCAGGTCCTTCTTCCTCCCGCGCGGACAGAGGCGAGGCGGAGGAGGCGCGGCCGAGCGCTCGCCGACGTGGCCCCCCGTCGACTCAGGCCGTCTCCGGTGACGCTCCGGCCACCGGAACGACCAGCGCGGAGAGGCGCATCCGGTCGTGGGTGACACGCCTGCCGGGGAGGACTAGATCGAGCAGGGGCCCAACTGTGGCGGCGGAAAGCTCCGGTCACTTTGGGCTTCGAGCGCACGGCGGCCTGGGGTGGATTGGCGGAGCACGGGGAGGCTCAAGGGGGTGCGTGAGGGGCTCTGGTGGTGGCTAGGTGGAGAGGGAGAGGCAGGGGTGCCCGGATTCGAGCAGGGTCCCGCGGAGGCAATGGCGATAGAGGAGGAGGAAGGAGGGCTCGGGAGGGAGCGTTCTTGCTCAGGGTGGCTTCCTGGTGGGTGAGGAAGAGGATGGAGTACAGAGAGGGGCTCGGGGAGGCCTTTTATAGGCTAGCCCGAGGTTCACCGCGGGGCTGTGCGCCGGCGAGGTCGTGGCCGTTGCCACGAGCCGCACGAGCCTGTCGCAGGGTGTCCGGGGCGTTCGTGGGTTTAGTCCACGCTTAGAGGGAGAGAGAGGAGGAGCTGGGAGGCGTCAGAGGGCCGCGCGTGTGAGCTCGCTCACTGAAGCGCTCGGGCGGCCACGGCGCGCGTGCGAGCAGGAGTGAGGGAGGAGGAGAGAGGACGGGGCCGATCGCCCGGCGTGCTGCGGAAATTTGAGGCCTCCTCGGGGGACACGAGGGGGAAGCCCAAGGCTGTCGGGCGCCCCTGATTGGAGGTGGCTACAGTGCGCCAGGGCACTGTAGAGCTACAGAGCGCGAGCTTTGCATGCCCTGGCATGCACACGGTGCCATTGGCGTGTCCTCTTGTGTCCAGCCGTGTCCAGGGGGTAGAGGGGGTAGTAAACAATGGCGTGGAGGTCTTGGATGCTCTGTTGAGCCATTGGAAAGAGGAGGGAGGTGAGGTAGAGGGTGAATCCTGCTGTCCAGCATTGTAACTTGGGGTTTTACCCCTCCAATAATTGAGATAAGGCAGAGGAGAGTTACTGGAGGTAGAATAGGACTAGGGGAAGCTGTGGTAAGAACTTGGGGTAAGGGGAAACAGTAAAAGAGGTCCAAACACTTGTTTTGGCAAACTTGCAGAAGGTTTTTGATCATTGTTTGGTCAAGCAAATGACATCCACTTGACATGGGACTTAACAGGATCAAATGTCACATATAATTAGGCCCCTACACCAAATTTGAGCTCATTTGGGCAAAGTGGCCAATGTAACTTTGGTGAACCCTAGAAATGAACAGAAATGGTTTCACCATGTTGGAGTTAAGCAAATCATCTCCCCTTGATGCACCACTTGGTGTAGCATCATCATTTGGGGTTATGAACATGCCCACAAAGTTTGAGGCTCCAGATAAAAAGTTGACAATGTAAAGTTGTTCAAATTTGAATTTGAACAGAAGGGGTTTTGGGGTGATCTGATCAAGTTGCTCTATTCCAAATCTTGTGCCATTTGGTCTAGATGCCTTATTAGGCCATTCTAGCATGTGCACCAAATTTGAGAGCATTTGGACAAGTTTGGCAATGTAGAGTTGCTCAAACTTCAAATATGGACAGAATGGTTTTGAAGGGGTTTGAGGATGTTTTCTTGATCTTCAAGGCATGAGGCTTTGCAAGATCATCAAATATGTCATATATGACATGATAGAATTTCCCTGGAATGTTTGGAGAATATTCCTTTTGTAAATATTTCAAAAGCTTGAAATATCCAGAAAGGGTTTTGGAAGGATTTGTCCAATATTTTGAACATGACCATGTGCTGAAACTCTTATATATGGACAAAATATGTCCTATGAGTCTCCCTGAATTTTGGCAAATATTTTTGAAATGTTTAAATAATTTTCCCCTATTAAAGACCATTTCTGGCCTTAAGAAAAAGCTTTTAAATAAAATATAAAAATAGCTTTTAAAATTATACTTTTGTGGTTTCTGGGAGTCCTATATCTAATAGGATTCAAATATACTTTTTGAAAGATTTTTCACACCCTAAATAAGGTACTTGCATTGCAAACCTCAATTCAGGGGTTTTTGGAAAACTAATTTTAGAAAATACCATTTGGCCAAAATATTTTTATAAGAAAATTCTATACTGGTCTATACACATGGCATGATCATTGGGAAAAGGTTTTGGGTCAAGGAGATGAAGTATAAGAGTTGGAGAATTTATTTGATTTTTAGAGCACTAGCAAACAGCAGACAAAAGTCAAATCAAGCAAAGTCAAAAACACTCAAAAGTTTTTGCAAATCCACATTTTTAACATGAGAATAAGCTTAAGCTATGTGTCATGAAAATCAGGGTGTGACAGACCTACCCCCTTACAAGAATCTTGTCCCCGAGATTCCCAGACTAGGCGTGGAAAGAAAGGCGGAGTCTTGGATACGGGGTAGTCTTCACTTCTTCTTGTTGGTTCTGTTTCCAAGCGGTGCTCCTTGGAATCTTGAAGTGCTTGATGGTATGGCTTCTTGCTTGCTGTCGTCCTTGATGGAGGTTGCTGAGGGGTCTCTTGCGTAGGTTAGGTTGGGTTAGCTGACAAAGGCTCGGTGATCGATGTCCTTGCGGGCATCGGGCTAGCTAGGAGGTAAGAAGTACTTCCAGAGTGGGGCTCGTGGAAGATTTGGTGCACGGAGGGTATCTCAGGTGGTAGATCTAGCTGGGGAGCCGTCTACCACATGACTTGCAGTGATCTCAAAAGGGTCCAATGAACCTTGGTGCGAGCTTCCCCTTGACGTGGAAACGCTTGTTTCCCTTCAGAGGAGTTACCCGTAGGTGCACGTGGTCCCTGATATGGAAACTCATGTCCCGACAGTGAGTGTCAGCATAGCTCTTTTGCCTTGACTTGGCCGCCTTCAAACGTTCTCTGAATAGTTGGACTTGCTCTACCGCTGCGCGGAGAATATCTGGTCCAAGGACTAGCCCTACTCCAGCCTCTGACCAGTTGAGGGGTGTGCGACATCTGCGTCCGTACAACACCTCAAATGGTGCCATCAGAAGGCTTGACTGGTAACTGTTGTTATAGGAGAACTCGGCAAAAAGGGGGACAATCCTCCCACTTGGCTCCATATGCCAAGACACAGGCTCGGAGTCATGACTTCGAGAATCTGATTGATTTGCTCAGTCTGACCTCCGGTCTGTGGGTGGAAAGCCGTGCTGAAAGATAACTTGGTTCCCAAGGCTTCTTGGAACTTCTTCCAGAACCTAGAGGTGAACTGGGGTCCTCGATCTGACACAATTCCCTTGGGAAATGCCGTGAAGACTTACGATTCGGTCGATGTAGAGAGCTGCCAGCCGGTTGCCATCATAAGGGGTCTTGTCAGGAATGAAATGGACTACCTTGGTCAAATGATCGACTATGACCCAAACAAAGTCATGTCCTCTATCCGACCTTGGTAAACCAGTGACGAAGTTCATTCCGTCTTTATCCCACTTCCACTCAGAAGCCTTGAGTGGTTGAAGCAATCCAGCGGGTCGCTGATTTTCAGCTTGACCCTTTGGCACACATCACACTTTGCAACATGGGTTGCAAATCTCTCTTTCCATCTCGTGCCACCAGAATCGTGCCTTCAAGTCTTGATACATCTTGGTGTGAGCGTTCCTTCGACACGGAAAAGCTCGGCTCCTTTGAGAGGAGTGGTTTGAAGATACGCCCGGTCTTCAACGCGGAAGTTACTTCTTAATGACGGTGGTCGGTGTAGATCTTCCTTCTTGACAGGGCGGCCTTCAATTGTCTTCTATCCAGCTGTCCATCTCTTCTTTGTCTTCGGGCAGACAAGTAGGCCATCAAATAATGATGTTACCTAACCTGTCCAATTGCTCCATGAGGTCTAAGGGGTACGCAAGGTAAGCTGAGGTATTGGTGGTGGTCTCGGTTGAGTATTGCAGAGGCCTTCCCGACTCTGAGTCAAGGCCCGTGGTCAGAATCTGACCAGGTGGTGGCTCGGTGGGGCTTAAGGGTTTCAAGGATTCTAGTGAGTGAGTGAACTTATATCATCTTATCCTTAAGCACAGTTTCTGAGATGCCAATAGCTCTATCTAATACTCCAAACGGGAAAAGCAGCCTCTCGCATAGACCAACTTCAATCACCACTCATTGCCATACATATCCTCATGATTCTCAAGAGACGGTCTAACATAATTATACTTGTCTAAGATCCCCAAATCCATATGTACATCTACCTCTAAAATCCAAAGGTAGATCATACATGCTGCTGAGCTGAAATTAAACTCCACAATCCAAGCACTCAACCTAGTCTTGCAAGGCTCAAGATAATGCATCTCTATTCTAAGGAAACACGTCATATGCCACTCCAAGATTTGTTTCCTTCCTATAGATCACCTCCAATAGCCCGGTAATTACCATCAATCATCACATATTCCAACAATCCTACAAATCCGATGTCTACGGTGCTCCACAAGATCTCAAGTACCTATAATCCCCAAATACTTGGAAGAACTATGCATCACGATAGTAAATCCACCAAATTCCCATCATCCGGGTCAAGTAAACTCCAAGATCACGATTATATAGATCCCCAAATCAACTCCGACAATTAATCCAATCTCCTAGGTTATTGTCCACCGAGAAGCATGATATCATAATCAGGATCATAGGCCTAAATCCAATCTTACTCCGAATCATGCAGACATATCCAGCATTATACCAACCAGAATCACCTACATAAATCCAAATCTCATGTCTAACGGGTACTCCTACATGCTTCCCCAAAGTCATGATCCTACCAACATGAAAACCTCTCAATCCATCAAGGTCTCAGATAGTTCCTCGAAGTTACTGATGTAAATCACCAAGTTATCTGTCCAACATCCTCGAACTGGTCTATCTATGGCATCGTCAGACCTCGTGCTATATCAGGATGAAAATGTGCTCACTCATCGTGTCCACTAGCTCCTTTACGAACCCAGTGTTGTGTAAGGTTACAAAGGCTTAACAGGTTCTCACGCTTTACCATGGGTTAGGCACATGGTTAAGGATTTGTGCTGGAGTGTCTTGGGAAGTCTCAAAGGGTCTAGGAATGGGGTTACTGGTCTAGAGGTTAAGCATAACTCTACGGGGTTGCACTTGATCGCGGAGGTTGTAGCAGAAGTCTTCAGTGCCAGTTGGTTGCCGAGGTAGAATCCTTGGTGCATCTTGTCTTGCGGTCTTCAATTGGGGAGAGAGAATAGAGGGAAGAAGCAGCATAGAGGAGGGAAATGCCTAAAAGGGGGGGTTTTATAGTGAAAGAACAAACAACCACGTGCCGTAAAGGCCACACACATTTGTTAAGATAAGATAGGTGATATAGTCGCGTACATGCTGCCCAAGGCAAAAGTGCGACTTATATCGAAAACACAAACAGATAAGGACAAACAACACATGACATGGTTTCATATGAACCGCTACATAGACCCGACTTCGCATAAGGGGGGGGGGGGTACACGACTCATCCTACCCTAGGGGTTCTCGGATTGATAGTCGTGAGGAGGAAGGCCTTCAGTCTTCAGCTTCGTGGGTCTTCCGGTGGTTTGACAAACGGCTGCTTTCTGGGGCACATCCTTCTGATATGCCCGAGCTCACCACACTCGTAACATGTGATGGAGGCAAAGAGGTTGTTATCCCATCTTGGGTCTTGTTTCTGGTGGCCTGACGTTGATCCTTCATGACGTTGATACGGTAGTCTAGCCCTATGCCTTCTTCGCGAGGTCCGATGGCGAGCTCCTTGAAGTTCTTCGATCTGTTGCTTCTGATTAGCAATGTAGACTTGTAGGGCAGTAATTTGTTGTTCCCGCTCGATCACCTTCCTCTTCTCGAGGAAGTTGAGTTGTAGAAGTGAAGGGAAATCCTCGCGGGACTTGAGGAATTCTTCCGTGAGATTGCGCAGAAGATAGTCGGCTATGTGGGCGAAGCGGGTCTGGAGCTTGAGGGTGGGGTCTTCATCTCCAGGGGGAAACATAGCCTGCGAGGTGGTTCCTGTTCCGCTCTTGCTGGGAAGGTAACAAGTAGCCCGACCTTCCTTCATTTCTGGGAGGAGATCTCGAAGGCGAAGCAGGGCCTCGTAGGCCACTTGTTGTATGGCTAGGTCCTTAGTGGGCATAGGTGGTCCGATAAAGAACCAGCCTTGAGGTGTGGTCTTGGCAGGTACAATCACTTTGGCATAGAATTCCATCTTGAATTCACCATTGTCTAGTTCGTGCAGGGTGTACATCGGCTCCAAAGGATAGTGGCATTGTTGGAGGTAGTCTCTTAGGAGTGGTGGAAATCCGATCATGAGGAGTCTCGTGGGGGCGACGGCCATCTACAAGGAGGTTAGAGAAGAGTCAATATGACAAGAGTTGCTACGACAAGCGCAAAAGGTTGTCTCTGCTGAATAGTTCAGAAGGAGAAAGAAGTGGAATAAGTCTCGCAAGTGATTTGGAGGTCTCGGGGTCTAGCCCTTGTAGCTGGCGTTGATCTTCTCTTGTTTCTTTAATCATGACGATCCCTTGTGCCTTCTGGGGCGTCGAGGGTACCAGGTAGGCAATCCATATGTGATGATAATAACAAGGCATAATAGAGGTCCTACATGTTGGTTTCGTTGATGAAAACATCGACACCGAGAGCGGGGGATGAAGAGAACCGTTTTCCTGCTCACTATAGTGAGGCGGACCAAATGGCAAGGTTCTCATCCACCGGTGGTTGTCGATACAACAATGGTAGTGACATGATTACTCTATTAGCGGTGCATATCATGATTTTGCATAACCTATACCCTGGTCATCGTAGGCTAGGGTTGCACCATCTTCTGGGTCTTCATGTCCTTATCCATCGAGGATGTAACTTCCATTGGTATCGTCTTGTCGTGGTGTCACCAATCTTGTGTGCCAAAGTGGTGGGTGAGTGTTCGGCAAGGTGCACTCCACGAGGATTACAGAAAATCCAGTGGTCAGGGGCATAAGGGTTCTAGCGACCAAGGCTTTGAAGGGGAAGAGATCAAGTATAGCCTAGTTTTCGAAAAACTGAGAAGGGAAGAGAAGTATAGATAGTTCTGAAAACTAGTAGTAGTTTTGAAAATAGTTTTTACCCTAACTAACGACCATGCTAACTAAGGCTTCCTACAGTCAGGATGGCTCTGATACCAGCTCTGTGGGGACCCCGACTCATAAGTCGTGATCACCGAATGCAAGTGTACAGTGATCCCAGAGATCAATGCTCACTGAACACACAGAAGCTGAATAACAAGAGTCTTACACCCATACATACCGTATTACACAAATAGGACCATAATGGTCAAGTCTTGAGTATATCATCGCAGCGGAAAATCTTCAAAAACAACTGGGACCCATGCCATATGCCTTAACCCTACAGGCATTCTGACTGGGAAGCGTCCTAGCTCGCATGCTCGTCACCAAGAAAGCTTCATCATAACCTGTTCTCTCTGCCTGGCCAATAAAATAACCAGTGGCAAGCCAATGAGTACATTGAATGTACTCGCAAGCAACCCAAGTGTGATAACAGAATAATTTATGCAAGGCTCTACTGCTAAATTGGTAGTTTTGCGGAAAGCTGGTTTTTCATATGCAAGTTATGATCAACATGTAACAAGGGCAATGCATGTGTCTGTAACAAGTATCAGGAGGTCACAGACATCAATATCGAGAAAGAGTTGTAATCAACACATGCACAAGCTCATTGTGACTTCCTCACAATCACATCATCAACAATATCTCTGAATCGTGTTGTTTCCCAGAAACTTATGGACATAGTCTAAGTAGCACCACCCAACTGTCCTTGACCGCGGACACGGCTATTCGAATAGTTTGACACTCTGCAGAGGTTGCACACTTTACCCACAAGATCCGGGGAACTTCAGTGTCATCCACGACCCGCGATACCTCAAGTACCCGGGGTAAGCACCCGATCACTACCTTTCCCTAGACGACACTAACATAGAGTCCACTCGATTGGTAGCAGCCCCGTGCCAAACATTTCACATCTCAAGGTTTGTGGAGACTCGCTCCGTATTCATCACATATCACAAGCACGGGGTACCAACGGTGTGCCCGGTGCCCTGTGAAAACAGTCATGGCCGCCTATCCAAGCACGACCCCGTCCTGAGAGTGACCTCATGTCACCCCCGTCACTAGTAATGCGGGCACCATGCTAGTATCGACCTAGGTAATCAATAATGCCCTTTCCCATATAAGGGTAGAGTGGTTGCGCATGTTTGGTTGGGACGGTAGTCACACATAAATCTAATCCATCTCTGTAAACAACACTTTCGTCAAGCCTCGGCACACTACTTCTTCACCAGGTAGTGCCCTAGCCCCTCATCAACTCCCAGGGGCATTAGTGGCACCCACTGGGTTATTAGCAAGTATGTCAGACCACACTTGTTTCTCTCAATGCATAACCCCGACCAACTTTGCGTAGCCATCTACTATAGCATACTTCTATCTACTCCCACCCACATAACCCTCATAGGAAGGTAGGGTCATGTTTGATGCAAGTTTCAATAGTAAAGTAACAGGGGTAGCAACCAAAGTGGTTTCTACCTCGACATGATTCCGATGCATTGAATAATAAGGTGCTATGAGACATGCATAAAAAGGTTTCTTGAACATGGTCAAAGGGCTGCTTGCCTTATTCTTCAGAGTCTTCAAATCTTCTGGTCCATCTCCGAATACTCCGTTTATTACGTCAACTAATGATGGAAACAATCGTAATAAGCAACACAATCAAAGCAACAATAAAAGTGCTCTAAAAATAGGAGTTGGACTTTCCTAGGATACCTCTGGTCATATTAGAAATGACCAAGGTGGTTTCATAGGTGTTGGATCAATAGGTAGTTGGGAACATTTCAATATGATGGAACCAAAGGGCTTATGGATTTGGAAGAAGTATACAGAAATAATTCCTTGAATGATGAGCAAAGGTACCCATCATCAAGTCATGATTTTAGAAGCATCTAGGAGTTGGTTTCAATGGATTTGGAATTGAAATGAATTTCCTAGGATTTTCCAAAGCTGATAAATAGGAAGAAATAGCTCATTATTTGGTGGGGTACAGAAACTATTATTAAAAATGTTCCAAAACTAAGTTTGGACATGTCAAGCATCTAGGAATTTGAATCACTGTATTTGAATCAAAAATGAGCCCTCTGTGATTTTCTAAAGTTAATCACAGAAAATGGAATATGGGCATTTGATAAATATTTGTGAAAGAAATGTATCTGGAATAATGTGCATGTTGCACCATGTGATAGAGCATGATTTATGGATTCATAGGAATTTTGAATCATGCAATTTGGAGTTTATTTGAATTATCTAGGCATTTTTGAAATTGACAGAATAAAGAAAAAGAAAAAAGGGAAGGGGCTTTATACCTATACTGCGTTTTGGGCGCAGTATAGCGCCGCAGTGCTCTGGGCCGGCCCAACTGCACAGCCGCGCGCAGGGAACCTGGCCACGTCGAAGGCGGCTTCCTGGAAATGCGTTTTTACGCGGGGGAGACGGGCTGTGCTGTAGCCGTCTCCACTTAAACCGGTGGGGCCTGCCTCCGGGGTCGCTGACCTGTGGGCCCCCGTGGCAGGTCCTTCTTCCTCCCGCGCGGACAGAGGCGAGGCGGAGGAGGCGCGGCCGAGCGCTCGCCGGCGTGGCCCCCCGTCGACTCAGGCCGTCTCCGGTGACGCTCCGGCCACCGGAACGTCCAGCGCGGAGAGGCGCATCCGGTCGTGGGTGACACGCCTGCCGGGGAGGACTAGATCGAGCAGGGGCCCAACTGTGGCGGAGGAAAGCTCCGGTCACTTTGGGCTTCGAACGCACGGCGGCCTGGGGTGGATTGGCGGAGCACGGGGAGGCTCAAGGGGGTGCGTGAGGGGCTCTGGTGGTGGCTAGGTGGAGAGGGAGAGGCAGGGGTGCCCGGATTCGAGCAGGGTCCCGCGGCGGCAATGGCGATAGAGGAGGAGGAAGGAGGGCTCGGGAGGGAGCGTGCTTGCTCAGGGAGGCTTGCTGGTGGGTGAGGAAGAGGATGGGGTACAGAGAGGGGCTCGGGGAGGCCTTTTATAGGCTAGCCCGAGGTTCACCGCGGGGCTGTGCGCCGACGAGGTCATGGCCGTTGCCACGGGCCGCACGAGCCTGTCGCAGGGTGTCCGGGGCGTTCATGGGTTTAGTCCACGCTTAGAGGGAGAGAGAGGAGGAGCTGGGAGGCGTCAGAGGGCCGCGTGTGTGAGCTCGCTCACTGGAGCGCTCGGGCGGCCACGGCGCGCGTGCGAGCAGGAGTGAGGGAGGAGGAGAGAGGAGGGGGCCGACCGCCCGGCGTGCTGCGGACGTCGAGGCCTCCTCGGGGGACACGAGGGGGAAGCCCAAGGCTGTCGGGCGCCCCTGATTGGAGGTGGCTACAGTGCGCCAGGGCACTGTAGCGTGCTCCAGAGCGCGAGCTTTGCATGCCCTGGCATGCACACGGTGCCATTGGCGTGTCCTCTTGTGTCCAGCCGTGTCCAGGGGGTAGAGGGGGTAGTAAACAATGGCGTGGAGGTCTTGGATGCTCTGGTGAGCCATTGGAAAGAGGAGGGAGGTGAGGGAGAGGGTGAATCCTGCTGTCCAGCATTGTAACTTGGGGTTTTACCCCCTCCAATAATTGAGATAAGGCAGAGGAGAGTTACTGGAGGTAGAATAGGACTAGGGGAAGCTGTGGTAAGAACTTGGGGTAAGGGGAAATAGTAAAAGAGGTCCAAACACTTGTTTTGGCAAACTTGCAGAAGGTGTTTGATCAGTGTTTGGTCAAGCAAATGACATCCACTTGACATGGGACTTAACAGGATCAAATGTCACATATAATTAGGCCCCTACACTAAATTTGAGCTCATTTGGGCAAAGTGGCCAATGTAACTTTGGTGAACCCTAGAAATGAACAGAAATGGTTTCACCATGTTGGAGTTAAGCAAATCATCTCCCCTTGATGCACCACTTGGTGTAGCATCATCATTTGGGGTTATGAACATGCCCACAAAGTTTGAGGCTCCAGATAAAAAGTTGACAATGTAAAGTTGTTCAAATTTGAATTTGAACAGAAGGGGTTTTGTGGTGATCTGATCAAGTTGCTCTATTCCAAATCTTGTGCCATTTTGTCTAGATGCCTTATTAGGCCATTCTAGCATGTGCACCAAATTTGAGAGCATTTGGACAAGTTTGGCAATGTAGAGTTGCTCAAACTTCAAATATGGACAAAATGGTTTTGAAGGGGTTTGAGGATGTTTTCTTGATCTTCAAGGCATGAGGCTTTGCAAGATCATCAAATATGTCATATATGACATGATAGAATTTCCCTGGAATTTTTGGAGAATATTCCTTTTGTAAATATTTCAAAAGCTTGAAATATCCAGAAAGGGTTTTGGAATGATTTGTCCAATATTTTGAACATGACCATGTGCTGAAACTCTTATATATGGACAATATATGTCCTATGAGTCTCCCTGAATTTTGGCAAATATTTTTGAAATGATTAAATAATTTTTCCCCTATTAAAGACCATTTCTGGCCTTAAGAAAAAGCTTTTAAATAAAATATAAAAATAGCTTTTAAAATTATACTTTTGTGGTTTCTGGGAGTCCTATATCTAGTAGGATTCAAATATACTTTTTGAAAGATTTTTCACACCCTAAATAAGGTACTTGCAGTGCAAACCTCAATTCAGGGGTTTTTGGAAAACTAATTTTAGAAAATACCATTTGGCCAAAATATTTTTATAAGAAAATTCTATACTGGTCTATACACATGGCATGATCATTGGGAAAAGGTTTTGGGTCAAGGAGATGAAGTATAAGAGTTGGAGAATTTATTTGATTTTTAGAGCACTAGCAAACAGCAGACAAAAGTCAAATCAAGCAAAGTCAAAAACACTCAAAAGTTTTTGCAAATCCACATTTTTAACATGAGAATAAGCTTAAGCTATGTGTCATGAAAATCAGGGTGTGACAATCCCTGTTTGCATAAATATTGAAAGTGTGATTACTATAAAAGTGGCACTAGCTGAAGCATAGACTCACAAAAATAAGCATTCCAATTCTTAATGGGAAAAGGTTTCTATAAGCTCTAGCACTGGAAGATTTCCATAAGCTCTAGCACTGGAATATTTCTATAAGAATTAACAATACAAAATGTAAAGGTAACAAGTTTCAGCATTGGTATACTAGCTGTGCAAGAGTATTAAACCAAATACAAAAGTTTGAAGGTAACTAGCATAATTAACTAATGACAGTATTAAAAAATTCCAAACCATCTACCTTCAAGGTAAATATCATTTCGAACTCGGGTGAACATGAAAAATTGCTATCCCAATCTTAACAAAGGTGTGGCTAGCTTTACCGGCAGTATTTGAGTGAACTCTACACCCTATGTACCAATGCTGAAACTTGTTGCACAGCTAGTATACCAATGTTGAAACTTTTTGCTCAGGGAAAGCTTGCCACACCTTATATATGTCGATACGCTAATGCAACACCATTCAAATAGTACATATATACACTAATCCACTGGCTAGTAGAACAGTGGAGTAATTTTTTTATTACGGGGTAGAGTATAATGGTTTTACTGAACTATCTCCATAAGCTAGCACTTGAAGATTTCTATAAGCATTAACAACACAAAATGTAAAGGTAACAAGTTTCAACATTGGTATACTAGCTGGCAACAACATTAAACCAAATACAAAAGTCTGAAGGTAACTAGCATTATGAACTAATGATAGTATAATTTTTTTGCAAACCATGTACCTTGAAGGTATATATCATTTCGAACTCGATAAGACCTAAAAATTGCTATCCCAATCTTGATAGTCGATTAAACATAAAACTTGACCAACTGAATCAAACAAAACAGCCGAATAAGGAGGTGCCCACTCTTGACCTTTCCTCTTGTCTTCATAATTTTTTGTGTAGTTTAACCAAAATAAAATGACATCAGCGCCTTGGCATTTTGGTGACACTGTACAAAAAAATTGACTTATCTCATGAAAGTGAGGTATGTAATCTATAAGCATTAAAAGTGCAAAAATCTAAAGGTAGTAACAAGTTTCATCATTGGTATACTGGCTGTGCAACAACAATATAATGCCTTAGCTATAAAATCTTTAATACATCCACAATCAATAGCTAACCCTGAAATAATCCAGAGACATTAAATGGCATTGCTTAAATTTATCGGTGGCATTAGACTGAGTGCGGCATTAGTTAAATTTGGCATCACTTTAGCAGTAACATTAGTTGACTTTACCGCTCGCGTTATACTAACAGCAAAAAAGTGGCAATAAGAGCATGGGAGACCCATTCGGACAGTGGGCGGACCAGTACGATGTACCTCCACGAACACGTAGAGTGGTGAGGGAGGTATGGTTGCCCAGAGCAACAAATATCCAGGCAGCATATGTGGATTACGTCCCATTTTTGTTATGTTCAGCCACCAGATACATCTCCAACATATCTATAAGTTTTTATTGTTCCATGCTAGTATTTATGATGTTTTGGATGTTTAATGGGCTTTGTTATACACTTTTATATTATTTTTGGGACTAACGTACTAAACCAAAGGCCCAGTCCAGATTGTTGTTTTTTGCCTGTTTTGGGGTTTTACAGAAAAGGAATATCAAACGGAGTCCAAACGGAATGAAACCTTCAGGAGAGATATTTTTGGAGCAAAATACGCACGAGAGACTTGAGAACCACGGAGTAGGGCTGACGTAACGTCCGCGAGGGTGGGGACGCCCCCCCCTATAGGGCGTGCCCCCTGCCTCGTGGACACCCAGTCTGACCCCCGGTGCCCTCCTTCCTCCTATATATACCTACGTACCCCAAAACCATCAGAACAACAGAGAAAACCCTAGTTCCACCGCTGCAACCTTTTGTTCCCGTGAGATCCCATCTTGGGGCATGTTCCGGAGCTCCGCCGGAGGGGGGGATCTACCACGGAGTGCTTCTACATCATCATCATCGCCTCACCATGAGTTGTGAGTAGTTTACCACAGACCTTTGGGTCCATAGCTAGTATCTAGATGGCTTCTTCTCTCTCTTTGGATCTCAATACCAATTCTCCTCGGTCTTCGGGGAGATCTATTAGATGTAATCTCTTTTTGCGGTGTGGTTGTCGAGATCCGATGAATTGTGGGTTTATGATCAAGATTATCTATGAGAAATATTCGGTTCTTTTCTGAACTCTTTATGTATGATTATAATATCCTTGCAAGTCTCTTCGAATTATTGGTTTGGTTTGGCCTACTAGATCTATAGTTCTTGCAATGGGTGAAGTTCTTGGAAGGGATCAATCTTGCGGTGTCCTTTCCCAGTGACAGTAGGGGCAGCAAGGCACGTATTGTATTGTTGCCATCGAGGATAAAAAGATGGGGTTTATATCACTATGTTTGAGTTTATCCCTCTACATCATGTCATCTTGCTTAAGGCATTACTTAGTTCTTATGAACTTAATACTCTAGATGCATGCTGGATAGAAGTCGATGTGTTTAGTAATAGTAGTAGATGCAGAATCGTTTCGGTCTACTTGTCTCGGACATGATGCCTATATATAATGATCATGCCTAGATAGTCTCATAATTATTCGCTTTTCTATCAGTTGCTCGACAGTAATTTGTTTACCCGTCATATGATATCGCTATCATGAGAGAAGCCACTAGAGAACACTATGGCCCCCGGGTCTATTCTCAACATATCAATCTACAATCTACTTCACTTTTCCGCTTTTACTTTCTGGTCTTATATCCAAAAATATCAAACTATCATCTCTATCAGATCTCACTTTCGTAAGTGACCACAAAGGGATTGATAACCCCTTATCGTGTTGGCTGGGAAGTTCTTATTTGTTTGTGCAGGTGTGAGGGACTCGCGCATGGTCTCCTACAGGATTGATACCTTGGTTCTCAAAAACTGAGGGAAATACTTACGCTACTGTGCCGCATCACCCTTTCCTCTTCAAGGGAATACAACGCAAGCTCGAGAAGTAGCAAGAAGAATTTCTGGCGCCGTTGCCGAGGAGGCTTACGCAAAATTCATATACCAAGTACCTATCACAAACCCTTATCCTTCGCATTATATTTTTGCCTCTCGTTTTCCTCTCCCCCACTTCACCCTTGCCGTTTTATTTGCCCTTCTTCTGCCGTGTGTTTATCGTTCGCTTGCTTCTTGTTTGCTTGTGTGTTGGATTGCTTGCTTGTCACTATGGCTCATAACAATACCAAATTGTGTTACTTCTCCAATACCAACAATAATGATTTCATTAGCACTCCGATTGCTCCTATTACCGATGCTGAATCTTGTGAGATCAATGCTGCTCTGTTGAATCTTGTCATGAAAGATCAATTTTCCGGCCTTCCTAGTGAAGATGCCGCAACCCATCTAAACAACTTTGTTGATTTGTGTGATATGCAAAAGAAAAGGGATACGGATAATGATATTGTTAAATTGAAGTTATTTCCGTTTTCACTTAGAGATCGTGCTAAAACTTGGTTTTCCTCTTTGCCTAGAAATAGTATTGATTCGTGGAATAAGTGCAAAGATGCTTTTATCTCTAAGTATTTCCCTCCTGCTAAGGTCATCTCTCTTAGAAACGATATTATGAATTTTAAGCAACTAGATCATGAGCATGATGCACAAGCTTGGGAGATAATGAAAGTAATGATACGTAATTGCCCTACACATGGTTTGAACTTATGGATGATTATTCAAAACTTTTATGCTGGCTTGAATTTTGCTTCTAGAAATCTTTTAGATTCGGCTGCAGGAGGCACTTTCATGGAAACTACCTTAGGAGAAGCTACCAAACTCCTAGATAATATTATGGTTAATTATTCTCAATGGCACACCGAAAGAGCTACTAGTAAAAAAGTGCATGCTATTGAAGAGATTAGTGTTTTGAGAGGAAAGATGGATGAACTTATGAAATTATTTGCTGCTAAGAGTGATCCTTCTAATCCTAATGATATGCCTTTATCAACGTTGATTGAAAGTAATAATGAATCTTTGGATGTGAATTTTGTTGGTAGGAATAATTTTGGTAACAATGCTTATAGAGGGAACTTTAATCCTAGGCCTTTTCCTAGTAATTCCTCCAATAATTATGGAAATTCCTACAACAACTCTTATATAAAGATGCCTTCTGAATTTGAAACTAGTGTTAAGGAGTTTATGATTTCTCAAAAGAATTTCAATGTTATGCTCGAAGATAAATTGCTTAAGATTGATGAATTGGCTAGAAGTGTTGATAGAATTACTATTGATGTTGATTCTTTGGAATTTAGATCTATCCCACCTAAGCATGATATCAATGAGTCTCTCAAAGCCATAAGAATTTCCATTGATGAGTGCAAAGAAAGAACCGCTAGGATGCGTGCTAAAAGAGAGAATTATATAAAAGCGTGTTCTTCTAGTTATCATGAAAATAAAGATGAAGATCTGAAAGTTATTGATGTGTCTCCTATTATATCCTTGTTTTCTAGTATGAATCTTGATAAAGATAGGATTGGAGATGAGTCTACTTTAAGGTGTCCCATTGATTCAGAGTTTTTAGATCTTGATGCTAAAATTGTTAAAAGTGGGAGTGAAGAGATTAAAACTTTGCATAGTGATGAACCCACTACTTTGGATTTCAAGGGATTCAATTATGATAATTGCTCTTTGTCACACCCTGATTTTCATGTCACATTGCTTAAGCTAATTATCATGTTAAAAATGTGGATTTGCAAAAACTTTTGAGTGCTTTTAACTTTGCTTGATTTGAATTTTGTCTGCTGTTTGCTAGTGCTCTAAAAATCAAATAAATCCTCCAACTCTTATACTTCATCTCCTTGGTCCAAAACTTTTTCCCAATGATCATGCCATGTGTATAGAACAATATAGAATTTTATTATAAAAATATTTTGGCCAAATAGTATTTTCTAAAATTAGTTTTCCAAAAACCCCTGAATTGAGGTTTGCACTGCAAGTACCTTATTTAGGGTGTGAAAAACTTTCAAAAAGTATATTTGAATCCTATTAGGTATAGTGCTCCCAGAAACCACAAAATTATAATTTTAAAAGTTATTTTTATATTTTATTTAAAAGCTTTTTCTTAAGGCCAGAAATGGTCTTTAATAGGGAAAAATTATTTAATTATTTCAAAAATATTTGCCAAAATTCAGGGAGACTCATAGAACATATATTGTCCATATATAAGAGTTTCAACACATGGTCATGTTCAAAATATTGGGCAAATCCTTCCAAAACCCTTTCTGGATATTTCAAGCTTTTGAAATATTTACAAAGGAAATATTCTCCACAAATTCCAGGGAAATTCTATCATGTCAAATATGACATATTTGATGATCTTGCAAAGCCTCATGCCTTGAAGATCAAGGGAACATCATCTAATCCCCTCAAAACCATTCTGTCCATATTTGAAGTTTGAGCAACTTTACATTGCCAAATTTGTCCAAATGCTCTCAAACTTATTGAACATGCTAAAATGATGTAATCATGCATCCATGCCAAATGGCACAAGTTTTGGAGAAGCATAACTTGGTCTAAGTGCCCCAAAACCATTTTTGTTCAAATTCAAATTTGAACAACTTTACATTACCAACTTTTTACCTGGGGCTTCAAACTTTGTGAGCATGATCATAACCCCAAATGATGATACTACACCAAGTGGTGCATCAAGGGGAGATGATTTGCTTAACTCAAACAAGGTGAAACCCTTTCTGTTGATTTCTAGGGTTCACCAAAGTTACATTGGCAACTTTGCCGAAATGAGCTCAAATTTGGTGGAGGAGCCTAATTATATGTGACTTTGATCCTGTTAAGTCCCATGTAAAGTGGAGGTCATTTGCCTCCCCAAAACCTGATCAAACACCTTCTGCAAGTTTTCCAAAACCATTGGTTGGACCCCTTTTACTATTTCCCTTTACCTCAAATTCTTACCACAACTTCTCCTAGTCCTATTCTACCTCCAGTAACTCTCCTCTGCCTCAGCTCAATTATTGGAGGGGGGTAAAACCCCAAATTCACTTTTCTGACAGCAGCTTTCACCCTCTTCTTCACCTCCCTCCTCATTCCAGTGTCTCCCCAGAGCATCCAAGACCACCTCCCCATTGTTTACTATCCCCTAGCACTGCTGGACACAAGAGGACACGCCAATGACACCATGTTCATGCCATGGCATGCAGGGTTCGCGCTGTGGAGCACGCTACAGTGCCCTGGCGCACTGTAGCCACCTCCAATCAGGAGTGTCCGACAGCCTTGGGCCTCCCCCTCGTGTCCCCCGAGGCTGCCTCGACGTCCGCAACCTGCTGGACGGTCGGCCCCCTCCTCTCTCCCCCTCTCTCACCTCTGCTCGCACGCGCACCGGCCGACCACGGGCTCCAGTGAGCAACCTCGCACGCGCGACCTCTCTGGCGCCTCCCCGCTCCTCCTCTCTCTTCCTCTAAGCGTGGACCAGTCCCACGAACGCCCCGGACACACTGCGGCAGGCTCGCGTGGCCCGTGGCGATGGCAACATGCTCGCCGGCGCACGGCGCCTCGGTGGACCGGCGCCCACCTACTTATAGGGCACCCTGAGCCCCCCTTGCACCTCCTTTTGCACTATCTCTCTCCCGTGTGCCTCCCAAGACGTCCCACTCCTCCTCCCATGCCCTCCAGCCATCACTATGGCCGGAGCAGAGCCGCCGGCCGCCGCCTAAATTCGGGCGCCCCAGGCCCTTTCCCCTCCACCTAGCCGCTCCAGCACCACCTCAGCACCTCCCCAGACTCACCCAAGCTCTAGCTCCCCCTTCCCCCGCCTCTTCCTCGTTGTGCCAAGACCGCCGACGGTCGCCTCCGCGGCCATCCACGCTGTCGCCGCTACAGCCCTTGTCGGCGTGCGTTAAGCACATGGATGGGTGCGGTGTGCCCTCCTGAGCACAGCGGTGGGCGGAGCGTCGCCGGAGACGCTCTGTGGCCCCGGCAATCACCGGCGGGAGCAGGTCACCCCACGGCGAGAACGCACGGCGGGAGGTTGAAGATGGCCAGAGCGTCGGGCCCGCGCGTCAGCGACCTGGAAGCTGGGCCCCTCCGTTTAAGTGGCAGCGGGTCTGGCCTCGACCGCCTCCCCCACACGGAAATGCCTTTCCTGGCGGGCGCCTTCGACGTGGCCTGGCCCTCTGCGCGCGGCTGTGCAGTTGGGCCGGCCCAGTGCACAGAAGCACTAAGCTTCGCCCTGTGCGCAGTAAAGGGTATACCCCCCCCCTTTTTCCTTTTCCTTTTTCTTTATCCAGTCAACTTCATTAATTCTTAAATAATTCAATTGAACTCCAAACTTGATGATTCAAATTTACTATGGCTCCATAAATCATGCTCTATCACATGGTGCAACATGCACATTATTCCAGAAACATTTCCTTCACAAATATTTATCAAATGCCACTATTTCATTTCTGTGATGAACTTTAGAAATTCACAGAGAGCTCAATCTTGATCCAAATGCAGTGATTCAAATTCCTAGATGCTTGTCATATCCAAACTTAGTTTTGGAACATTTTTATTAATACTTTCTATACCCCACCAAATATTGAGCCATTTCTTCATATTTATCAACTTTGCAAAATCGTAGGAAATTCATTTGAATTCCAAATCCATTGAAACCAACTCCTAGATGCTTCTAAAATCATGACTTGTTGATGGGTGCCTTTGCTCATCATTCAAGAAAATATTTCTGTATACTCCTTTCAAAATCCATAAAACCCTTGGTTCCATCATATTGAAATGTTCCAAATCATCAATTGATCCAATACCTATGAAACCACCTTGGTCATTTCTAATATGACCAGAGGTATCCTAGAAAAGTCAAACTCCTATTTTTAGAGCACTTTTATTCTTGCTTTGATTGTGTTGCTTATTATGATTGTTTCCATCGTTAGTTGATGAAATAAACGGAGTACTCGGAGATGGACCAGAAGGTTTGAAGACTCGGAAGAATAAGTCAAGCAGCCCTTTGACCATGTTCGAGAAACTTTTTATGCATGTCTCATAGCACCTTATTATCGATGCATCGGAATCATGTTGAGGTGGAGACCACTTTGGTTGCTACCTTTGTTACTTACTGTTGAAACTTGCATCAAACATGACCCTACCTTCCTATGAGGGTTATGTGGGTGGGAGTAGTTAGGTTGCTATAGTAGTGGCTACGCAAATGGGATGGGTATATGCATGGTGACGGAGGCAGGATAATTTCAAAAGACTTTTCGAAAACCCCGTCGGGTGCCATTTATGCCCGAGGGAGATGGTGAGATGGGTAACCACTTGATGAAGAAGTGGAGTACCGAGGCAAGTGTGTGTGTTGTTTTGAAAACGGATTGGTTTAAGTTGCGACCGTTATTCCAACCTTACATGCGCAACCACTCTACCCTTATATGGGAAAGGGCATTATTGATTACCTAGGTCGATACTAGCATGGTGCCCGCATTACTAGTGACGGGGGTGACACGAGGTCACTCTCGAGACGGGGTCGTGCTTGGATAGGCGGCCATGACTGTTTTCACAGGGCACCGGACACACCGTTGGTACCCCGTGCTTGTGGTACGTGATGAATATGGGAGCGAGTCTCCACAATTATTAAGATGTGAATGTGGGGCACGGGGCTGTTACCAATCGAGTGGACTCTATGTTAGTGTCGTCTAGGGAAAGATAGTTATCGGGTGCTTACCCCGGGTACTTGAGGTACCGTGGGTCGTGGATGTCACGGAAGTTCCCCGGATCTAGTGGGTAAAGTGTGCAACCTCTGCAGAGTGTAAAACTATTCGAATAGCCGTGTCCGCGGTCAAGGACAGTTGGGTAACCGCTCTTGGGCTACGTCCAATGTTTGCGAAACCTGGTGTGTGTGTGTGAGAAAACAACATGGTTCTGTGATGTTGATGGTGTGATTCTTGAGGAAGTCACAATGAGCTTGAGCATGAGTTGATTACAACTCTTTCTCGATATTGATGTATGTGTCCTCCTGATACTTGTTACAGACACAAGCATATCCATGATATATGTTGATCATACTTGCATATGAAAAACTAGCTTTCCGCAAAACTGCCAATTTAGCAGTAGAGCCTTGCATAATTATTCTGTCATCGCACTCGGGTTGCTTGAGAGTACATTTAATGTACTCATTGGCTTGCCACTGGTTATTTTATTGGCCAGGCATGAGAGAACAGGTTAAGATGAAGATTTCTTGGTGACGAGCATGCGAGCTAGGACGCTTCCCAGTCAGAATGCCTGTAGGGTTAAGGCAGATGGCATGGGTCCAAGTTGTTATTGAAGATTTCTGCTGCGATGATATATTCAAGTCTTGACCTTAATGGTCCTATTTGTGTAATACGATATGTATGGATGTAAGACTCTTGTTATTCAGCTTCTATGTGTTCAGTGAGCATTGATCTCTGGGATCACTGTACACGTGCATTCGGTGATCTCGACTTATGAGTCGGGGTCCCCACACTCTTTGATTGATTGTATTTCCTTGTTGCAATCCGTACTAAACTCTTCGCATGCTTATAGTCAAAATAAAGCTTTTACCAAACACATAGTTGATGCTTTGATGCAATCTTATGAAGAAAAACTTGAATTAGAAGTTTCTATCCCTAGAAAGCTTTATGATGAGTGGGAATCTACTATTAAAATAAAAATTAAAGATCATGAATGCTATGCTTTGTGTGATTTGGGTGCAAGTGTTTCCACTATCCCAAAAACTTTGTGTGATTTGCTAGGGTTCCATGAGCTTTATGATTGTTCTTTAAATTTCCATCTTGTGGATTCAACTATTAAGAAACCTATGGGAAGGATTAATGATGTTCTTATTGTTGCCAATAGGAATTATGTGCCCGTAGATTTCATTGCTCTTGATATAGATTGCAATCCTTCATGTCCTATTATTCTTGGTAGACCTTTCCTTAGAACGATTGGTGCAATTATTGTTATGAAGTAAGGAAATATCAGATTCCAATTTCCGTTAAGGAAAGGCATGGAACACTTTCCTAGAAATAAAATCAAATTACCATATGAATCTATTATGAGAGCCACTTATGGATTGCCTTCCAAAGATGGCAATACCTTGATCTATCCATGTATCGTGCCTAGCTAGGGGCGTAAAACGATAGCGCTTGTTGGGAGGCAACCCAATTTTTTTGCTTCTGTTTAGGAATAAATATTGCATCTAGCTTCTCTTTAGATGTGGTTTTGTGTTTTAATTAGTGTTTGTGCCAAGTAGAACCTTTGGGAAGACTTGTGTGAAGTTTATATGATCTTGCTGTGAAAAACAGAATCATTAGTGCTCGCTAGAATGGTCACCAGATTTTACTGGAGCGTGCTATTTAGTTGATTTTTTGCAGATGATTAATAGACAAATTCGTCACATTTACCAATTTATTTCAATTTTTTTGGAGTTACAGAAGTATGCGAAAGTTACAGATTACAAGCTGTTCTGTTTTTGACAGATTCTGTTTTTCATGTGTTGTTTGCTTATTTCAATGCATCTATGAGTAGTATTGGGAAGTATGAATCATAGAGAAGTTGGAATACAGTAGGTTTAACACCAATATAAACAAAGAATGAATTCATTGCAGTTCCTTTGAGTAGTGGTTTGTTTTCTTATACTAACGGAGCTCACGAGATTTTTGTCTAAGTTTTGTGTTGTGAAGTTTTCAAGTTTTGAGTATTGCTTTGATGGACTATGGAAAAAAGAGTGGCAAGAGCCTAAGCTTGGGGATGCCCAAGGAACCCCAAGGTAAAATTCAAGGACAACCAAGATCCTAAGCTTGGGGATGCCTTGGGAAGGCATCCCCTCTTTCGTATTCATCCATCGGTAACTATACTCGTAGCTATATTTTTATTCACCACATGATATGTGTTTTACTTGGAGCGTCATGTACAATTTGAGTCTTTGCTTTTTAGTTTGCCACAATTATCCTTGCTGGACACATCTTTTAGAGAGAGTTAAATATGGCCTAGGAATTGTTAGAACACTCTATGTGCTTCACTTATATCCTTTGAGTTGAATAGTTTTTGCTCTAGTGCTTCACTTATATCTTTTAGAGCACGGTGGTGATTATATTTTTGTAGAAATTGTTGATCTCTTATGCTTCACTTATATCATTTTGAGAGTCTATTAAAACAGCATGATAATGTGCTTTGGCTATGAAACTAGCCTTCACATGATAGACATCCAATATCAATGTAGTAAAAACTTTCACACTAAGTGCATTGAATATGGTGAGAAGTTGGATGCTTGATAATTGTTTTGAGATATGAGGATAGTGATATTAGAGTCATGCTAGTGGAGTTATTATGAAATTGAGAAATGCTTGTGTTAAAGTCAGTGATTCCCGTAGCATGCACGTATGGTTAACTGCTATGTGACGAAGTTAGAGCATGAGGTATTTGTAGAGTGTCAACCTTGGTGTGGAGGTCGGGGGCACGTGATGGTTAACTCCTACCAACCTCCCCCCTAGGAGTATGCGTTGATTACTTTGTTTTGATGACTCGTAAATTTTTGCACTAAGTATATGAGTTCTTATGACTAATGTTGAGTCCATGGATATTACGCACTCTCACCCTTCCACCATTGCTAGCCTCTCTTGTACCTCACAACTTTCGCCGGTACCGAACATCCACCATATACCTTCCTCAAAATAGCCACCATACCTACCTATCATGGCATTTCCATAGCCATTCCGAGATACATTGCCATGCAACTTTCCACTGTTCCGTTCATATGACACGCTTCATATTGTCATATTGCCATGCATGATCATGTAGTTGACATCGTATTTGTGGCTAAACCACCATGCATAATTTTTCATACATGTCACTCTTGATTCATTGCACATCCCGGTACACCGCCGGAGGCATTCATATAGGTCATACTTTGTTCTAGTATCGAGTTGTAATTTAATGAAAGTGTGATGATCATCATTATTAGAGCATTTTCCCATGTGAGGAAAGGCTAAATCAAGAAAGCCCTCCAAAAAAGGCCAAAAAAAGAAAGGCCCAAAAAAAGAGAAAGAAAAGAAAAAGGGACAATTGCTACTATCTTTTTCCACACATGTGCTTCAAAATAGCACCATGTTCTTCATGATAGAGAGTCTCATGTTTAGTCACTTTCATATACTAGTGGGAATTTTCATTATAGAACTTGGCTTGTATATTCTAACGATGGGCTTCCTCAAATGCCCTAGGTCTTCGTGAGCAAGCAAGTTGGATGCACACCCACTTAGTTTCTTTTGTTGAGCTTTCATACATTTTTAGGTCTAGTGCATCCGTTGCATGGCAATCCCTACTCACTCACATTGATATCTATTGATGGGCATCTCCATAGCCCGTTGATACGCCTAGTCGATGTGAGACTATCTCCCTCCTTTTTGTCTTATCCACAACCAACTCTCTATTCCACATAGTGATATGTCCATGGCTGACGCTCATGTATTGTGTGAAAGTTGAAAGGTTTGAAAGGATAGAGTATGAAAACAAGTGCTTGGCTGAAACCGGGGTTGTGCATGATATGAATATTTTGTGTGATGAAGAGGGAGCATAGCCAGACTATATGATTTTGTAGGGATAACTATCTTTTGCCATAGTATTTTGAGAAGACATGATTGCTTTGTTAATATGCTCGAAGTATTATTATTTCTTATGTCAATATAGACTTTTGTCTTGAATCTTTCAGATCTGAACATTCATGCCACAATTAAGAGAATTACATTGAAAAACTATGTTGGTTATCATTCCACATCAAAAACTCTGTTTTTATCATTTACCTACTCGAGGACGAGCAGGAATTAAGCTTGGGGATGCTCGATACGTCTCCAACGTATCTATAATTTTTTATTGTTCCAAGCTATTATTTATGATGTTTTGGATGTTTAATGGGCTTTGTTATACACTTTTATATTATTTTTTGGACAAACCTACTAACCCAAAGGCCCAGTCCAGATTGCTGTTTTTTTTGCTTGTTTTAGGGTTTTACAGAAAAGGAATATCAAACGGAGTCCAAACGGAATGAAACCTTCGAGAGAGATGTTTTTGGAGCAAAATACGCTCGGGAGACTTGAGAACCACGGAGTAGGGCTGACGTGGCGTCCACGAGGGTGGGGGCACCCTCCTCCTATAGGGCGCGCCCCCTGCCTCGTAGGCACCCCGTCTGGCCCTCGGTGCCCTCCTTCCTCCTATATATACATACGTACCCCGAAACCATCAGAACAACAGAGAAAACCCTAGTTCCACCGTCGCAACCTTCTGTTCCCGTGAGATCCCATCTTGGGGCCTGTTCCGGAGCTCCGCCGGAGGGGGGGGGGATCTACCATGGAGTGCTTCTACATCATCATCATCGCCTCACCATGAGTTGTGAGTAGTTTACCACAGACCTTCGGGTCCATAGCTAGTATCTAGATGGCTTCTTCTCTCTCTTTGGATCTCAATACCAAGTTCTTCTCGATCTTCAAGGAGATCTATTCGATGTAATCTCTTTTTGCGGTGTGTTTGTCGAGATCCGATGAATTGTGGGTTTATGATCAAGATTATCTATGAGAAATATTTGGTTCTTTTCTGAACTCTTTATGTATGATTATAATATCCTTGCAAGTCTCTTCGAATTATTCGTTTGGTTTGGCCTACTAGATCCATAGTTCTTGCAATGGGAGAAGTTCTTGGCTTTGGGTTCAGTCTTGCGGTGTCCTTTCCCAGTGACAGTAGGGGCAGCAAGGCACGTATTGTATTGTTGCCATCGAGGATAAAAAGATGGGGTTTATATCACTATGTTTGAGTTTATCCCTCTACATCATGTCATCTTGCTTAAGGGTTACTCTGTTCTTATGAACTTAATACTCTAGATGCATGCTGGATAGTGGTTGATGTGTGGAGTGATAGTAGTAGATGCAGAATCATTTCGGTCTACTTGTCTCGGACGTGATGCCTATATATAATGATCATGCCTAGATAGTCTCATAATTATTCGCTTTTCTATCAATTGCTCGACAGTAATTTGTTTACCCGCTGTAGAATATCGCTATCATGAGAGAAGCCACTAGAGAACACTATGGCCCCCGGGTCTATTCTCAACATATCAATCTACAATCTACTTTACTTTTCCGCTTTTACTTTATGTTCTTATATCCAAAAATACCAAAAATATCAAACTATCATCTCTATCAGATCTCACTTTCGTAAGTGACCGTAAAGGGATTGACAACCCCTTATCGTGTTGGCTGCGAAGTTCTTATTTGTTTGTGCAGGTGTGAGGGACTCGCGCGTGGTCTCCTACTGGATTGATACCTTGGTTCTCAAAAACTAAGGGAAATACTTACGCTAATGTGCTGCATCACCCTTTCCTCTTCGAGGGAATACAACGCAAGCTCGAGAAGTAGCACCACCTTTTTCCTATGTGAGGACAACAAACCGATCGACCTGATCAATCTCTATTGTGTTGTCATGCCTTTATAACCTTCTTCAACCAAGAGACACGAGACTCGTTCCTTAGCTACCGATTTTCCCCTTTTCAACCTAGATGTGGGTTCGATGCCTACTCTCTTGGACAATACAGTCTCCCTTCCTTTCCTTATTCAACCCAGACATGGATTAGTCTGTAGGAAGTAGGGTTTTCTTTAATAGTGCAAATTAAGGTTTTCGTCTGCGTGACCAGCAGAGCAGAGGATAGCAAATTGGGAAAATGGTGGAGTGGAAAAAGATCCACATGCATCGACGTGGAAGATGGGGCAATAGAACAAGGGTATGGTTCGAAAAGAGGTAGCATACCTGAGGGTCGGCGGGAAGTGGCTTCGCTCGTGGTCGTCGTCCTCCGCACGCACTACGGCAGTGAGCTTGGGGACAGAGGCCATCCTGCGCGGGCGCTAGGTCTGAGAGGACGGCCTTGTCGTCAGAGCGTGACCTCGCTCGCCGACGACGAGTGACTTAACGAAACACGTCCTTTTCTTTCCCGGCGGATCTGTGACCACCGGTAAGGAGGGAGAGAGAGGCCGTCTTTTTTAGATCTGGAGAGAGGGTGATAGTGTGAGAAGCAAGTAGGCAGTCCTTAGCAAAAAAGCTCTGAAGCTCCAGCCTATATACCTTTTTTATACTACTAGTACTAGAGGTGGAGTAGTGGTAGAGTAATTTATATTTTCTCTGCAAATAGTAGAAGTTAGTCGTGCTTCAAAACTGAACGGCATGCCATTAAAAATATAAAGGTCGATAACTAATGCGTCACCTCGGGCCAACGCGGCCAGATCGCATTTTGCACGAGAAATTACACACCATGTTTCGTTGACATGTGGTCCCGTGTACCAGATGAATGACTCCAAGTTCGACCACCGTGATGCTAGGTGCGATCCAAGGAACACTTTTGGAGAGACCCCCTCATAATTTTCCTACATTGGTCGTTTGATTCATAGGATAGAATGCTATAGGATTATTTTTCCTATGTAATCACGTTTTAATTGGCAATCTAGCATCCACTCCAACTTTTGTTTCACTTCATTTGATCCTACAAAGAGAGTACTTGCTCTAAATGATGTGCCGCTGCAAGAGCCACCTATATTAATTAACCATGCTCTACAAAGGTGGACCAGCTTTGCCTATAGTAGTACTGTAGGTTAGTAGGTGACCTTGCGCTTGGCTCTTCTCCTCTTCCGGAAGTCGAACAATAATGATGTTACTACTTCTGGCAATCTGACACCAAATGAATTGCTGCACGTCCACCGCTTGTAAGCAAAAGTGTCTCCTCGTGTTGCGAGCCACCGCGCACACGTTGGCGAGGGAGAAGGCGTAGTAAGCAAGCTTCTCGTCGTTCTGCGAGTTGACGGGACACATCAAAGTTACATATTTATTAGTACTCTCATCAAAAAGGGCCATCCATGTCCATGGCTACCATCCCGTTCTCTGTCATTGAGTATGCGCACTATTCACGTGCCATCGAGGAGAAAAAATATTGCGTAGTACTAGGTGTCGTCGAAGTGCACGACTCACTTACGCACTGCATATCTCCATTTTCTTGCATGACACACCACCTTGATGCTAGATGTCCCCTGTGTCATGGAGGCATACAGTATGATTTTGTAAAATGGAGGCATATAGATGTCCCGCGTGCCGGCAATAGGATGAACAAAGCTCATGTCTTAAACGAAAGAGTGGAAGAACATAGATTCCCGACGACCAAGAAGGAGCTACAAACCTCACGGTGGAGCGTCTACACTCATAATATTTTATATTATTCAGCGATAACTAATGCGGCACCTCGGGCCAATGCGGCTAGATCGCATTTTGCACGAGAAATTACACATCATGTTTCATGGAAATGTGGTCCCGTTCCAACATGTCAGTGAGACGACGGCGAGTCCTTTTGTACAATTTCCGAAAGGACGTGTAGGCAAGGGCGCCTCTTCGTGTACCGTGGCAAACTGGCAATCGTCCACCGAGTCTTCGCCATTCCCTGGCAAAAGTTTCTCCTCGTGTTGCGAGCCACCGCGCACACGTTGGCGAGGGAGAAGGCGTAGTAAGCAGTCCTCCCTCCTCCATTTTCCTTCACCCTTCCTTCTGCCATTGTTCGATCATCTTCTCCATGGAGGGAACAAGCCGGAAACGACCTCGTTATTCTTGCCTCGATCTGAATGATGACGTGGTGGGGGAAATCATTGAACGGTGCGACGTCATCACCTCGGCTAGCATTGCAGGTTCGTTCAAGAACATTCTCGACTCAACTAATAACATCATTACAAGGAACCCAAGGGTCCAGGAGCGGTTTGATCTCCCCTATCTTCTTCGCCGTGACCATGCTGACCGGCGCGGGGATGAGGGAAGCCTCGCCTTGTGCAAGTTTATGCCTCTTGATAATGATACGTATGATGTTAAGATGACATCGCTTGAGCGCAAGCATTGGGCAGGCGCAAATAGAGATTGGGTTGTTTATATTGGGTACAATTGCGAGTGCGAACTTGTGAATGTGTACACTTGTCAGCGGATTCCACTTGCAAAAATCTCCGAGTGCCCTGAGGTTGATCACACAGATGATTGACGTACATTCAAATATGATCATGGTGACTGTCGTCTAGAGAAGATAGCAATTTCTCGAGTTCCCAACCGCTCTTGGAATTACAAGAACTATAAAGTTGTTTCTATCTTCGACAAGTTTGTTGTCGTCCTTCGTGGTTCGACTGGATGGATATTTCTCAAAAATTAGTTCCTATACATAGATGTGTACTATGATGCAATTGAATACGAGAGGCTTGTGTTTTCTGCCACCACTCGTGGCACTGTTTTTGCATGGGATCCTTATTGTTTCGGTACGTTTGTCTTCCACCGTAATTATATTTGTTTCATCCACATGCATGCGAGTTAGAAAGTGTCCCTTCTCTACTAATTAACCTTCTTCTTGTGTTTCGGTCCTGTGAACATTCCACCACCTATACTTGAAAAAAAATTATAACCAATGGGGAGATGACGATGGTGATGATCACGAGCATGAGGACGAGCAGGGCCCATATGCTCATGGGCGGCTGGCAACTAATTAAAATGGATCACCACTTCTTTTCTATATACAGCCCACTACTGATGTTAGTACTGAAGAAGCAGGTGTTGTCTCCCATGGTCGCACTCTTCGGACCTATTCCAACACCCGTTGCATGGTATTCGGGATGGATACTAGTGTGCTAGCGCCAACACCTTCTCCCTGGTACAGTATTGATAGTCTTGGAGCAAACTCGCTCTTCCTTGGACAAAACTATCCAATGATGGTGAAAGGCGATCCAACTGCTATTGACACAGCGTTACTACCATTTATGAGAAGCAACTGTATCTATACGTCGGACATTGCGGTGGCTCCCTACCCTGGTCGTGATATAGTAGGCCGCTTCAGCCTGGATGATCAGTCCTGCGTTGGTCTCGAGATTAACACTAGCTGGCCCTTCCCAGAGAATCACTTGTGGTTCAAAGCAAGCGTTTCCAACGCCGAGGATTGGTTGAGTTGAAGTTCATTTCATTGCTTGTTATTTGTTGTGTGATGAAAACTTTAGTATTTATAATGTATCCTCGCTGTCGTTGTGGGTTGATGACCTGTTGTAGGTAATAAAATGATATGCCTGTGATAAACTTACTAAATTTATGAATGGATTTTGAGTCGCTTCTCTGAGTGGGTGATGCGACGAGGAAAAAAATTCCGAATACATAATTGTACGTGCATTGTAACAGGTTATCGGATGAGGCCAATCAACAATAGTACACTATTTGTACTAGCTTCACATGCTGCACTATCTCTACGTCTACGTACGTAATACAACCAGTTTTAAACTTGAGACCAGCCACCCATCCTCACAAAGAACACTTTTTAACCTAGCACGGACTCCAGGAAATTTGGCCATAGTGTGAGGTGGGCCATATGTTAATGTGTTTGATGTACGTAACCAGCACCTCGAATCCTCGATACTACTACTATAAGTAGTAGGAGTAGTAGGGTGGCATGGGCCAGAACAAGCATTCATGTCCAGGAGTACGGCACACGCCACCAGCATGACTTCCATCTGACACCATATTTGTTGGAGTCCGTGCTACAACAATCTCTTCAACCTTGTCATTTCTCTAACTCAGCCATCGCACGGCGGGCGAGGTGGGGGTTTGCCAATAGTCAGTTTCCTCAACTACGGTCCCACTTGTAAGGCCAACTCCAACGCACGACCCCAAACGGACCTCCGTTTTGCCCGGATTTTGTCCGTTTGGGTAGGGCAACGGGGTCATGTCCGGGCCATTTCTCGGATCCGGTGGCCGTGCGCCGAACGTGCGGACGCATCCCGGCCGCGTACATTTTTCTTTGCAAACACATATCTTTTTTCATCATTGATTTTTTGGTACATGGAAATACATAACCAAAATTTTGACTAGAAAAATAAGAACCACAAGAATACATTTTAGAAGATATCCAACTTTGATAACTGCTCCTGTAAGTTGGATTAGTGCCTTCTTGGTACATTCATTGTTGATCTGCGGAGGCTCTATCCTGCGTGCTTCTTTCTTCTTCGAGTGTAAAGAAGTAGACATGTCTAGCCTCTATTCTATCAACAAGTGCACTAGTCTCATCTCTAGCCTCTATGCTAGATAAAAGTGCTAGAACATCTACTAAATTGTGCTCTATCAATATATTGTTGTACTCTTCTTCCCAATACCAAAACTTGCATCCCTTCTACACAATAAAATTTTAAGTTAGCACAACTAGTCTAATCCGAGAGCACAACCGAAGATTTGGTCGAGTTCTTCCTCCTTTTGCCGACACGTGGGACATCCCGCATCGAGGTCATGTCATGCAACAAAATAGCGTGGTAGTTGAAGCCACGTGATGTGCATCTTGGGTTAAACTGTAAATAGAATCTTACTACTCTTGGGTAACTCCAAAAGCGGTCACCGAAGATATTTATTGGATTTGTTTTTCATCACCAGCATGTCGAGGTGAAAGATGTGCAGGTTTAGTGGGTCCTCTTGCGTTTTCACTGACACGTGGGACCGCATATGAGCAAACAGACGATGGGCTCCGCACGTCTGTTGGCTGGCTGAGAAGAGAGATAGAGGAGGGCTGAGCACGGACTCTGGGAAATTTGTTCTACGTAGCCAGCACCTCGATATAGTGGGTTAGCATGGGCCATAACTAGCATTCATGTCTAGCAGTACGGCACACGCCACCCACACGAGTCCCATCCGACACCAATTTTCTTAGAGTTCGTGCTACAACCATCTCTTCTCCCTCCTGTTTTCTCAGCCATCACGCAGTGGGCGGGGTGGGGGTTTACCGATAGTCGGTTTGCTCAACTACGGTCCCACTTGTTAGTGAAAATGCAACACAACACGCATTCCCCCTTGAGCGGCGTGCCGGACCAACCGTGTGGGGTGCGACACGAACACGGCAGCGGCGGCTGAGGTACGCGCGGGGCCGGGCTCTGCCGACGTAGAACAACAAGGCAAATAGGAAATGAACCGTGAATATCTAGCAATTATTACAAACCAAATTGTCCTTCAAGCATCAAACAAAAGTTTTAACGCCTCCGCGAGGCATGTCACATGTCGCAGGAAAACAAAGATAGGGAGGAGCACCGTCACCCACCAGCAGGCCCCTCCTTCAGCCTCGGGCACCACCACCAGGAAGCGCTTCTCCATCGGTAGCACCGCCAAGCCCTGCGGAGCAGGCCTTGGCCACAGGGGCGGCGGCGCGGTCTGCTAGAGATGAAGGGTCGATGGCGATGAACTTCTGTAGCAATGCCTCCACCCGGCCCCTCAAGGCCTCAGCAGCGGCCTCGCGGCGCTCTTCGTCCACAGGCTCGAGCAGTGCACCAAGGTCAGCGGAGGGGTCACGAAGATGCAGGTGGCTGAAGACACGCATCAGGGCTAAGGAAGATAGCGCACGGGCTTCCCCTTCCACCGTGGGGACGATCTCATCGACGACACCCTCGAGTGCCATAACGAGGTAGGGAAGCAGCTGGGCGGGGCCTTCATCGTCCGTAACCAGCGGATCCTCCAAGCCCTTCTCGTAGAGTGCCCTTAGCGCTCGGCGGGACCTTTCCACCAGGGACTTGAAGGTCGCGTGGTCCTCAGCCAGAACCTTCGCCTTGGCCTGCAGCTGGGCCTTCTCTGCTTCCACTGCCTGCCCCAACTCCCCCAGGTGGCTTCTCTCTGCAGCCAACGTCTTCGTCAACTGCTCCACCTCGGCGTCATGGCTGGCCGCGGCATCTTCTCGGACCTTCATCTTCTCCTCCTCCGCCGCACGCTTGCTGCGCAGGGTTTGCAGCTCAATCTACATCGACTGGCATTGCTCCTTGACGATCTGCACATCCTTCAATGCCGCCTCGCGGGTGGCCGCGGCCTTATCAGTGGCCTGCTTGTCCTTGTCGGAAGCTGCCATGCCTCGGCTCAGCGCATCCCTGACAGACGCGTTGGAGTTCAGCCAGTCCAAGACCAGCTCCAAGCGCCCTGCCACCAGACGATAGTCGGTGCCCTGGAGGTCATCTTGAAGCTGTGTCAGTGCGGAAAAGGCCTCCTTCAGGGTGCCGGGCGAAGCAGGGGGCGTGAGCTAGCGGTACGACCGGAGTGGTAGGCTGTGGCATGTTCAAGACCTCTTGGATCCCTAAACCACCCGCAGGCAAGCTGGAGGTGAGCGCCTCTGGGGCCGGCTTGACCAAGGAGGCCATCCCCTCCTGAGGTTTGTCCGCCGGCCCTCGCGAGGATACCTGGGCAGGGGAAGGTGAATTCAAGACAGACCGCGGAGCCTCTGGTGTGGTCGCCTCCCCCTTCTTCTTCTTCACCAGCGATGTTGACCTGGCAATACAAGGGAAGGCACCATGAATCGGCAACAGGATCCAGGGTGGAAACAAGACCAGACCAAGGTACTTACTGATCCACGACGACGTAGTCCTGCAGCCTCTTCGCCACAGAGCCCAGGGGCCTCGCTGCCGGCAGCGCAGACGCTGATAAGGCCATAGCAGTTGGCACAGTAGCAGCATCAGGCGGTGCCGAAGCCGAAGCGTCACCTCAGGAGATCAGCACTGACCTGCTCTTCGTCGGAACCCTAGCTGGTGGCTTCTTCGAGGGAGTGATCTTAGACCTCATGACGACCCCGGTTGCGGGTGTTGCCTCCTTCACCGGGGAGTCATCGGCGTCATCATCGTCAGGCAAGGCGCGGAGGAGGTCGGCCTTGCATGGAGGGGAGGACTCCCCGGCCCCCTCCGCGATCGCCTCTGAGTCCTCTTCCCGCTGGAGTCGCCTGAAGACAGCTCCACCGGTTTAGTTGCCACCTGAGCTTCAGGAGGCGCCGGAGGCACGAGCCCACGTCCGTCGAAGGTGGGCATGGAGGCCACCACCGTCGCCCCATCCTGGCAGTGGTACAAGGGGACGTGGGTAACAGATGGATACCCCAAATCATCCCCGACCAGGAGACGAAGAGCTGCCCCGAGTTGCTTGTCGGACAGGGCATCGCGGCGCAGTCGGAGGTTGTCCGTCTCATCCCCAAGCGTCCACAAGGGGCGGGAGTGTGCATGAAGTGGAGCTACGCGGTGCGCCAGGAATTCGTTGACGATCATGGCCCCCATCAGCTTCACCGCCTTGGGGTCATCAGGTTTCAGATCGGCAGTCATCTTCTCCAACACGTTCTCCGCCCGAGGGTCGGTTAGTTTCGCGCTGAGCCACCTGTCGTTTACTCGGACATCACCGTCGGTAGAACCAACCGAGGATGGGAGCACTTGGCGTCCACAAGGACCCACTTGGTCTTGAAATTCTCAGCCTTTTTACTGGCCTTCGAGATCGCATTGGTTTCGTTGGTCGCGACGAAGTTGGCGCACCCAGAACAGAGCTTGCCCTTCTTCTGGAGATAGAAGAAGTGGCGAAGTAGCGCTACAGACGGCATCACCCCAACGAATGCCACACTATAGAAGGCAAAGATCGACGGGAGGAGGCCGGAATTGGGATGAAGATGAAGGGCATGCAGCTTGTAGTGGCTGAGGACGGCGAAGAAGAAATCGGAGAAAGGGGGACCAGCCCCACAACGACACTGCTCATAAAGGAGGGATAGAAGGTACTCTTAGAGTCCTCCGGCTTGGCGGAGGCGGCTCGGATCATTGTATTTCCCTTCTCGTTGGCGTCCTCCTCCGTCATCAGGAGCACGGCGGCGTGGTTTGTCTCTGATATGCTAGGCGCGGACAAGGCTGGCTCGTACCAGGCGGATAGAGCGGCAGCCTTCGGCTTACCGGACACCATCGGATGCAAGCTCGGAGGGGAGACGGCGCAGATCTGGAATCTTTTGGAGGAGAGGAGCAACAAAGGGGTGTGGAGTGTGACGCCCCGAGACCGATGCGCCAGGTGTGAGTCAGTTGTTCGCTGCCATTGCCACATCATCTGCTGCCGTGTTGCACTTTGCCTTGTCATCATATGCATTGCATCATCATGTTTTCAAAACTTGCATCCGACCGGGTTCCCCTCGTCCTTTCCGTTGTCCGTTCTGACCCCAAACACACTTGCACGCGCCCGTGGCACCTTCGAATCCTTATTTTGTGAGTGGCCGGAAAATGTTCTCGGAATGGGATGAAACATGGAGTGTGGTCTTAGTACAGCATAGGTAGACCGCCTGTCAAATTTCGTCGCATTCGGAATTCGTTTGATAGCCCATGGGTTAACCGCGCTGTCCGCTGAAAGCCTTTTCTCTTTTGGCCAAGCACCCCTCTCCAACAGCCCTCTAGCCCATTCTAACGCCCTCCATTCTCTCGGTCGTCGGATCAGGATCACGTGGCCGAAAACCGCACCTCATTTGGACACTCCTAGCTCCCTCTACCTATATATTTGCCTCCCCCTCCTCAAATTATAGGTAAAACCCTAGCCTTCTTCCTCCTCGCTCAGCCGGACGTGTCCGTCCAAGCCGGACATGTTCGCCGGCCACGTCGCCCCGGCCTATCTCAAGCCGCCACGTCACTCCACCGGCGTCTCCAACCAACCTCGCGCCGCCACCTCGCCTCCTCTCCTACCTCCACCTCTCGTGGCCCGCCAGGCCCACGCGGGGCCCGCCCGGCCCGGCCGCCGCCGCCCTAGCCCGAACCGCTCTGCCGCCCCATGCCCGAGCGTCGCTCCCTCCCGCAGCTTCCCTCGCGCCATGAACCGCCGCCTCCTCGGCCCTTCGGCGAGCCCGCACCTCGCCGACCCTGCGCCGCCGCCTTGGAGCCCCGCCACCGCTCGCCTGTCGCCCTTCGGCCAGATCCGGGCCTGGAGCCCCCGGATTCGCCTCCCCTCCATTGTTCCCCGCCGGTGCCGCCTCGCCCCGCCGCCTGGTGCCCACCGCCGGCGAGGCTCACCGCCACCCTCGCCTTCCCTCGATCAAGCGGGATTGGGGAGGAGGACGACGCGTCGAGGCCTCATGGGCCGCGAGGTCCAGCTAGGCCCGCGTCCAGCCGCCTTCCTCCGGCCCAAGGCCCGCTGGTGAGCGCCCATCTATTCCCCGCCCGTGCTTCGGCTAACTAATTAGCGCTCACTTGTTTTTTTAAATGGCCAAGTCTGAGAAAATCATCAGCATTTATGCATGTTTGAGTGGCTGTAACTTTTTGTGTGATGGTGTGAATTTAGCATGTAATATGTCAAAATGTTTATCTCGTGATGCTCTTCATATTGTTGTACTGTGGCATACTTGTTTGAGTTCATCTTGATGCCCTAATCATCGTTGCAAAAGTGATATATGTTATAAACTGTTGATAACCATTATTTTGTTGCATGCTTGTGGTGATGATATCATTTTGCATGTTGGTCCAAATGGAGTGTATGATATGTCAAAATGTTCATTGTGAAGTGCTCTACATGATGGTTTCTGTAGCATTCATGTTAGGTGCCAAATTGCCATGTTAACCTCTGTTGCAAAAGTGCATGTGGCTGTTAAGTGCTGAAACTTGTTATGAGATGTTGTTTTGTCATTTTTGTATCTTTAGGTGTGATTTTGGTTTGAGCTACATGTCAATATGTTTTAGAAGCACAATCATGCCATCTTTGCTGTGGTGCAATCCACTTTTCATGATATGCCTTGTAGTGTTTGCAACAAGCTTGTAAAGTGGCCTACTTGCTGTTGTTATTTTCTGAGACTTGTTGAAAAACTGCTAAGTCTGAAACTGTTATAACCTGATGCCATGTTTGCTTGATGCCCCACTCAACTCCATGCTTGTTTTGGGTACTCCAATGATCATGTCTTGTTGTCCATGTTATGCTCTATCCATCCATGTCCTTGTTTGCCATTTTAGCCTGCTGTAGTTTGTTTATTTCTTGCTCTCAAGTTGCTATAAAATGTTTCTGTCAGCCTGTTATCAGCAAGTTTAATTTTTGCCAAGTGAATAGCTAGTGTTCTATGCATCCTATGATCATGTTCTTGCCATGAGTAGGTTCCTAAACATGTCTTATTTCTGTTGGTTATACTTACATGCCATGATATGCTTTGAGATGAGTTGCACAGGCTTGCAAACATGCCTACTTGTCGTTGTTCTGCCATGCTCTGTTTTTTTCACTAAGTCTGAGAAATCAGTAAACTGCTTGAATCTTTCCATGCTAGTTTAATTGTGTTCCAGCAAGTGTTTGGGTGTGCTCTGAGTTCATGCTTGTTGAGAATCATGTCTATTTCACATCCATGCCTTTTGTTATCATGTTTGGGTGTTGTAGCATAAATATACCTTGCTCCAAAGTTGCTATGTTGCTGTTAACTTCAGCTTTGCATTGCATCTTGTTTTGCTCATATCTTCTAGGCCGTAGCTCCGAATTAAATGAACTTTATATATAACTTGACTAGAATTTCGAGTAGATCATCATGGTGCATGTTAACTTGCTGTTTAACAACTTTAACTTAAGGTTTGTTCAGATCTGGACCAATTTCGAAATGTGTATATGATGACTTACCGGAATTGTTATATGTTGTTTCCGGCCTCATTTGAACTTGTTTGGTTGTATTGTTCTTGTGTGCTTCATTCCTTGCCATGTATTGCATCATATAGACTTGTCTTGCATCATACTTGGTTGAGCATCATGTATTGTTCTTGAGTGGTGTGTTTACCATGTTGTGTGCTTCTTCTTGCTAGTTCATATTTTGTTGCGATCGGAAGGATTCGTTCGACTACACTTAGTTCGTCTCCGTGGATTCTTCCTCATCTTCTTCATGGACTCGTTCTTCTTCCTTGCGGGATCTCAGGCAAGATGACCGTTACCTTGGATACCTTTACTATCATTGCCATGCTTGTTGTCTCGATGCTATCATTATATGTCGCGCTACCCATCATTTATTGTCAGCCTCTCTCCTTGTCGCCATGAAACCCTCTAACCTTTGTCACCATCCCAGCAAACTGGTGTTTGGCTATGTTACCCACTCGCTCATCCCTCTTATAGTGTTGTTAGTTGCACTTGAAGATGAAGATTGCTCCATGCTGGAACTTGTTGTTGGCATATCACATTATATCTTATATATATAATAACACACCTATATACTTGGCAATGGGTGGAAGGCTTGGCCTTTTGCTCGGTGTTTTGTTCCACTCATGCCACCTTAGGAGCCGATAAACCGGTGTTATGTTCCTTGATTTTGCGTTCCTAACGCGGTTGGGTGTATGGGGACCCCTTGACAGTTCGTCTTTGAATAAAACTCCTCCAGCAAGGCCCAACATTGGTTTTATTTGCTACATAATAAAAACTTAATTAATTAATTGCATCGGGAGTTAGCGCTACCCGAGGATTCTTCTACATACAGGGGGGGCGAGTGCTGATGGTGTTGGTCCCAAACTAGAGCCACTTGCGGTGCCACCCAGTTATCTGGGGTCTTCGGTTGTTGTATGTAGTGCTCATTCAGACGTGGCCTGAGACGAGATACGTGCGGCTACTATCAGGATGTCGGCATGTTGGGAGGTCTTGCTGGACTTGTTTTACCATTGTCGAAAAGTCTTGTGCACCGGGATTCTGAGTCTGATCGGATTGTCCCTGAGATAAGGGGTAATACTTTTACTTCTGCTAATCGCGAGAGCTTGTGATGGGCTAAGTTAGGACACCCCTGCAGGGTTATAATCTTTCGAAAGCCGTGCCCGCGGTTATGTGGCAGTTTGGAATTTGTTAATGTCTGGTTGTAGAAAACTTGGCAGAGGATCCGAAATAAAATACACGAACCACGTGAGTAACCGTGACTGTCTCTTTTCACTTTGAGAAGAGAACACGGTGGGGTTATGTTTGACTCATAGGTAGTTCAGGATCTTTAGCGATCATTACTAGTTTGCGACCGTTTGCGTAGATTCTCATCTTATTCTTGTACACGTAAGTTAGCCACCATATATTGCTTAGCCGCCGCTGCAACCTCACCACTGAACCTCTCCTTACCTATTAAGCTTTGCTAGTCTTGATACCCATGGTTATGGGATTGCTGAGTCCTCGTGGCTCACGGATACAACAACACCAGTTGCAGGTGCAGGTTTCCGATGGCTTGACGCGAGAGCGATGTTCTTTGTGTTGGAGTTCTTTCTTCTTCTTCTTCATCGGTCTTGGGTTTGGTTCCTGGTCGACAACCTGGGATAGGAGATGGATGTCGTTGTGCTTTTCATGTTTGCATCCGTAGTCGGATGCCTTGTGTTGATGTTGTTGTATTCATGTGACTTGTATGAATTGTTGTGTCCCCATGTATGTATGTATTGGTACGATATTATGATATCCATCTTGCTAAGCGCCCGAATTGCGGTTGTGCCTCAATCACAAGTTTTATCTAGTGATCGAGATAGAATTGCATCTTGGGCCTGACAAGTTCGTATCAGAGCCTCGACCGACCATAGGAGCCCCCTTGATTGATCGTAGTTTGGCCGTTGTTGAGTCTAGAATAAAACTATTTTTGAGTCTAGTTATATCGGAGAGTAGGAATTCTTTTTACTCCTCAGCCCCTTCGTCGTTCTGGTGTGGAATCTTGACGTAGGTGTTTTGAATTACCTCTCTTCTCCTTCAATTTTTTTTAGGATCACGTGGTTAGTTTCGTTCGTTGCATTGTCTGCTCTTTTCATCTGGTGCATCTCTCGTCAAGTCATTTTGAACCTCTCGTCTTTTGCTTCAATCCTCGGTTCTTTCCTACCGATGTTGTTTCCCCTTCCGAGGTGGTTTTTCTTTTTCCCACCCGCCCACCCTTTTTCTTCTCGGAGCTGGATTCCTCAATCGAGTATCCATCCTACTCGTGCGAATCTTTTGCATTATTTTCCTCGATTATTTCAACCGGTAAATTCTCGTCTCGTCGTCATTATTCATCTCTTTTTCTTCTCTAGTGGATTCAATTCAAGTTTTCAGTGTTGATCTTATTCTTTTCCATTGCTAAAGAGTTTTCCCCTTATCTCATTCGCCTCTCGCCATTTAATTGTACCGGTGTTCCAAACACATTCCAGGAGATTCGTTTGTATTCCAATTTATTCGAGGTTGTCACATCATTCGAGTCTCTCAATTTTTCCGGTGCATCATTTCACACTCGAATAATCCTTTCCAACGGTGTTTTTCTCTTCGGTGGGCTCATAACCCATAGGTCTTTTCCCAGGATCTTACCTGACTCTTCTAATCTTGTCCGAATAATTCGGAGATTCGAATTATTCCGTTTGTCATAAATTATTTTCCTTACCCATCCGGAGCATTTCATGAACTCTTTCTTTTTGTGATCCTCGAAGGTCATCATATCAGAACATCTCTTCGTTCTCAGTTTTCAACTTCGTCCTCCAACTATTCTTCATTGATGTCTTTTCGTTCGTCTCACATTCGTCCGGTGCTTCATTCAAAGATTCTTTAATAAGTTCACGATCTCTTCATTCTCTCGTATCTAAATTCCCTCAAGTGCTTTACTCTTCACGGCAATTCATTCTCTTGTATTCACTCAATTCAATTCTTCCCGGTGGTTTGTTCTTTTCTTCACTCGGTTTCAATTCTTATGGTGGTTTATTCAAGATTTATTTTCCCTGGTCTACAAATCGATTCATTTGTTTTCCAATCCTACCAATGGTTCATTTGTTTTCCCTGGTCTTTAATCTTTTTTGACGTGAATAAGTAGTATGGAAGTCCTTTGTTACTCATCAATTTATTGGTGGAGGATAAGCATAACATAATTCTTATTCTTCTTTGTGAAGTTGATTAATCCTTTCTGTTGGAGTTTATTCTTGATGAATAAATTCTAGTCCCAAGTGCTTTAATCTTTCTTCACATGAGTTCAAAGTTTCCTCGGCTATCTCGTCGGACCCTCGTCTAAATCATCGCAAGGCTTTAATCTTATTCTTTTGGTCCGTCATTTCTATATCATCATCCTTTTTTTTACCGGAGTTCCTCATGGTGGTTCTTCATAAGATAATTCATTCTTCAAAGTTCGTCTAATTCTTCTGGAGCAGCTCAAGCATTTTTCTTATTGCACCTCGAGATGCAAATAATTCTCCGTATTCTTTCAGTGGAGTTTTGCATTTCGTCCTTCATCTCATCCATTCGAGTCTTTTGGTTCCGGCATAATTTCACCTCAAGTTTTGGGATGATTTCCATAAGTCCAGGACAAGCTTATTCTTTTGTTGTTGATCTTCTCAACAACTCCGTTCAAAAACTTTCTCTTGAAGATCCTCTTTCAAATTCATTCGTGGCGCAACTTGCTGTTGTCTTGTCCGTTCCTTTCTTTTCACTCTTTCAATCCTTCCATAGGCATTGTATTGTTTCTCCAGTCAAATATTATTCCATCTTCTCGAGGTTATGTCATATCCCTTCCATTTTCAGCTAGAGTGCTGCCCAAATTCATTCATTCAAATTCCTTGTCTATCTCTTATTAACCGGAGTGGTTTCGAATTCATTCTTGCCCCGTCAACTCTTGCTTCATATCCTTCAACCTTTTGGTTCTCGTCATATCCCTTGTTCCTCTTGTCTAACGAAGTGTTTGCAACTTCGTTCTTCTTCGTCGTGTTCATTCTTTCGAGTTGTTCAACCCCTCAAGGTTCTTTGGTTTCACCTTCTTCCTTTTTCCCTTCCGTCTCGTTCCAAAGATCTCAGGACGAGATCTCATCTTAGTGGGAGTGTTGTGACGCCCCGAGACCGATGCGCCAGGTGTCAGTCAGTTGTTCGCTGCCATTTTGTCGGTGTACAAAAAGGGGGGTACACTTTTTGTACCCCTATGACTGTGCATGGACAGTCTGAGCCACGGGCACCGCCGCACCAAGCAAGGCCAGGGAGGTAAGCCAGGGTAAGACTGAAGCCCAAGAGAACAAGACCACAAAGAGCAAAGGGACAAAGCAGATTCCTCCGGCAAGATCCTTGCCGGGAGCCAGTTTCAGTAGCCCCGGCAAGATCCTTGCCGGGGCCGGCTTTAGCAGCCCCGGCAAGACCCTTGCCGCGGCAACTCGCCCCTCGCCTACGGAGCGAATCACCCTTGAGTCCACGGGGCCCATGGGGCCAGGATTCGGGAGATGTCCCCATAGTGGCATGTAGATCTTTTTGAAGACATTCAAGACCAGATACACGCTAAGAAGACGACGACCCTTGGCGGGATCCCAGCCAAGGAAGACCACAAGACCTCCGGCAAGCACCTTGCCGGGGATGACAGCGGGCGCCGCGGCAAGACCATTGCTGGGGCCTCGGCAAGGCCCTTGCCGAGGACATCCGCAGGGCCGCCATCAGGCCCACGCCAACTAAGCTTCCACCATCTTATGCAGCTGCCAACCCAACCAGCTGGGCAGGCACCTGCGTGGCGACATGCAGATCTTTGTGAAGACCCACCATTGCGCCACCTCAGCTGCCTGCCTACCTACATGGCATCTCAGGCATCGCTGGCCAGGGCGCGTGTCGACACGAGAAGGAGCGGTGGCGGACAAGACATGCCTCTCCCCCGTCCCCGATAAAGCAAGGGCACCTAAGCAAGATGCATTAAATGCGCCTTGTCATGTAATAGGAGGGATAACCTCGCATCACTGTACCCTTTCCGCCTCCTGTGTGCCACAGTGGCGACCCCTTTTTCCCTATAAAAGGAGGCCCGAGGCGACCAGGAGGAGGTTTCGGCTTTTTTGGAGCTCCTCATGCCCCATAGCTAGCTGAAGAACACAACCATACAATCCACCAAAGCAGGAGTAGGGTTTTACGCATCCTCGCGGCCCGAACCTGGGTAAAGGAACCGTGTGCTATCTGTTTGATCCGCTCTTCTCTCAACCCCGCGCCCCGCAACCGTAGTAGGGATTATTGTGATCCCATAGGAGTCGTTCTCAATACACCGACATCTTTGGCGCTAGGTAGGGGGTGCACAGTTGTGAGAATCGGCTTTAGCAGTCAGTTCGACGCTTCTTCATCATCATGGCGCCCAAGAAGAAGACGACGGTGGCGGTTGTCCAATCGGAAGCCGGACAGCCTGTCCCGACGCGGGAGAGTAGCGGACCGGCCGCGGAAAGGACCCGGGGCGCTGCTCGCGAACACCAACACCATCCCAGCAGTCGGAGTTTGGGAGGTGGCGATGTTTGTGCGCCTGGTAACGGGCCACACACCGCCAGATCCAAAGACGGAGCCAGGCCCTCCGCGAGTGGCGCGGGGCCTTCCAAGATCGCTGCCGGATCACCCGAAGGCGACGCAAGGGCCTCCAGGACTCCCACACCGGCGCCAACAGTGCGCTCCTCTCAAGCAGCGCGCGACGAACGGTGTCGTCACGATGAAGATCCCGGGCATCACCCCGGGAAGTGCCCCGAGCGCCACTCCCGGGACGTAGAAGACCTGCCCGCCCGCCGAAGCACTGGTGGAAACGGCATGTGACCGCGGGATCATGATGGAGCTCCTCCTGACATGGTCAGGGGTTGAAGCGCGTCGCGGTCCGTGCAGGTTTCGCTACCGCTAACCCCAGCCGAAGCCCTGGCGCGCGCGCAGTTGCTCCTCGACTTTCCTCCCATTACGGGGAAACTCGACGAATGGAGAGCCACCATCCGAAGCCTTGTCGCTGTCGCCAACAAGGATGAACCAAGTCCAGCGAGGCCCCCGGGTCGACGTTCCGATGGGGTCCCACGCACCGGTGGTGGGAGGACCGGCAGCACCGTGGCCATGGTGCATTTGCCTCCTCCTCGCCCGGTACCGCGTGTGTTGACTCGTCGAGACATCGCGGGTGACGCCATCTCCATAGCGTCGTCCGACTCACGGACCCACGGCGACCAGCGTCAAGTTCTTCAGGAGCTAGCTCATGAAGACGCTCGAAGCACCATCGAGCGTCGGCGCGGAGCGCGCCACCAGTCAGACAGGCGAGCAGGGCCTGCTGTGAACCACCCGACACCGGAGAGCCCTGGAGGTCTACCGTACGAGGTAGGCTATCCGGCTTTTACCCGTGAGCTGCGGCAGTTCCAGTGGCCCACTCACCGCACCTTCAAGCCTGACGTTGGCGAGAAGTACAACGGCAAGACCCACCCGTCGGAGTTCCTCAACATCTACACCATCGTGATGCAAGCTGCCGGAGCCCGCGACGATAAGGTGCTTGCGAATTACTTTCCATTGGCTCTTACACCCAACGCCATGTCATTGTTGATGCACTTGCCAGTGGACTCTATTTCCTCCTAGTCGGATGTGTGCCATGAGTTTGTTGGCACCATTACCGGAGGCCACCAAGCCCATGGCCAAGCAAGTGACCTGCACGTCATTCCCCAGAAGGGAGGCGAGAGTCTGCGCAAGTATATACAGAGGTTCAGCCGGGTACAGTACAATATCCCTGATGTTCACCCTGCCGCCATCATCAGCGCGTTCCATCAGAACGTGCGTAACCGCAAGATGCGCGAGGAGCTAGCAATGAACAAGGTGAAAGATGTGGCGGAACTCTATGTTCTTGCTGACATATGTGCCCCGGCTGAAGAGGGAAGGAAGTACCCCGGCGAAGATGCCGGCGTGGAAACCGACTCTTCAGATAAGGATACTGCCGCCCCGGCGAAGAAAGGTCGGCACCGCAATAGGAAGCGCAAGGGTAAAGCCGTGCTTGCCATCGAGGGATCTTATGACGCCGGCTCCGCCAAGAAAACCAAGGCAGATGACCCCGGCAAGGAAATTGCTGGATGTGTTGCCTGTGGGCCTTGGCGGCTGCCGAGAAGCCAGGAAACTCCGACAAGCGATACTGCGAGATCCATCGCACCAAAGGCCATGATCTCCGGAACTGCCGACAAGTTGAGCTCCTTGCTGAGAAGCAGAGGGCTAAATATGAGAGGCGGGACAAGGAGAAGGGCCAGGACGGTGCTGAGGGGTCCGGCAAGAAGCGTGACGGCCAGGCAGGCGGTCGCGGCAAGGATAAATAGCAGGAGAGGCCCGCCCGGGGCCGTGACAGAAAGCCAGAAGATGACGATCACGAAGAGGACGACGAGTCCGGCGACCAAGAGTTTCAGCCACGGAGGCCATGTGCGTCGATGGCGGCGCCTCGCTACATACTTCTCACCGCCAGCTTAAATAGTGGGCGCGTGAGATTACAGCAGCGGAGCTGTCGTCTGGTGCCCAAAAGCCGCTGAAATGGTCCAGCACGACTATCATTTTTGACGCTGAGGATCACCCTGATCGCACTACTGCGGTCGGGTGCTTGCCATTGTTGGTTTCACCGACAATACGCAACCTCAAGGTGACAAAGATGCTAGTCGATGGCGGGGCCGGTCTAAACTTAATCTCGCCTACCGTGGTCGAGAAGCTGCAGATTCCTGACGGAGACCTCGAAGAGACGGGCACGTTTCAGGGGGTCAACCCGGGAAGAAGTCAACCAAATGGAAAGGTCACGCTGCCCGTGACTTTTGGAAGTAATCTGAACTACAGGACAGAAAGGATCGTGTTCGATGTTGCCCAGATCCCCTTGGCTTACAACGGGATCCTTGGCGGCCCAGCGCTGGCCAAGTTTATGGCAGCGTCACACTACGCCTACAACACCCTGAAGATGCCAGGACCTGTGACGATCATCACCATCCCCTCCGACAAGAAAGATGCGCTGATTTGCGCTGACCAACTATACCAGCAGGCAGTTGCAGCAGCTACCGTCACGAGGGCACTTGCTCCGGCCACTGGAGCCCCGGGAGGGAAGAAGAAGAAGAAGACCGGTGAGACCTCGGACACCCACTCTGGCAAGCGCACCTCATCGGAGTGTAGTGCTCCCGTCGAGGACGTGCCAGAGAGCTCCGTCGGGGAGAAGAAGAAGAAAAGCCGGTGAGACCTCAGACACCCACTCCGGCAAGCGCACCTCTTCGGAGTGTAGTGCTCCCGTCGAGGATGTGCGAGAGAGCTCCACCGGCAGAAACAAGAAGTCCAGGGCCACACCGCCGGGAACGAAGACGGTTTTGTCAAGGAGGACGGCACAGGAGGGGCTTTCACCATAAGCTCCATCCTTGACGACAAATAGGAAGACGCGCTCGTCACCTTCCTGCGGGCAAATGTCGATGTGTTTGCATGGCAGGCATCCTACATCCCCGGCGTTCCCAGGGAGGTGATTGAGCACCACCTTGCTATCTGTCCTCATGTGCGGCCCGTCAAGCAGAAGGTCAGGAAGCAAGCTTTGGAATGACAAGAGTTCATCACAGAGGAGATCCGGAAACTAGAAGCAGCGGGTTTGGTAAGAGGAGTGCTCCATCGAACGTGGTTGGCCAATCCAGTGGTAGTGTGCAAGGTAAATGGGAAGTGGATGCTGTGTATTGATTACACAGATATTAATAAGGCTTGTCCCAAGGACCCCTTCCTGTTGCCGCGCATCGACCAGATTGTTGACTCCACGGCAGGGTGTGACCTGTTGTCATTCTTCGATGCCTACTCCGGCTACCATCAGATCTTCATGGCAAGAGAAGACGAAGAGAAGACAACAGTCATCACCCCATGTGGTACGTACTGTTTCGTACGAATGCCTTTCGGGCTGAAGAGTGCTGGCTCGACGTTTGCAAGGGCGGTCCAGATTGGTTTTGAACCCCAGCTCCATAGAAATATGGAGGCTTATATGGATGATATAGTGGTCAAAACCAAGAACAGGGCAACCCTTATACCGGATTTACAAGAAACATTTGTAAACCTATGCAAGATCAACCTCAAGCTGAACGTTGAGAAGTGCGTCTTCGGCATCCCGTCCGGCAAGCTTCTCGGGTTCTTTGTGTCACAGCGTGGGATAGAGGCCAATCCGGAGAAGATCAAAGCTATAGAACAGATTGAAGCACCCAAACGGATCAAGGATGTGCGTCGGCTTGCTGGCTGCGTTGCCGCCATGAGCAGATTCATTTCCAAGTCTGCCGAGCGCGCCCTTCCCTTTTTCAGGATTTTGAAAAAGGCAGACCCGATGGAGTGGACGCCAGAAGCTGAAGCAGCATTACAAGATTTGAAGAGGTATCTTTCCTCCACGCCAGTACTGGTTGCGCCTTGGCCACGAGAACCATTGCTGCTATACCTGGCGGCAACGAACTAGGTGGTCAGTGCCGCACTAGTGGCGCAGAGAGAGATCGATGATGAGGTGATAGCAGCGACAGAGCCTGATGCCATTGGTGCAGAGACGACACGGTCGGTTGGAGTGCAGCCAAGGAAGAAAATGATGCAACACCCGGTCTACTTTGTTAGCTCCCTCTTGCAGGGGGGCTAGATCAAGCTACTCCGGTGTGCAGAAATTGCTCTTCGGCCTTCTTATGGCCTCGAGGAAGCTGCGTCATTACTTCCAGGCGCACGAGATCACTGTCGTCACTCGCCTCCCTCTACAACGGATATTGCACAATCCAGATGCAACGAGAAAAATTGTAGAGTGGGCATTGGAGCTGTCCAGCTTTGGCCTCAAGTTTGAAAGTACCTCGACGATTCAGAGCTGAGTCCTAGTGGAGTTCGTTGCAGAATGGACCGCGACGCCTGATGAAGAAGTCTAGGAAACTGCTCTCCCCGGCAAAGAGGCGAGTTGCGACTGGATCATGTACTTTGATGGAGCTTTCTCCTGACAGGGCGCCGGGGCTGGCGTACTGCTTGTCGCGCCCACCGGAGAGCACCTCAAGTACATTGTCCAGATGCACTTCCCCAGGAAGGTGTCGACGAACAATACTGCCGAATATGAGGGGCTGCTTGCTGGTCTTAGGATCGCGGCAGACCTCGGAATCAAGAAACTCATTGTCAGGGGCGATTCGCAACTCGTCGTCAAACAAGTCAACAAAGATTACCAAAGCCCGTTGATGAAGGCCTATGTCGATGAAGTGAGGAAGCTGGAAGAGCACTTTGATGGTATACAGGCGGAGCACGTTCCCCGAGCAGAGAACGACATCGCCGATTACTTGTTAAAGTGCGCTGCCCTAAAGTTACCTGTGGAACCAGGTACCTTTGTGCTTCAGCTTTCTCAGCCATTCGTTGATCCATCAACAGAGCAAAACAAGAGGAGGAAATCAGGGCCCGACAAGTACTTTCCCGCCGAGCTCCCCGGAGCCGCTGGCAAGGATGTTGCCGGGGACACTGAGCCCGTGACAGGACGGCTAACTTCGGCGGAGCGTCAAGCTCTTGCCGTCGAGACAGCCGCTCCTATAGCGGAGGAAATGCCCTTAGTCCTCGCCGTCGAGCCCCAGGCTCCAGCGTGGGCACAGCATACCATCTGATTCCTCCAAAATGGGGAACTTCCTGAGCAGCAGGAAGAAGCGGAAAAAGTAGCCCGTCGGTCTGCTATGTACCAGTTCGTCGATGACGTCCTGTACACAAAGAGACCGAATGGTGTGAAATTGAAGTGTATCCCTCGAGAGGAAGGATTGGGGCTGTTGGCAGAGATACGTGGAGGCATATGTGGATCCCACATAGGGTCAAGAGCCCTTGCCGGCAAGGCATTTCGGCAAGGCTTCTTCTGGCCCACTGCCCTCCAGGATGCGACGACATTGGTCACCAGGTGTGAAGCGTGTCAGTTCCATTCAAAGAAACTTCATCAACCAGCTCAAGCCCTTCAAACCATTCCTCTCTCCTGGCCCTTCTCGGTCTGGGGGCTCGACATACTAGGCCCTTTCCCCCGCGGTGTCGGGGGCCTTGAGTACTTGTACGTCGCAATCGACAAGTTCACAAAGTGGCCAGAGGTGGAGGCAGTGAGGAAGGTCACAGCTCAGTCAGCCGTCAAGTTCTTCAAGGGACTAGTGTGCTGTTTTGGTGTACCCAACAGGGTCATGACCAACAACAGCACACATTTCACAAGCCGCACCTTCATGCAATATACCCAAGACCTCGGCAGCAAGGTCTGTTTCGCTTCCGTTGCTCACCCACAAAGCAATGGTCAAGCTGAGAGAGCAAACGCTGAAGTACTGCGAGGCTTAAGGACAAAGACCTTTGACAGGTTGCACAAGAGCGGAAGGCGCTGGATTGATGAATTGCCGACGGTTCTTTGGTCGATCAGAACGATGCCAAATCAAGCCACCGGCCAGACACCCTTTGCCCTAGTATATGGGGCAGAAGCAGTTCTCCCCACTAAACTCATATACGGGTCACCTTGAGTGCTCTCTTATGATGAGCTTGAGCAAGAGCAACTACGGCAAGATGACGCAATGCTCCTTGAGGAAGATCGTCTTCGGGCGGCTGTGAGAGCAGCACGCTACCAGCAAGCCTTGCACCGCTACCATAGCCGCAAGGTCCGTGCCCGAAGCTTTGAGGCAGGCGACCTTGTTCTTCGGCGCGTTCAATCGGCCAAGAATACCAACAAGTTGACGCCGAAGTGGGAAGGCCCTTATCGGGTAATACGAGTCACCAGGCCTGGCGCAGTCCGCCTAGAGACCGAAAATGCCGTTCCGGTGAGCAATTCCTGGAATATCGAGCATCTTCGCAAGTTTTACCCATAAGGCGGGGCTTGCCGGGCCCCCCGGCAAGCCACCTTTTGGACAAGCCTTGCCGGCAAGGCATGTGACCCTTTGTACAAAGCCAGTCGCAGACCCTGAGCATAAATAAATGAAGCGCTGGCGCCCTAAGTTATAGCATGCATGCTGAGTCGAGTCTCGTCCTTGGTTAGGGTTGATAGTGCTTAGCGGCGGCTAACCCCTAGCTTAGAGGTCGAGTTTGCATCCTTTTGTCTTTCTTTTATCTCCTTTGGTTCACAGGACACACATATATCCTTGCCGAAACCACTTGGGGAGAAGAAAAAGGAATAGACCAGCATCTAGGCCCCGGCAAGCCAGTATTACCGGGGGCTGCAAGAGCAAAGATTCACCCACGGCAAACCAGGGTTGCCGGGGGCTGTAGCTTCAGATAAGTTCTTCATCCCTTATCATGCATTCCATTATGGACTGAGGTATGTGAAACCTCGTTTCTATCCTTAAAACTACCGTGCTCCCATAACTCTAGGCCCCAGGGCTCATTCCTGGGACCAAGTTTGGTCATAGTCGCGGCAGCGAAGGGATGAAACAAGGAGCCTAAACCCACTTCATCCCTGCCTCCGCCAAAGGCGTGAGAAAGGTCAAGCCAAGTGGGGGGATGGCGAGGCCTGTTGCCGGGCAAGAAAATGTTTATCTTAGAGATATAAGGGATTTGTTCCCTGTTGTGGGTTCTACCTGCGAACAAATGACCTGGCAAACATTCCTTTTTCATTAAAAATATTCCACTCAGGTACAGTCCATAGGGAATGAAAAACATGAACAAGGGGATTACAAGTTTTAAATTTAACAAATGCCCGAAGGCTTACAAACTAAATAGAGATAAGATGCCCGTAATGCCTTTCTTATCCCTCTTCTCAGGAGGTAGTTCAAGGAGGCGAGAAGGGCAAAAGGAGCGCCTAGGCGAGCTACGGGTGGCAGAAGACACCAAGAGGACATCTTGGTGGCCGCCCAAGGGCTGGATGGTGATGGCGGCGCCGGAAGCAGAGCTCGAAGACGAGGCGGCAGGACGTCAGTACGCGATGAAGGCGTCGGTGCCTGCGTACTCCGACATGACGACCTGGCCGCCCGCCCACTTCCTCTTCCGCAGTCTCCCAACAGCAGCCGCCAAGGGGACGGCCCCGAGAAGTTCAAGGAGCCGGCGACACGGATGATGGGGTCGCCGGCGCTACCAGGAGCGGCGCCCGACACCTAGTCGGACCCGTCATCCTGCCGCCTATCGCCCTCGTCATCGCTGCCGCTCTCCTCCTTGTCACTCTCGCTCGAGGAAGAATCTTCGTCATCGGAAGAGCTCTCCACGCAGCACCTCGCACGAGTCCCTAAGTGCCCGAAGACCTTGACGGAAAGAAGGCCACCCTCCATTAACTTAAAATGGAGAGTGAGCCCATCTGTCGAGCTATGGATACGAGCAAACGTCTTCCATCCCCAACGGAGATACATCACATGAGGAGCAGGGAAGTCGATGCGGACCCGCGTGCCGCTGATCCCGCAGCCCCTCATGTGCAGCCGCAATGACTCCGGCGGATCCAGCTCCATCTCCCGCACAAATGGAGTCGGGAGACGAAGGCGACGGCGCAGCGGCCGGCGCAACCTGACGAAGAACTCGCAAGGGTCATCCCCAACATGGCCCTCTGTTGGAGGAGGAGCCGCTGGCGGGGGCGGGGCCGGCGGGCTACCCCGTCCTCCTCTTCCCCGAGCGCCCCGGCCTCGGCCACGACCTCGCCCCCTCCCCCTTCCCCTCGCGGCTGGCTCTGCCATCGCAGGCGCAGGAGAAGGAGGGACGCGTTGTCGAGCGGCGACCCTCGCCGCCACCGTTGAAGGGCCGGGATTTCCTTTCTCCATGACGAATGGAAGAGAGGAGAAGAAGCTGAAGGAGGAAGAAGATGGAATAATGCGGGGCGCCGTCCCTCCCCTCCCGCTCCTTATAAAGGGGCGGGGCTGGGGCTCAACCGCCCCGCTTGGCTAATCAAGACACGGAAGGCGCAGGGAGCTAGGACCGACCCGCCGCCCCAACCAGCGATGGCCCGGTTTCCCGCCTCCACCGTTTGCCACCCCGAGCGCATGGGAGACATGTGGCAGACGTGCAGAACCGAGGGGACGGGTGAGGCGACCTCTCCCCACCTCGTGATCGTGGGGAGAGGGCGCCTAGAGGATCGCGCATCGGCCCCATTCAGTAAATGGGCCGTGCCTCCACGCCTCCCCCCGTTTATGGGGAAGGCACGAAGTCGCCTCTTTACTGCGACGTGACGCATGCCTGCGGAAACCGCCCCGCGCATGCCGCCCACGTCATGCACGCCCCTCCACGCCGCGCCGCGCGCGCGGATCGTGGGAGGCCAAGCGCGCGGAAAGTCTTACCGTGGTAAAAACCGTCCCGCCTGCTGGCGCACCGTTCTGGGCCTAGCCCAACAACGTGTCACGCTTATGTGTGGCCGAGGCCCGGGGGCTCCTGTCGGTGTACAAAAAGGGGGGGTACACTTTTTGTACCCCTATGACTGTGCACGGGCAGTCTGAGCCACGGGCACCGCCGCACCAACTAAGGCCAAGGAGGTAAGCCAGGGTAAGACTGAAGCCCAAGAGAACAAGACCACAAAGAGCAAAGGGACGAAGCAGATTCCCCCGACAAGATCCTTGCCGGGAGCCAGTTTCAGCAGCCCCGGCAAGATCCTTGCCGGGGCCGGATTTAGCAGCCCCGGCAAGACCCTTGCCGCGGCAACTCGCCCCTCGCCTACGAAGCGAATCACCCTTGAGTCCACTGCCCCCATGGGGCAAGGATTCGGGAGATGTCCCCATAGTGGCATGCAGATCTTTGTGAAGACATTCAAGACCAGATACACGCTAAGAAGACGACGACCCTTGGCGGGATCCCAGCCAAGGAAGACCACAAAACCTCCGGCAAGCACCCTGCCGGGGATGACAGCGGGCGCCGCGGCAAGACCCTTGCCGGGGCCCCGGCAAGGCCCTTGCCGAGGACATCCGCAGGGCCACCATCAGGCCCACGCCAACTAAGCTTCGACCACCTTATGCAGTTGCCGACCCAACCAGTTGGGCAGGCACCTGCGTGACGACATGCAAATCTTCGTGAAGACCCACCATTGTGCCACCTCAGCTGCCTGCCTACCTACATGGCATCTCAGGCATCGCTGGCCAGGGCGCGTGTCGACACGAGAAGGAGCGGCGGCGGACAAGATAGGCCTCTCCCCCGTCCCCGATAAAGCAAGGACACCTAAGCAAGATGCATTAAATGTGCCTTGTCATGTAATACGAGGGATAACCTCGCATCACTGTACCCTTTCCACCTCCTGTGTGCCACTGTGGCGACCCCTTTTTCCCTATAAAAAGAGGCCCGAGGCGACCAGGAGAAGGATTCGGCTTTTTTGGAGCTCCTCATGCCCCATAGCTAGCTGAAGAACACAACCATACAATCCACCAAAGCAGGAGTAGGGTTTTATGCATCCTCACGGCCCGAACCTGGGTAAAGGAACCGTGTGCTATCTGTTTGATCTGCTCTTCTCTCAACCCCGCGCCCCGCACCCGTAGTAGGGATTCTTGTGATCCCATAGGTGTCGTTCTCAATACACTGACACATTGCCACGTCATCTGCTGGCGTGTTGCACTTTGCCTTGTCATCATGTGCATTGCATCATCATGTTTTCAAAACTTGCATCCGTCCGGGTTCCCCTCGTCCTTTCCGTTGTCCGTTCTGAGCCCAGACACACTTGCACGCGCCCGTGGCACCTCCGAATACTTCTTTTGTGAGTGGACCTAAAATGTTCTCGGAATGGGATGAAAATTGGCGTGTGGTCTTAGTACAGCATAGGTAGACCGCTTGTCAAATTTCGTCGTATTCGGAGTTTGTTTGATAGCCCATCGGTTAACCGTGTTGTCCACCGGAAGCCTTTTCTCTTTTGGCCCAGCACCCCTCTCCAACAGCCTGCTAGCCCATTCTAACGCCCTCCATGCTCTCGGTCGTTGGATCAGGATCGCATGGCCGAAAACCGCACCTCATTTGGACAATCCTAGCTCCCTCTACCTATATAATTGCCTCCTCCTCCTCAAATCACGGGAAAAACCCTAGCCTTCTTCCTCCTCGCGCAGCCGGACGTGTCCGTCCGCACCAAACATGTCCGCCGGCCACATCGCCCCGGCCTATCCCAAGCCGCCACGTCACTCCACCGCCGCCTCCAGCCAACCCCGCACCGCCACCTCGCCTCCTCTGCTACCTCCACCTCCCGCGGCCTGCCAGGCCCGCGCAGGGCCCGCCCGGCCTGGCCGTCGCCGCCCGAGCCCAAAGCGCTCTGCATCCGCGCGCCCGAGCGTCGCTCCCTCCCACAGCTTCCCTCGCACCATGAACTGTCGCCTCCTCGGCCCTCCGGCGGGCCCGCACCTCGCCGACCCTGCGCCGCCGCCTTGGAACCCCGCCGCCGGTCGTTTCTCGCCCTCCGGTTAGATTCGGGCCTGGAGCCCCCGGATCCGCCTCCCCCCGCATTGTTCCCCGCCGGTGCCGCCTCGCCCCGCCGCCTGGTCTCCACCGCCGGCGAGGCTCACCGCCACCCTCGCCTTCCCTCAATCCAGCGGGATCGGGGAGAAGGACGACGTGTCGCGGCCTCATGGGCCGCGAGGTCCAGATAGACCCGCGTCGAGCCGCCTTCCTAGGGCCCAAGGCCCGCTGGTGAGCGCCCACCTATTCCCCGCCCGTGCGCCGGTTAACTAATTAGCGCTCGCTTGTTTTTTTTAAATGGCCAAGTCTGACAAAATCATCAGCATATATGCATGTTTGAGTGGCTGTAACTTTTTGTGTGATGGTCCCAATTGAGCATGTAATATGTCAAAATGTTCGTCTCGTGATGCTCTTCATATTGTTGTACTGTGGCATGTTTGTTTGATGGGCCAGTGCTGATGGTGTTGGTCCCAAACTAGAGCCACTTGCGGTGCCACCCAGTTATCTGGGGTCTTCGGTTGCTGTACGTAGTGCTCATCCGGACGTGGCCTGAGACGAGATACGCACGGCTACTATCAGGGTGTCGGCACGCTGGGAGGTCTTGCTGGACTTGTTTTACCATTGTCGAAATGTCTTGTGCACCGGCATTCCGAGTCTGGTCGGATGGTCCCTAAGAAAAGGGGTAATACTTTTACTTCTGCTTACCGCGAGAGCTTGTGATGGGCTAAGTTGGGACACCCCTGCAGGGTTATAATATTTCGAAAGTCGTGCCCGCGGTTATGTGGCAGATTGGAATTTGTTAATGTCCAGTTGTAGAAAAGTTGGCAGAGGATCCGAAATAAAATACACGAACCGCGTGAGTAACCGTGACTGTCTCTTTTCACTTTGAGAAGAGAACACGGTGGGGTTATGTTTGACTCGTAGGTAGTTCAGGATCTTTAGTGATCATTACTAGTTTGCGACTGTTTGTGTAGATGCTCATCTTATTCTTGTACTCGTAAGTTAGCCACCATATATTTCTTAGCCGCTGCTGCAACCTCAGCACTGAACCTCTCCTTACCTATTAAACTTTGCTAGTCTTGATACCGATGGTTATGGGATTGCTGAGTCCTCGTGGCTCACAGATACTACAAAACCAGTTGCAGGTGCAGGTTTCCGATGGCTTGATGCGAGAGCGATGTTCTTTGTGTTGGAGTTCTTTCTTCTTCTTCTTCATTAGTCTTGGGTTAGGTTCCTAGTCGGCAGCCTGGGAGAGCAGATGGATGTCATTGTGCTTTTCATGTTTGCATCCGTAGTCGGATGCCTTGTGTTGATGTTGTTGTATTAATGTGACTTGTATGAATTTTTGTATCCCCCATGTATGTATGTAATGGTACGATGTAATGATATCCATCTTGCTAAGCGCCCGAAATGCGGTTGTGCCTCAATCACAAGTTTTATCTAGTGATCGAGATAGAATCACATCTTGGGCCTGACATGGAGCAACGTGATGGCAAGCAATGAAGGCACTGGAGCGCGCACTTGCCTTTTGTCAGCCGTGTAGTTGTCGAGGCAGTGTGGCGGAGTGCAGACGCCCACATCCCGTCAATCGCCATGCGTCGATCAAGGCTGCAGGCTTTTGGGGCCCGCGGCGCTCCGCACTTGACCCTTCGCTTCGCCGCAAAGCCAAGTCCGAGCCTACCTCGGGCCGGGGGGCTACTTTCGGCGTTCTAGGAACAGGGGTACCCAGACTTTCCTGCCAGCGGCCCAGGGCGTGGCTCATCCAGCGGCCTGGTATGACCCAGCCTCTCCAGCAATGACTCAAGACCCTCGCGAGGGGCCAAGCCTCGCGAAGCGGGCAATGCAATACCTCCCCTGGCGCGGCCTCGCTAGGTTGGCTCCCGAGGAGCGGATAGATCAAGGCGAGGGACACCTCGCAAGGTTCCCGTGATGTGAGCCGTGACGACCAAGGCCAGGCGGGTGCCAGCGGGCGCAGGATGCCAGTTTCCTCGTTGGTGCTAAAGGGGCAGGCGTAGGCGAGGAGTTCCGAGGCATCAGGCAAAGGTTTCCATATCGGTGCAAAAAGACCAAGACCAGCAGGAGCAGAGCGGAGGTCATTGCGGAGCCCACGGCGGCGTCACCACCAGCGCTATTAGCAGGCAAAGACCACCTTTTGTCAGGATAGCTTGTACTAGCTGTCCCCCTTCAAATTTGGCCGTTGTGGGATCCCTTCCTGCTCAATATTTGGGAAGAGGACCCGGGCCTCAATAAATAGGACTAGCCACCACCATATGGGGCATCTGATCGAGAGCCAACAAGACACACACCAGCAAGCTCATCCGAGCGCAAGAACACCTCTCCTCAGGAGGCAGTACTTCCCTTGTAATAGTTCTTCCCCAGCCTACAAGGCAATCCACCACACCACACAAGATTAGGGTATTACACCACAACGGTGGCCCGAACCAGTATAAACCCTTGTGTCTCTTGTTCTTGAGTTCATCGAGCTAGGCTTAGGAATCGGCGAGTAGACAAGCTAGGGCGGAAGGAGAGATCTTTGTGCGCACCCCAGTGTTCGAACCACAAGGGTTTTGCCGGAACCCAAGATCCGACAAGCTCCTCGCCGCCGGCGATGAAGTAACCGTGGCCACAGTCATTGCAGCCTGTGTCCGATCACACCGGTGTGTTGAGGACGTCTCCGCTAACCCGTAGCCACCACCAGCTCCCCCTCCCGTGCTCCCTAGTGTCGTGCACGCATCTGCCCGAACACCGGCGCCGCTCCGCTTGTCGGAGCTGTCGATTCCGGTCACCCCAGCACCTCCCACTTCCACTACTTGATGCATCGCTGTGCGCTGGTTCCGTAGAGCCCCTCTGCCGCCCTTTTGGTCGCCGGAGGACGAAACCCGAAGCCCTCCATTATCTCTGGCTTAATCGGCGACGAGCCGTGGGTCAACTCCGGCGAGTTTAACCTTGGTTGACTGGGTTTGACTCCCCACCGAGTCACTGACGTGCGGGCCCTTGCTCTTGCTTAATTAAGTTAATTGGCTAGTTAGCACTAACTGTCTATGTTAATTAGTGAAGACACTGACACACGGCACCCACAGGTCAGGTTTCACCTGGAGCGGTTAGTTGACCTGCTGACCTTAGTCTGACGTAATGCTGGCGCAATAAATGCTTTCTGGGATTTAAAATAAATCAGAAATCATTTATTTATCTCGGAAAATGTTTAAAACTTCTAAAAATCATAGAAAATAAACCATAACTCCAAATGAAAAAATTTATATATGAAAAATTATCAAAAAAATGCAATCTATCCATCTGTACCATTTTCATGCATGACAAAGCGACTTAACCTTGCTATATAGATCAAAAAAAGTTAATGCACTTTGGAAATTCATAGTTTAAGTTTGAATATGAACCTTTGGTTCAAATTGACTCAAACCTCTCTCGTTTTAGTTCATTATCTCTAATCACAGCATATTGCCATGTCATGATCATGCATCATATTATCACATTGCATTGACTGTGTTCTTTCTCTATTGCCGATGTTTATCCCCTCTTAGTAGACGTTGTTCGGACGATGTGATCAATGACACTGATGAAGAGCAGTGCTATCTTCAGCAGTGCCAGGCAAGCAACCTCCATTGAACATTCTGATAAAATCCCACTCTCTCGTTCTTGCTCTCTTTTACTGCATTAGGACAACAACGATTCAACTGCTATTTGTTGCAGTAGCTGATCCCCTTTCCTCTGCATGACATGTCATCGCCACAGTAAATAGTTGAAACCCACTAGCATGAGTAGGAGTTGTTTGAGCCATGATGTGCTTACTCATTCATGCTTGTTGTTATGCATGCTATGCTTAGAGTTGTGTCAGGTCTGATTCATCTAGGATGGATTGGAATGGAGGTGAACATGTCCTATTGTTGAGAGCTAAGTGTGTGAACACGATTTGGTAAAGGTGGCGATGAGAGGCCATGTAGGAGTATATGGTGGGTTGTCTCATTGGAATCGTCCTTAGGAACTGAGTTCGGTGTTTGTGATCCAAGACAGTTACTACCACACATTGGGCTCAGGGAACTCCAAGCTCTCTCAACTTATTAGCTGCCTTGATCTTCGTCCAGGAGTTGCAACTAGTTTCTGGTGTTTGTAGGATATGTGTTGGAGGCCGTGCATAGCGCTGACCCTAGGGATGGGCTATGATGCAGTAGATACACCGTGGCATGGTTTACCGAGATGCTCGTTTGGAGCCTCGGGAACCCTGCACACATCGTTTGGGGCCGTGAGCGAAACCTCGGCCGGATCTCCTTGCGGATGGAACCCGAATAGGCGATAAACCTTGACTAGAGACTTGTGTGGTTAGTCAGGTCATGGCCGACACCCTCGCTAGGCTTTAGCTTGAAGGTTGCCAAGTTACATGACGTGTACATGGCTGTAAGTGGTGAGAGCGTGTGTGAAGAAGTACACCCCTGCAGGGTAATATGATCTATTCGAATAGCCGCGTCCACGATAATGGACTACTAGGTTGCCTATGCAGTTCATAGACAAGTGAAAGTGGATACTCTAAAATGCGCAAGATAAGTGTGAGTGCTATGGATGGCCTTCTCGTAGGGAGACGGGAGCGGATCCATAGTGGTGTATTGATATGGTGAATATGTGGACTCGTGTGCGCCACCTCAAAAGAGTTACCAGAAATCATAGTACAGGATAGCCACTGAGTCAAAGCTGGCTTGCTACAATTAAACTCCACTACCCCTTTGTTGATACTGATGCATGTGTAGCTAGTTCTGATGTATGTCTTGCTGAGTACATTTGTACTCATGTTTGCTTAAGTTATGTTTTGCATAGAGACTTCAGTCTCACTAGTGGTTCCGCGTGGACTTCGACGTTTAGCTTGTTACCTCAGCTACGATCTTGTACCCTTGGGAGGGTCTTGTAGATAGTCAGGCTTTATAGCCTTCTTCCTTTTCAGATGTCTGTACCCAGACATGTTATGCTTCCATTGCTTGTATGCTATGTATGTTGGGTCATGAGACCCATGTTTGTAATATCTGGCTCCTCGGAGCCTAATGAATAAATGATTTGATTCATAGAGTTTTGTTGTGATGCCATGTTGTATTTGCACATATCGAGCATATTGTGTGTATGTTATTAAAATGCTTGGTATGTGTGGGATCTGACTCGTAGTTGTTTACCCTTGGTAGCCTATCTTATGGGGAAATGCCTCATAGTGCTTCCACTGAGCCTTGGTAGCTTGCTACTGCTCCGGAACACATGGATTGACCGGCATGTGTCCTTCCTTGCTCCTTTGTCTGTCCCCTATGGAGAAATGTCATGCGATGTATATAGGAGTCCTGTTAGCTTGCTACAACCCGACAACACTCGCTGCTGACCGACACGTGCATTGTTGGGTCATGTATGCATGTCCTTGTAATTTAGCGCCACTTTAGGTTTATAACTAGTCATGTCGGGCCGGGTTCTCTATCATATGGATGCTAGCGACACTGTTATATACGTGAGCCAAATTGCGCAAACAGTCCCGGGTCAGGTAAGGTGGCACTCGTGGGGTTACCGTGCGTGAGGCTGCAAAGTGATATGATGTGTTACATGCTAGACCGGTGTGACTTAGGATCGGGGTCCCGACAACTTTGGTATCAGAGCATGATTGCTTGTAGGATTACCAAGCCAAACTGGTCGAAGTCGTGTCTAGAAATTCTTTAGTTATATAAGGGAATTGATTGTGGAAGGGATTGTAAGGCTCTTTTTACTTCTTTACCTTATTTCCTTCTGATCTTAGTCACCCTCTTCTTCTACGGGGATTAAGAACTAGGCCTGTCATCCATTTATCAGGATCACGTTAATCGTGGACTCAACTCTCAAGTCCATTTCTAGTACTTCCCTGCATTAATAGTTGTTCTCGGAACCTTGACATTATGATGTTGGGTAGTTATGCTGCCATTTTGCAGGATGTCCCAAAATCCCTATAGAGCATTTACAACCGTTATGTTGTCCGAGTCATCCCAGGTTTCTAAATAGTCTGATGCATTTGCAACTCCCTTCTTTCCATTCCGGATGTTCCCTTGGGCCAGATTAACCACACTAACCAGTGTGTTGAGGTACTATATTGCCTTCACATATATGTTAGAGCTATTATTATGACCATAGATGTCTTAGAGCCATGTTTTGTGTTCCCAGTGTGATGATTCTGGCCGTCATTCTCGAACGCATCCCATGATGCCATTTAGTTAGTAGGCATTCTATTTTTGGGTTCTTGAACCCAAGATTCACCCTACCTACATCATGTTGATAGTGTTTGCTCGTTCCTTTAGGACATTAGTAACCTTGTGATAGTCTTTGAGGACCGTGGTGTATCCTTCTTCTGACACCATGAACTATCCTTGGCGGAAGTTCGTTCGAACCAAAAGATCACAACAAGAGTGCTCTTGAAGAGTTCTCCATTCTACATTGTGAATCTGCCAGTTCTACCTTTCTGCATCGGTTATCCGGAAGAAATATGTTGAACTAGTTCGACATACTAATCTATGCATCCACAACTCATAATGTTATATGTTCCTTTGATTTGTCCCTTTTTAGTTGTATTATGACCCCCATCTATCAGTTGATAGTCAGGAGTAGTTGTGCATTTGTGTTCATCGATGCCTTTTACTCTTGTGGTCCGTCAAGGCATTCTATTCTGGAATGTCTAGGAGAAACAAACTCCAGAGCCTCATCTATTTCAAGGATTGGGTCAGAGTAGTTGTATTTCGCTGGTCAAAAATGCCAATCCAGCTTTTGTTTTGATCTACCTTGGAGTATTGCCATCTTTATGTCAAGAATTCCAAGGGAATTGCACAACCTCCTATGAACTCTTGATGCAGTGATACTTCTCACCATTATTATTATTCATTGCTCGGTCTCCGTGTTATTGTAACCGGAATACTGACAAGTGAATCATGATTTGTGAAATCAATACTCCTAGCAACGACTCCGTTGCTTGGTAGTTAATGGATGATAATCTCATTCTTAGCATGTTGATTACTGAATCACCATTCTAAGATTGATCATGCTACCTAGTCCATTTTCCAAGGTTCACTCTCGATCAACGAGTTAGGATTTTGTCAATCCCTCGCTCTTTTGATCATATCATCTTGCCCTTAAAAGCAAGATTGTTCTCGAGCTTCATAACATATCCATGGTTCGTGATTTTCCGAATATCTGCTTGGAAGTATTACCAGGTTGTTCCCTAACCGTTCTGTTGAGCTCGTGATCAAGTTGGTTTTCTTATAAACCACCCCTTTCTCCAAGAAGTTGTGTTGGATACCCCTGAGCTAGTTGGTTAAGCTAAACAACAACTTGGAGAGTTGGAAGATAAAATCTTGATCTAACGTAGTTCATTTTGAAGGGATATCTTTTGTGTGTGTGTTGAAGAAAGATGATATTTTCATCAATTGATCTTCGTGTTCACTTGCTAGACCTATCGTCTTATCCAAACTTTGATTTGAGTATGGGCTATTGCCAAATCAAATCGGAACCAGCGATGTTCGTAATGTTTTCTTACTCGTGGTTGATCCCTCGAGCATACACTATTACATCTTTTGGTCTGACTAATACTATCATTTCGTTCACATAGTTATGGAACTCCATCTATATGGAAACCTAGATAAATTGTTGTTGAGCCCATCGACAACATCCTTATCTTCTCCATGATTCATGTTGAACATTAAATAGTGTTGGAAGCTTTTTAAGCATTGCCTTTGTGATCCATTCGTGAGGTATACGTTTTGGTGTAAGAAGTGAATTTCCTCTAGTTCATGTGCATTTGATGCAAGTTGCCGCCGTGAATTCGAGAAAATTGTTTTTTCTTCCTTAGGAATCATCCCAACTTATTCATGCATGTGTGAAGTAATCTATGGTTTGGTAGATTAATTATCTCCACTCCATATGTATCCCTAGCACACTAAACCACTGATTGATTTGTTCAAGGAGAAGAAGTTCCTTCTTAAGAGCTCATCCAGACTTATGTAAGGACTTTGATATCCTCAATGATGGTTCCCAACCAGAACTCAGTAGTGTTTTGTTGTAAGACTACCATGTGGTCATGTTTATGAAGGACAACATGTTAACATGTGTGTAGCAGAGCCATCTCATGTTTTGGAGCTTGATATCGTAGTGCATCTCCTGAGAATCTTGCAACGTTATCTCGTCGATTTGTGTGGTAAACTTTCTTTTCAGACATGCTGAGTCCGAAGCGTCCTATGACCAACCAAATCTAAATCTCAGGCAGATATGATGGTTGGAACATTCCCAACATTTGCATTCTGTTCCCGGCTTGCACCCTCAATTGTGCCATTTTTTCCCTCGGCTGCCCCTCCCGCTAATTACTACTCAGGATTACCTTTAAAAGTGGGCTTACCATGGGTCCCATCCATTTCAGATGATTAGCAAAAATCACTCATGGTGTTGTCTTCAACAAGGTAGTCCACATAATCCATTCTACTCCGAGGGTAACATTCTTTCGAACTTCTTCAAATGATTGATTGTGATTTGTCGTAGGCTGGTATAGAGAGTTTCATTGATCTCTTTATCAAAAGTAATTTTTTTGCCACTTAAGGGAATACTTCTACGAGTCACCTTCACCAAGGTGCCCCATTATGGAATCATGGAAATTCTATCCTTGCTATATTGGAACCATCCACCATCTTCTAAGCATGGAATTATTGCCTACCGAGTCAAACCTACATCATCTACTTCCTTCAATCACTCTGATATGTGTTTGTGTCTCAGCTCAAGAGACGTTCTTTCGTCCCACTCCATGATTTGATCTTGAGTGCTCCATCTTTGAGGAGATCGTTTTATGTAGAGTTTCCTTTTGTCATCATCGTGTTGGATGAAGATCTCGAAAGCAAAGACGTCAAGATTGATTTGAAGCAATGAATCAGCATCCTCGAAAGGGGCAGTTGGATCGAGAAGATTGAGATAGCTTGTGTCCCCTTTGTCTTCTTACCTCACGTCTAGAATCTCGGGACGAGATTCTTGTTTAGTGGGGGTGAGTTGCCACAGCCCTAGAATTCCTTCTAGTTAGTTGCATATGTGAGCATCCATGCATCATGTTTAAATTCAAATGAAGTTGAATTGGGGATGTTCAAACCCTAGCATCAAATGAATTCAACTAGGTTCAAATAAAAATATTTTCAATGAACCCAAAATGCCCTTCAGAAAAGTTCATCATTTCTGAATTGGCTAAAAACCTCTGCCAAAAATGGTGCACATATTTCTAGGTCATCCAAAATTTTTGAGTTAAATCATATTGTATTTGAATTGTGCCATTTAAATACTATAAAGTTTTTTAAATGCTCCAATAATTCTGGAATTGGTTGAGCGCCTTTGGCATAATTCATTTAGCGCCCATAATCATTTTCAGAAGCTTTGGAAATGATTTGGTTAGCAAACCAAATTCAAAACATTTGCAGAAATTAGAAAACATAAACAAAAGAAGAGAGAGAGAGAAAGGAACTAACATGGCAGCAACCCACTTACCTCAAAGCCACTAGCCGGCCCAGCACCATGCTGGCCCAGTGCCAATCGTCCTCTTCCTCTCGCCAGAAGGATGAGAGGCGGGTGCTCTCCATGCGCTGGCATGCGCCAGCCACCTCCTGCTTGTCTGCTAGCCACTGGAGGCACCAGAGGGCGCCACGCACTCCCCTCGACCCTTGCATCTATCCCCTCTCTCGCTGGACTTCCTTCCTCTCCCCTGGCTCTCTCTCCCGTGCAGCCCGAGCATAGTCGTCGCCGCCGCTCGCCGTAGCCATGGCTACATGCCACCTCTCGCCCAACCAGTAAGTCCGCGAGGTCCGCCACTACTCCTTGGAGCTACACGCCGACGCACGCGACAACGGGAGCCCTGCAGCATCGTCCCCGACCTCTTCTTCAACCTCCGGCCACCGGCAACCTCACCGTCGACTCGCGACGTTTGGCGCCTCCCCGAGCCTTCTGAGACTGTCGTCGACCGCTCCATGAGCTCCTACGTCGTTCCCCCTTACTTTTGCGCTAGTTGCATTGCCCAGGCCATAGTTCCGCTGGAGCCGTGGCCACGGTCATTGCAGCCCGTGTATGAGCACACCGGCGTGCCCAGGACGTCTCTGCTAACCCGTAGCCACCACCTGCTCCCCCTCCCGTGCTCCCTAGTGTTGTGCCCACACCTGCCCGAACTCGAGCGCTGCTCTGCTCATCGGTGCCGTCGATTCTGGCCACCCCAGCACCTCCCACTACCACTACTCGATGCACCACTATGCATTGGTTCCATAGAGCCCCACCGCCGCCCTTTTGGTCACCGGAGGATGAAACCTGAAGCCCTCCGCCGTCTCTGGCCTCACCCGCGACGAGCCGTGGGTCAACTCTGGCGAGTTTAACCAAGGTTGACTGGGTTTGACTCCCCACTGAGTCACAGACGTGCGGGCCCTTGCTCTTGTTTAATTAAGTTAATTGGCTAGTTAGCACTAACAGTCTATGTTAATCAGTTAAGACACTGACACACGGGACCCATAGGTCAGGTTTGACCTGGAGCGGTCAGTTGACCTGCTGACCTCAGCCTGACGTAATGCTGATGTAGTAAATGTTTTATGGGATTTAAAATAAATCAAAAATGATTTATTTATTTTGGAAAATGTTTAAAATTTCTAAAAAATCATAGAAAATAAACCGTACCTCCAGTTGAAATAATTTATATATGAAAAATTATCACAAAAATACAATCAATCCATCTATACCATTTTCATGCATGACAAAGCAACTTAACCTTGCTGTATAGATCAAAACAAGTTAATGCACTTTGGAAATTCATAGTTTGAGTTTGAATTTGAACCTTTGGTTCCAATTGACTCAAACCCCTCTGGTTTTAGTTGCATTAGCTCAAATCACAACATATTGCCATGTCATATTCAAGCATCATATTGTCGCATTGCATTGATTGTGTTCTTTCTTTGTTGCCGGTGTTTATCCCCTATCATTAGACGTTGTTCCGACGATGTGATCAATGACACTGATGATGAGCAGTGCTATCTTCAGAAGTGCTAGGCAAGCAACCCCCATTGAACATTCTGATAAAATCCCACTCTCCCGCTCTTGCTCTCTTTTACTGCATTGGGACAACAACGATTCAACTGTTATTTGCTGCCGTAGCTGAACCCCTTTCCTCTGCATGACCTGTCATTGCCACAGTAAATAGTTGAAACCCACTAGCATGAGTAGGAGTTGTTTGAGCCATGATGTGCCTACTCATTCACGCTTGTTGTTATGCCTACTATGCTTAGAGCTGTGTCAGCTCTGATTCATCTGGGATGGATTGGAATGGAGGTGAACATGTCCTACTGTTGAGAGCTAAGTGTGTGAACACGATTTGGTAAAGGTGGCGATGAGAGGCCATGTAGGAGTATATGGTGGGTTGTCTCATTGGAACCGTCCTCAGGAACTGAGTTCTGTGTTTGTGATCCAAGACAGTTACTAGCACACATTGGGCTCCGGGCACTCCAAGCTCTCTGGACTTATTAGATGCCTTGGTCTTTGTACAGGAGTTGCAACTAGTTTTTGATGTTTGTAGGATATGTGTTGGAGGCCGTGCATAGCGCTGACCCTAGGGGTGGGCTATGATGCGGTAGATACACCATGGCACGGTGTACCGAGATGCCCGTTTGGTGCCTCAGGAACCCTGCACACATCGTTTGGGGCCGTGAGCGAAACCTTAACCGGATCTCCTTGCGGATGGAACCCGAATAGACGATAAACCTGGACTAGAGACTTGTGTGGTTAGTCAGGTCGTGGCTGACACCCTCGCCAGGCTTCCGCTTGAAGGTTGCTGAGTTACATGACGTGTACATGATGGTAAGTGGCGAGAGCGTGTGTGAAGAAGTACACTCCCTGCATGGTCATATGATCTATTCGAATAGCCACGTCTGCGGTAATGGACTACTGGGTTGCCTAAGCAGTTCATAGACAAGTGAAAGTGGATACTTTAGAATGCGCAAGATAAGTGTGAGTGCTATGGATGGCCTTCTCGTAGGGAGATAGGAGCAGATCCATAGTGGTGTATTGATCTGGTGAATATGTGGACTCGTGTGCGCCACCTCAAAAGAGTTACAAGCAATCATAGTACAGGATAGCCACTGAGTCAAAGCTGGCGTGCTGCAGTTAAACTCCACTACCCATTTGTTGATACTGATGCATATGTAGCTAGTTGTGATGTAAGTCTTGCTGGGTACATTTGTACTCATGTTTGCTTAATTTATGTTTTGCATAGAGACTTCAGTCTCACTAGTGGTTCTGCATAGACTTCAACGTTTAGCTTGTTACCTCAACTACGATCTTGTACCCTTGGGAGGGTCTTGTAGATAGTCAGGATTTATAGCCTTCTTCCTTTTCAGATGTCTGTACCCAGACATGTTATGCTTCCGTTTCTTGTATGTTCTGTATGTTGGGTCATGAGACCCATGTTTGTAATATCTGGCTCCTCGGAGCCTAATGAATAAATACTTTGATTCATAGAGTTTTGTTGTGATGCCATGTTGTATTTGCACATATCGAGCATATTATGTGTATGTTATTAAAATGCTTGGTATGTGTGGGATTCGACACCTAGTTGTTTATCCTTGGTAGCCTATCTTATGGGGAAATGCCTCCTAGTGCTTCCACGGGGCCTTGGTAGCTTGCTACTGCTCCGGAACACATGGATTGACCGGCATGTGTCCTTCCTTGCTCCTGTGTCTATCCCCTATGGGGAAATGTCACGCGATGTATACCGGAGTCTTGATAGCTTGCTATAGCCCGGCAACACTCGCTGCTGACCGACACATGCATTGTTGGGTCATGTATGCATGTCCTTGTAATTTAGCGCCACTTTTGGTTTATAACTAGTCATGTCGGCCCGGGTTCTCTGTCATATGGATGCTAGCGACACTGTCATATATGTGAGACAAATTGCACAAACGGTCCTAGGCTAGGTAAGGTGGCACCCGTGGGGATACCGTGCGTGAGGCTGCAAAGTGATATGATGTGTTACATGCTAGACCGATGTGACTTAGGATCGAGGTCCCGACAGTGGATGTGCGATAGCACCACCTATCGGAACCACGCCAAAAACATCCGTGTCTCCAATTGCGTTTGCACACTCCAATCATATCCCTTTACTTTCTTGCAACTTGCATGCTTTACTTTCTGCTGCTCATATACTCTTGCCATGCTTGCTTGAAACGTATTGTGTATGTTTCAAATTGTGCTAAAAACTCTACCTCAACACAAAGAACTTAAAAATTGCTACTTTTCTTGTTGAGTGTCTAATCACTCCCCTCTAGACACCTCTTCTTCGAGCCTCTCAATTGGTATCAGAGCCTTGGTATCCATTGCTTTGGTTTAATCACCATTGGAGGAAGATGGATGAGTCTACGATCGGGAGTATTAGACGTAGAGTGCCTATGCTTGATGGAGAATTTTATAAGGAATGGAAAAATTACATTCTTGAGATCTTCAATGAATATCATTTGAACAAGTATATTGTTAATCCTTATATGCCCCCCCATTGACCCTTTGAACCCAACTTATAATGAACATCTTGACATGGTTCGCAATCTTAGAACTGTTGATCTTATTACTAGAGGATTGCCTAGAAACTTGCTTGTGTGCTTACCAACTTTCAAATGTGCTTATACTATATGGAAATTCCTTGAGGAATGATTTTTGGAGTACTCTTTGAAAAATCTAGATGCGATCCTTCAAAAGTCCATTTCCTTAAACAAGATGAACACTAGTGATCCCAAATTTGATGAATGCTTATTTGAGCTTCGTGACCTTATGCATGCCAAAGGAGATGTAGGAATCATCAGTAATATCATCTCAGAAGTCATTAGAATTCATAAAGATGAACATTATCATGATCACATAACTAATGAATCACTCTCTCTAGGTTTTGATCTATCACAAGACGATGTTGAACATGGTTATTATGATGAGGATGATGATAGTGACCTTGACCTTGATGAAAAAATTAGACATTTTGGTCTTATGGCTAATCCTCGTGGTTACGCAGCCGGAGGGAAGGAATGGGTGCTTGATAGTGGATGTACGTTTCATATGACAAGAGATAAGGACATGTTTGATGAGCTTGCTAGAGATGATGGTCCACGAAAGTAGGTTACCTTTGGTTACAACTCTACGGGTAAAGTTGTTGGCCTTGGTAAGGTGGCCATATCCAACAATAGCTCTATCAAGAATGTCATGCTTGTAGAATCTATCGGCTATAATCTTCTTTCCATGTCTAGATTAGCTTGTTTTGGTTTAAATGTGCTATTCACTCATGTTGATTGCCAAGTCTTTCGTAGAGATAATTACAATATGGTATTTACCGGCATTCGTAGAGGTGGCCTATACATTGTTGACTTTACGAAGAAAGCCCAACCTCGCACTTGTTTTATTGCTAAATCTTCTAAAGGTTGGTTGTGGCATAGAAGGTTAGGTCATGTTGGCATGAGAAATCTTGATAAGATTATTAAAGGTGATCATATCCTTGGTGTTAATGATGTTATATTTGACAAGGATAGACTTTGTAGTGCTTGTCAAGCAGGAAAACAAGTTGGAGGAAGTCATCCCGTGAAGAACATCATGACTACGAGAAGACCACTTGTGCTACTTCACATGGATCTTTTTGGTCCCAATGCTTACAAGAGTCTCGGTGGTAAATCTTTTGGATTGGTCATTGTTGATGGTTTTTCAAGATTTACGTGGGTGTTCTTTCTTGATGATAAATCGCAGGTCCAAAAGATCTTCAAAAACTTTGCTAGGAAGGCCCAGAACCAATTTGAAGTGAAGATCAAGAAGGTTCGGAGCGACAACGGAACAGAGTTCAAGAACACAAATGTGGATACCTCTCTTGACGGAGAAGGGATTTCACATGAGTTCTCAGCTACGTACACACCTCAACAAAATGGAGTTGTTGAGAGGAAGAACCGAACACTCATTGAAATGGCGAGAACGATGCTTGATGAGTACAAGACACCAAGACACTTTTGGGCGGAAGCGGTTGAGACAGCTTGTCATGCTACAAATCGACTATATCTTCACAAACTTCTCGGCAAGACGGCATACGAGCTTCTCATCGGTAACAAACCCCAAGTTGGATACTTTCAAGTATTTGGCTCAAAGTATTACATTCTTGACAAGCATCGTCGTTCGAAATTTTCCCCTAAATCTCATGAAGGTTTTCCACTCGGTTACAGCTCAAACTCTCACACTTATCGTGTCTACAACAATTTCACCTGAAAGGTTGAAGGGACGGTAGATGTGAATTTTGATGAATCTAACGGCTCGCAAGTCGAGGAATTGCCAATTGATGTAGGAGACAAAGACCCTTTGGAAGCAATACAAGACTTGTCTATTGGCAAGATTCGCCCAACGAAGGTGAAGGAGAATACTTCATCCATTCAATTGGAAGTCTCATCTTCACGACATGGTGAACCACAAGTTGACTTGGAGGCATCCACAAGTGGGACATGCCATGATGAAAGAAACGAGGAAGTTCTTCAAGATGAACCTCATCGACCTCCTTCTCCACCTCCACAAGGGGACAGCAACACCAACAACAATGAAGAAGGACAAGAAGAAGATGAAGATGAAGATGATGTTCCACCCCGACCCAAGCAAAAGCTCTCATGAGTTAGAGCAAGAATTGCTAGAGATCATCCCGTAGAGCAAATCTACGATGATATCCAAACCAGGAGAATCACTCGCTCTAAATCTCGTTTAGCTAACTTTACTAAACATTACTCTTTCATATCTAACCTTGAACCTCCCAGCTTTATTAAAAGTGCTTTTCTCAACGGTGAAATTGAGGAGGAAGTTTATGTTAAACAACCTCCCAGCTTTGTTAATCCCAAGAAACCTAATCGTGTTTACAAGATTCACAAAGCTCTTTATGGTCTTAAACAAGCTTCTATAGCGTGGTATAAATGCTTGACCAAGTTCCTTATTAAAAAGGCTTTGAAATTGGGAAAATTGTTTGAACACTTTTTACTAAAAGGGTTAATGGTGAACTATTTGTGTGCCAAATTTATGTTGATGATATCATATTTGGTTCTACTAACCCCCATTTTAGTGAAAGGGTTGGAAAGCTAATGTCAGAGAAGTTTGAGATGTCTATGATGAGTGAACTCAAGTTCTTTCTTGGTTTGCAAATCAAGCAAACTAAGGAGGGTACATTTGTTTCTCAAACAAAGTATACCAAGGACTTATTCAAGAAGTTCAACATGCAAGAATGCAAAGGTATGACTACACCCATGCCTACTAGTGGACATCTTGACTTGACAAAGGATGGCAAACTGGTTGACCAAAAGGTTTAACATTCTATGATTGGTTCATTGGTATATCTATGTGCCTCCCGTCCCGACATTATGCTAAGTGTATGCATGTCTGCATGATATCAAGCGGACCCCAAAGAATGTCATCTTAAGGCAGTGAAATGGATAGTGAGATACTTAATTCACACACCAAACTTTGGCATTTGGTATCCTAAGAGGTCTTCTTTCGATCTTGTTGGCTACTCCGATTTTGTGACACCCCGAGACTGATGCGCCAGGTGTCTTCCAGTTATTCGATGTCGTTGCCATGTAAGTTGCTTGCGTGTTGCTTTTTGTCATGTCATCATGTGCATTGCATTTGCATAGTTTTCAAAACTTGCATTCGTTTAGGTTCGCCAATTCTCTCTATTTTCCGTTTTGAGCCCAGACACACTCGCACGCGCCCACGGCACCTCCAAATATTTATTTTATAAGTGGCCGGAAAACGTTCTCGGAATGGGTTGAAACTTGGCGTGTGGTGTTATTATAGTGTAGACAGACCGCCTGCCAAATTTCATCGCATTTGGAGCTTATTTGACAGCCCAACCATTAAACTATAGCGGCACTAGCGCCGGTCATTCGTCGGACGTTTCGGTACCCCAAAACCTGTTGTCGGGCTGCCATCTCCCTCTCTTCTCAGCCTACTCACATTCTACACAGCCCACTTTTCCTCTCCTTGCAACTTGTCCGAAATTGTCCCGAACCCGAGCCGAGCAGTTATGATCGCTGGGTCCGGATCATCCTAAAACATCCCTAAAATATCACCGGTCTCTTAGTTGGACGCCCATAGCCTATTTTTCTCGTCCGTTCGATTTTGATCGCAGGGTCCAAAACTTGTCCCTACCTAACCCACTTGATATATAACAGATCAACCCTAGCCTAGTCTTCAGTCCCATCCATCCTTTCCCATCGCGCCGCCACTAGCTCCACCTGGTCTCCCCCTTCCTCGGGATCTTGCCCGATCCACCCAATCAATCCTGCCAGCACCTTCCTTGTTTTCCCCAGCCACACAACTAGATCCACCTTCTCCTCCACGAAGCACTCCACTCCTCCCCTTGATCCCACCAAGCTGCTTCCCGAGGCCCCGAGCAGGAGCGCTCGACCTCTTCTCCTCGCGCCGCCCAGCACCCAAGCCCCTTTGCCGTGCCTCCTCCTCCCGAGCTCCTCCTGATCCCCATGGATGTTGCTTCTCGAGCACCTCCGTGGAGTCAAGCCATGTGCCTCTGCTTCGTGCGCTCACCCCGACCCTGCGCACCGATCCCCAACACCAGCGACCACACGCCCCTGCAGCCTCGCCTCTGCTCGTCCTCGCGGCTCCCTACTATGTCCGCCTCGCTGGAGGAGCCGCCGGAACAGCCTCCTCGTCCACGACCACCTCACCTCGCCGGACTTGCTGGACCCCGCTTCCTAACGACATCGCCTCCCCGACAGCACCAGCAGGACCGTGCCCTTCCTCTACAGCCTCCCCTTTATTTTCTTCTTGATCACCGGCAACGCTCTCTCTCAAAATCTCTCATCTCTCTCGCTTCTCTTCACAGGGAGCCAATGTCGCCATGGCCGGCCCCGCCAAGCTCCAGCCCGACGGCCACCATCTCCAGTCAAATCCGCCTGGTCCCGGCCATCTTCGTCGACCGCCGGCCACCCCTGCCCGCCTTGCGCGTTGTTGTCGTACCTTCGTGTCGCAACCCAAGCGCTGCTCCGTGCCGCCCTGCATCTTTCTGTCGGGAGCACATAGAGGAAGCCACCCCTGCCCGTTGACTTCCACGCCCGCGTGGGCCTCTCCTGCCGCACCGACTGGGCCTTGGCCCATGGTGAGCTCCCCAGCACCCTGCAGATTCAGTCTGTTCTGTTGTTTTTCCTGTTCTGCGATTTTCCTATTTTTTCCAGTAAAAACAGTTTTGTAGTTTAGTCCTTCTAGATCATGCATATAATAACTCATGATTTGTGCATCAGATTAAAATAAGTTATATATGAAAAATGCTTAGAACTTCACCTAGTTTCATAATATGCAACTTTCATCAATGTTTGAAATGTTTAAATTGATGTTTGCATTTAATTTGCATAATGACATGCTAAAATGGTTTCATTCATAACTAAATAACCGTAGCTTCAATTTTAATAAACTTTATATGTAAATGGGGTGGAAAACTGAGATTAACTTGGTGCACTTACTTTTGCTGTTTAACAACAATAAAATATGTTTTAGGAAGAACAACACCAAGATCAATAATTGCACATGGGGATTTTCCGGAATTGTTGTTTGTTGTTTCTGGCCCCATTTAATTTGCCTAGATAGATAGTTTCTTTAAGCTTCACCTCTTGTCATGTTAACCAACATTTAAACTTGTTGTGTACATAAACGACCGCGAACTAAATAATTGAATATGGTGTTTCGTCAATATGCATCCCGTTGCATATTGAGCTCCACTTAATTTGTAGTATTGTTTGTTGCACTTTGCCATGCCATGCCTATTTAATCTTGTCATGCATCATACTTGGTTGAGCATCATGCCATGGTTATGATATGTGTGTTTACCATGTTGTTTGTTTCTTTTCGGTTGTGCTTCTTCTCGTTAGTTCCGGTTTCGTTGCGATCGTGAGGATTCATTTGACTACGTTTGGTTCGTCTACGTGGATTCGTCTGCATGGACTTGATCTTCTTCCTTGCGGGATCTCATGCAAGATGACCGTCACCTTGGATCTCATTACTATCATTGTTATGCTAGTTGTCTCGATGCTATCGCTATATGTCGCGCTGCCTATCTTTTGTTGTCAGCCTCTCATTGTTGCCATGAAACACCCTCTAACCTTTGACACCATCCCAGCAAACCGTTGTTTGGCTATGTTACCGCATGCTCAGCCCCTCTTATAGCGTTGTTAGTTGTAGGTGAAGATGAAGATTGCTCCATGTCGGAATTTGGTTGTTGGTATATCCCAATATTTATTACCATAATTAATGCACCTATATACTTGGCAATGGGTGGAAGGCTTGGCCTTTTGCTCGGTGTTTTGTTCGACTCATGCTGCCTTAAGAACTGATAAACTGGTGTTATGTTCCTTGATTTTGTGTTCCTAACGCGGTTGGGTATATGGGAACCCCTTGATAGTTCGCTTTTAATAAAACTTCTCCAGCAAGGCCCAACTTTGGTTTTAATTTGCAACATAATAAAAACTTAATTAATTAATTAAACTGCATAGGGAGTTAGCGCTACCCGAGGATTCTTTTCCACATATAGGAGGGCCAGTGCTGATGGTGTTGGTCCCACACTAGAGCCACTTGCGGTGCCACCCAGTTACTTGGGCTTCCGGTTGCTGTACATAGTGCTCATCCGGACGTGGCCTGAGACGAGATATGCGCGGCTACTATCAGGGTGTTGGCACACTGGGAGGTCTTGCTCGACTTGTCTTACCATTATTGAAATGTCTTGTCCACTGGGATTCCGAGTCTGATCGGGTTGTCCCAAAGATAAGGGGTTTTTACCTCTGCTAATCGTGAGAGCTTGTGATGGGCTAAGTTGGGACACCCCTATAGGGTTATGATCTTTCGAAAGCCGTGCCTGCGGCTATGTGGCAGATTAGAAGTTGTTAATATCCGGTTGTAGAAAACTTGACAGAGGATCCAAAATAAAATACACCAACCGCGTGAGTAACCGTGACCGTCTCTTTTTATTTTGAGAAGAGAACATGGTGGTGTTATATTTGACTCGTAGGTGGTTCAGGATCACTTAGCGATCATTACTAGCTTGCGACCGTTTGCGTAGATTCTCATCCTATTCTTGTCCTCGTAAGCTAGCCACCATACAATGCTTAGTCGCTGCTGCAACCTCACCACTTAACCTCTCCATACCCATTAAGCTTTGCTATTCTCGATACCCATGGTTATGAGATTGTTGAGTCCTCGTGGATCATAGATACTACATGTTGGAAATATGCCCCAGAGGCAATAATAAAATGGTTATTATTATATTTCCTTGTTCATGATAATTGTCTGTTATTCATGCTTTAATTGTATTATCCGAAAACGGTGATACATGTGTGAATACATAGACCACAACATGTCCCTAGTAAACCTCTAGTGGACTAGCTCGTTGATCAACAGATGGTTACGGTTTCCTGACCATGGACATTGGATGTCATTGATAACAGGATCACATCATTAGGAGAATGATGTGATGGACAAGACCCACTCCTAAGCCTAGCACAAGATCGTGTAGTTCGTATGCTAAAGCTTTTCCAATGTCAAGTATCCTTTCCTTAGACCATGAGGTTGTGCAACTCCCGGATACCATAGGAATACTTTGGGTGTGCCAAACGTCACAACGTAACTGGGTGGCTATAAAGGTACAACTACGGGTATCTCCGAAAGCATCTGTTGGGATGGCACGAACCGAGATTAGGATTTGTCACTTCGTATGACGGAGAGGTATCTCTGGGCCCACTCGGTAAGACATCATCATAATGAGCTCAATGTGACTAAGGGGTTGGTCATAGGATGATGTGTTATGGAACGAGTAAAGAGACTTGCCATGACAAGATTGAACCAGGTATCGGTATACCGACGATCGAATCTCGGGCAAGTACTATACCGACAGACAAAGGGAATCGTATACGGGATTGATTGAATCCTTGACATCGTCGTTCATCCGATGAGATCATCGAGGAGCATGTGGGAGCCAACATGGGTATCCAAATTCCGTTGTTGGTTATTGGCCGGAGAGTCGTCTTGGTCATGTCTACGTGTCTCCCGAACCCGTAGGGTCTACACACTTAAGGTTCGGTGACGCTAGGGTTGTAGAGATATAAGTATGCGGTAACCCGAAAGTTGTTCGGAGTCCCGGATGAGATCCCGGACGTCACGAGGAGTTCCGGAATGGTCTGTAGGTAAAGACTTATATATAGGAAGTCAGGTTTCGGCCACCGGGAAAGTTTCGGGGGTCATCGGTATTGTACTGGGACCATCGGAAGGGTCCCGGCGGTCCATCGGGTGGGGCCACCTATCCCGGAGGGTCCCATGGGCTGAAGTGGCAGTGGAACCAGCCCTTGGTGTGCTGGTGCTCCCCCCTTGGGCCTCCCCCTGCGCCTAGGGTTGGAAACCCAGGGGTGCCTCCACCTAGCTTGGGGGGCAAATTTCCCCCCTGGCCGCCGCCCCCCTTGGAGATGGGATCTCCTAGGGCCGGCGCCCCCCCTAGGGGCCCTATATATAGTGCGGGGGGTGGGGTGGAGGGCAGTCGCACCCTATGCCCTGGCGCCTCCCTCTCCCTCCCGTGACACTTCTCCCTCCTCCCGCTGCGCTTGGCGAAGCCCTGCCGGAATCCCGCTACTTCCACCACCACGCCGTCGTGCTGCTAGATCTCCATCAAGCTCTCCTCCCCCCTTGCTGGATCAAGAAGGCGGAGACATCGCTGCTCCATACGTGTGTTGAACGCGGAGGTGCCGTCCGTTCGGCGCTAGGATCATTGGTGATCTGGATCACGACGAGTACGACTCCATCATCCCCGTTCTCTTGAACGCTTCCGCTCGCGATCTACAAGGGTATGTAGATGCACTCCCCTCTCCATTGTTGCTAGATGAGTCCATAGATTTTTCTTGGTGATGCGTAGAAAATTTTAAAATTCTGCTACGTTCCCCAACAATGGTATCAGAGCTAGGTCTATGCGTAGTATCTTGCACGACTAGAACACAAAGTAGTTGTAGGCGTAGATTTGTTCAATTCTCTTGCCGCTACTAGTCCTATCTTGATTCGGTGGCATCGTGGGATGAAGCGGCCCAGACCGACCTTACACGTACGCTTACGTGAGACAAGTTCCACCGACTGACATGCACTAGTTGCATAAGGTGGCTAGCGGGTGTCTGTCTCTCCCACTTTAGTCGGATCAGATTCAATGAAAAGGGTCCTTATGAAGGGTAAATATAAATTGGCATATCATGTTTGGTTTTGGCGTAGGTAAGAAACGTTCTTGCTAGAAACCTATAGCAGCCACGTAAAAACTTGCAACAACAATTAGAGGACGTCTAACTTGTTCTTGCAGCATGTGCCGTGTGATGTGATATGGCCAAAAGGATGTGATGAATGATATATATGTGATGTATGAGATTGATCATGTTCTTGTAATAGGAATCACGACTTGCATGTCGATGAGTATGACAACCGGCAGGAGCCATAGGAGTTGTCTTATTTTATTGTATGACCTGCGAGTCAATGAAAAATGCCATGTAATTACTTTACTTTATTGCTAACTGTTAGCCATAGTAGTAGAAGTAATGTTTGGCGAGACGACATCATGAAGACACGATGATGGAGATCATGATGCTGGAGATCATGGTGTCATGCCGGTGACGATGATGATCATGGAGCCCCGAAGATGGAGATCAAAAGGAGCAAAATGATATTGGCCATATCATGTCACCATTTGATTGCATGTGATGTTTATCATGTTTTTACATCTTATTTGCTTAGAACGACGGTAGTAAATAAGATGATCTCTCACTAAAATTTCAAGAATTGTGTTTCCCCCTAACTGTGCACCGTTGCTAAGGTTCGTTGTTCCGAAGCACCACGTGATGATCGGGTGTGATAGGCTCTAATGTTCGCATACAACGGGTGTAAGCCAGATTTACACACGCAATACACTTAGGGTTCACTTGACGAGCCTAGCATGTACAAACATGGCCTCGGAACACGGAAGACCGAAAGGTCGAACATGAGTCGTATAGAAGATACGATCAACATAAAGATGTTCGCCGTTGATGACTAGTCCATCTCATGTGATGATCGGACACGGCCTAGTTGATGTGGATCATGTATCACTTAGATGACTAGAGAGATGTCTATCTGAGTGGGAGTTCATTAAATTTGTTTAGATGAACTTATTTGTCATGAACATAGTCTAAAATCTTTACAATATCTCTTGTAGATCCAATGGCCCACGCTAATGTTGTCCTCAACTTCAATGCGTTCCTAGAGAAAACCAAGCTGAAAGACGATGGTAGCAACTATACGGATTGGGACCGTAACTTGAGGATCATCCTCATAGCTGCCAAGAAAATGTATGTCCTTGAAGCACCGCTAGGTGACGCTCCCGCCCCAGCGAACCAAGGCGTTATGAACGCCTGGCAGTCGCGTTGTGATGATTACTCCCTGGTTCAGTGCGACATGCTTTACAGCTTAGAATCGGGGCTCCAAAAGCATTTTGAGCACCACGGAGCATATGAGATGTTCCAAGAGCTGGAAATGGTTTTCCAAGCTCATGCCCGAGTCGAGAGATATGACGTCTCCGATGCATTCTACAGTTGTAAGATGGAGGAGAATAGTTCTGTCAGCGAGCATATACTCAAATTGTCTGGGTTGCACAAACGCTTGTCTCAGTTGGGAATTAATCTCCTAGATGAAGCAGTAGTTGACAGAATCCTTCAGTCGCTCCCACCTAGCTACAAGAGCTTCGTGATGAACTTCAATATGCAAGGGATGGAGAAGTCCATTCCCGAGGTGTATTCAATGCTGAAATCAGCGGAGGTGGAGATCAAGAAAGAACAGCAAGTGTTGATGGTGAATAAAACCACTAAGTTCAAGAAAGGCAAGGGTAAGAAGAACTTCAAGAAGGACGGCAAAGGAGTTGCCGCGCCCGGTAAGCTAGTTGCCAGGAAGAAGCCAAAGAATGGACCCAAGCCTGAGACTGAGTGCTTTTATTGCAAGGGAATGGGTCACTGGAAGCGGAACTGCCTTAAATACTTAGCAGATAAGAAGGCCGGCAACGTCAAAGGTATATGTGATATACATGTTATTGATGTGTACCTTACCAGCGCTCGTAGTAGCTCCTGGGTATTTGATACTGGTGCAGTTGCTCACATTTGTAACTCAAAGCAGGAGCTGCGGAATAAGCGGAGACTGGCGAAGGACGAGGTGACGATGCGCGTCGGGAATGGTTCCAAGGTCGATGTGATCGCCGTCGGCACGCTACCTCTACATATACCTTCGGGATTAGTTTTAAACCTCAATAATTGTTATTTAGTACCAGCTTTGAGCATGAATATTGTATCTGGATCTCGTTTGATGCGAGATGGCTACTCATTTAAATCCGAGAATAATGGTTGTCTATTTATATGAGAGAAATGTTTTATGGTCATGCCCCGCTGGTCAATGGTTTATTCTTAATGAATCTCGAACGTGATGTTACACATATTCATAGTGTGAATGCCAAAAGATGTAAGATTGATAATGATAGTCCCACATACTTGTGGCACTGCCGCCTTGGTCATATTGGTGTCAAACGTATGAAGAAGCTCCATGCAGATGGACTTTTGGAGTCTCTTGATTATGAATCATTTGACACATGCGAACCATGCCTCTTGGGCAAGATGACCAAGACTCCGTTCTCCGGAACAATGGAGCGAGCAACCAACTTATTGGAAATCATACATACCGATGTGTGTGGTCCAATGAGTGTTGAAGCTTGCGGAGGCTATCGTTATGTTTTCACCCTCATAGATGACTTAAGTAGATATGGGTATGTCTACTTGATGAACACAAGTCTGAGACCTTTGAAAAGTTCAAGGAATTTCAGAATGAGGTTGAGAATCAACGTGACAAAAAAATAAAGTTCTTATGATCGGATCGTGGAGGAGAATATTTAAGTCACGAATTTGGCACGCACCTAAGGAACTGTGGAATTGTTTCACAATTGACGCCGCCTGGAACACCTCAGCGTAACGGTGTGTCCGAACGTCGTAATCGTACTCTGTTGTACATGGTGCGATCTATGATGCCTCTTACCGACTTACCGCTATCTTTTTGGTGTTATGCTTTAGAGACTGCCGCATTCACTTTAAATAGGGCACCGTCTAAATCCGTTGAGACGACACCGTATGAACTTCGGTTTGGCAAGAAACCTATGTTGTCGTTTCTAAAAGTTTGGGGATGCGATGCTTATGTCAAGAAAATTCAACCTGAAAAGCTCGAACCCAAATCAGAAAAATGCGTCTTCATAGGATACCCTAAGGAAAATATTGGGTACACCTTCTACCTTAGATCCGAAGGCAAGGTCTTCGTTGCCAAGAATGGATCCTTTCTGGAGAAAGAGTTTCTCTCGAAAGAAGTAAGTGGGAGGAAAGTGGAACTTGATGAGGTGATTGTCACCCCTTCCGAACCGGAAAGTAGCGCAGCGCAGGAAGATGCTCCTGTGGTGCCTGCACCGACTAGGGAGGAAGTTAATGATAATGATCATGAAGCTTCAGATCAAGTTACTGCAGAACTTCGTAGGTCCACAAGGACACATTCCGCACCAGAGTGGTACGGCAACCCTGTCCTGAAAATCATGTTGTTAGACAACGGTGAACCTACGAACTATGAAGAAGCGATGGCGGGCCCGGATTCCAACAAATGGCTTGAAGCCATGAAATCCGAGATAGGATCCATGTATGAAAACAAAGTATGGACTTTGGTGGACTTGCCCGATGATCGGCACGCCATAGAAAATGAATGGATCTTTAAGAAGAAGACTGACGCGGATGGTCTATAAGGCTCAACTTGTCTCTAAAGGTTATCGACAAGTTCAAGGAATTGACTACAACGAGACTTTCTCTCCCGTAGCGATGCTGAAGTCTGTCCGAATCATGTTAGCAATTGCCGCATTCTATGATTATGAGATATGGCAAATGGACGTCAAAACGACATTCCTTAATGGCTTCCTCAAGGAAGAACTGTATATGATGCAGCCGGAAGGTTTTGTCGATCCTGAGAATGCTAACTAGGTATGCAAGCTCCAGCGCTCAATCTATGGGCTGGTCCAAGCATCTCGGAATTGGAACATTCGCTTTGATGAGGTGATCAAAGCGTTTGGTTTTATACAGACTTGGGGAGAAGCCTGTATTTACAAGAAAGTGAGTGGGAGCTATGTAGCATTTCTCATATTATATGTGGATGATATATTGTTGATGGGAAATGATGTAGAACTCTTGGAAAGCATAAAGGCCTACTTGAATAAGTGTTTTTCAATGAAGGACCTTGGAGAAGCTGCTTACATATTAGGCATCAAGATCTATAGAGATAGATCGATACGCCTCATTGGTCTTTCACAAAGCACATACCTTGACAAGATATTGAAGAAGTTCAATATGGACCAGTCCAAGAAAGGGTTCTTGCCTGTATTGCAAGGTATGAGATTGAGCACGACTCAATGCCCGACCATGGCAGAAGATAGAGAAAAGATGAGTGTCATCCCCTATGCCTCAGCCATAGGTTCTATTATGTATGCCATGCTGTGTACCAGACCTGATGTGAACCTTGCCATCAGTTTGGTAGGGAGGTACCAAAGTGATCCCGGTATGGAACACTGGACATCGGTCAAGAACATCCTGAAGTACCTGAAAAGGACTAAGGATATGTTTCTCGTTTATGGAGATGACGAAGAGCTCGTCCTAAAGGGTTACGTCAATGCTAGCTTCAACAAAGATCTGGATGACTCCAAGTCACAAACCGGATACGTGTATATTTTGAATGGAGGGGCAGTCAGCTGGTGCAGTTGCAAGCAAAGCGTCGTGGCGGCATCTACATGTGAAGCGGAGTACATAGCTGCTTCCGAAGCAGCACATGAAGGAGTCTGGATGAAGGAGTTCATCACCAACCTAGGAGTTATTCCAAGCGCGTTGGGCCCAATGACTCTATTCTGTGACAACACTGGAGCTATTGCCATTGCCATGGAGCCCAGGTTTCACAAGAATACCAAGCACATCAAGCGCCGTTTCAAGTCCATCCGGAATTATATTCAAGATGGAGACATAGATATTTGTGAAGTGCATACGGATCTGAATGTTAAAGATCTGTTGACTAAACCTCTTCCACGAGCAAAACAAGATCAACACCAGAACTCTATGGGTGTTCGATTCATCACAATGTAACTAGATTATTGACTCTAGTGCAAGTGGGAGACTGTTGGAAATATGCCCTAGAGGCAACAATAAAATGGTTATTATTATATTTCCTTGTTCATGATAATTGTCTGTTATTCATGCTTTAATTGTATTATCCGGAAACAGTGATACATGTGTGAACACATAGACCACAACGTGTCCCTAGTAAACCTCTAGTTGACTAGCGCGTTGATCAACAGATGGTTACGGTTTCCTGACCATGGACATTGGATGTCACTGATAACGGGATCACATCATTAGGAGAATGATGTGATGGACAAGACCCAATCCTAAGCCTAGCACAAGATCGTGTAGTTCGTATGCTAAAGCTTTTCCAATGTCAAGTATCCTTTCCATAGACCATGAGGTTGTGCAACTCCCGGATACCGTAGGAATACTTTGTGTGTGCCAAACGTCACAACATAACTGGGTGGTTATAAAGGTACAACTACGGGTATCTCCGAAAGCATCTGTTGGGTTGGCACGAACCGAGACTAGGATTTGTCACTCCGTATGACGGAGAGGTATCTCTGGGCCCACTCGGTAAGACATCATCATAATGAGCTCAATGTAACTAAGGGGTTGGTCACGGGATGATGTGTTACGGAACGAGTAAAGAGACTTGCCATGACGAGATTGAACAAGGTATCGGTATACCGACGATCGAATCTCGGGCAAGTACTATACCGACAGACAAAGGGAATCGTATATGGGATTGATTGAATCCTTGACATCCTGGTTCATCCAATGAGATCATCGAGGAGCATGTGGGAGCCAACATGGGTATCCAGATCCCACTGTTGGTTATTGGTCGGAGAGTCGTCTCGGTCATGTCTACGTGTCTCCTGAACCTGTAGGGTCTACACACTTAAGGTTCGGTGACGCTAGGGTTGTAGAGACATAGGTATGCGGTAACCCGAAAATTGTTCGGAGTCCCGGATGAGATCTCGGACGTCACGAGGAGTTCCGGAATGGTCCGGAGCTAAAGATTTATATATAGGAATTCAGGTTTCGGCCACCGGGAAAGTTTCGGGGGTCACCGGTATTGTACCGGGACCACCGGAAGGGTCCTGGGGGTCCACCGGGTGGGGCCACCTATCCCGGAGGGCCCCATGGGCTGAAGTGGGAGTGGAACCAGCCCCTGGTGGGATGGTGCGCCCCCCTTGGGCCTCCCCCTGCGCCTAGGGTTGGAAACCCTAGGGGTGGGGGCGCCTCCACCTGGCTTGGGGGGCAAGTATCCCCCCAGGCCACTGCCCCCTTGGAGATGGGATCTCCTAGGGCTCGTGCCTCGCTAGGGGCCCTATATATAGTGGGGGGAGGGAGGGCAGCCACACCCTATGCCTTGGCGCCTCCCTCTCCCTCCTGTGACACTTCTCCCTCCTCCCGCGGCGCTTGGCGAAGCCCTGCCGGAATCCCGCTACTTCCACCACCACGCCGTCGTGCTGCTGGATCTCCATCAACCTCTCCTCCTTCCTTGCTGGATCAAGAAGGAGGAGACGTCGCTGCTTCGTACGTGTGTTGAACGCGGAGGTGCCGTCCGTTCGGCGTTAAGATCATCGGTGATTTGGATCACGGCGAGTACGACTCCATCCCCGTTCTCTTGAACGCTTCCGCTCGCGATCTACAAGGGTATGTACATGTACTCCCCTCTCCCTCGTTGCTAGATGACTCCATAGATTGATCTTGGTGATGCGTAGAAAATTTTAAAATTCTGCTACGTTCCCCAACACTACAACCACAATTGCAGGTGCAGGTTTCCGATGACTTGACGTGAGAGCGATGTTTACTTGTGTTGGAGTTCTTCCTTCTTCTTCTTCGTCAGTCTTCGGATAGGTTCCTGGTCGGCAGCCTGGGATAGCAGGATGGATGTCGTTGTGCCTTTCATGTTTTCATCCATAGTCGAATGTCTTGTGTATGATGTGTTGTATTCATGTGGAGTTGTATGCCTTGTATGTATCCCCCTATATTTATGTAATGGTACGATATAATGATATCCATCTTGCTAAGCGCCCGAAATGCGGTTTTGCCCAGATCACGAGTTCAACACGTGGTTGGGATAGAATCTCATCTTGGGCATGACAAGTTGGTATCAGAGCCTCGACCAACCATAGGAGCCCCCTTGATTGATCGTAGTTTCGCCATTGTCGAGTCTAGCAAAAACTATTTTGGAGTCTAGTTATATCGGAGAGTAGGAATTCTTTTTACTCCTCAGCCCCTTCGTCGCTCTGGTGAGGAATCTTGACGTAGGTGTTTTGAATTACTCCTCTTCTCCTTCAAATTTTCTAGGATCATGTAGTTAGTTTTTGTTCGTTGTGATGTCAGCTCTTTTCATCCGATGCAATTCTTGTCAAGTTGATTCGATCCTCTTCATCTTTTGCAAGTTCAATCCTTAGTCCTTTCCAACCGGCGTCGTTTTCCCCATCCTGAGTGGTTTTTCTTTTCCCACCCGCCCAACATTTATCTTCTCGGAGCCGGAGTTCTTAATCGAGTATCCATCCTACTCATGTGAAGTCTTTGAATTTATTTCCTCAATTATTTCAACCGATGAATTCTCATGTAGTTCATAATTCTTCATCTCTTTTCTTTTCCGATGGATCAATTCATGTATTCGGTGTTGATCATATTCTTTCCCTTGGCTCAAATGTTTCCAATTGCTCATTCGCCTCTCGCCATTTGATTGTTCCGGAGTTCTGAAGACATATCAAGAGATCCGTCTGTGTTATAATTAATTCGAGGTTGTCACCTCATTCAAGTATTTCAATCGTTCTGGTGCATCTTATCTCTTTCATACATCCTTTTCAATGGTGTTTTCTTTTCAATTGGCTCATAACCCACAGGTCTCCCAGGATCATACCTGACTCTTCTAATTTTTCCGGAGCATTCCCAAATTATTTTCAAGTGTGACGTAAGTATGGATTTCATCAGTCACGTGCCTTCCAAAGATCGCTTTCAATTATTTTCATCGTCGGTTCAACGTTTCTTCTTTTCATTCTTCCGGAGTATCTCAACAATTTTTGTCGTGTTTCACCTCGTCATTTGAAGACTGAAGAAGAGTTTCCTCTAAATCTTGTCCATTATCTCGAAGATTCGTGGTTATAGCTTCATGTTATCCCTTGAATAATTCCGCTTGTCATAAATTCGTTTCCTTAACCATCCGGAGTATTTCATGAATTCTTTCCATTGTGTTCCTCCGAAGGCCATCATTTCAGAAGATTTCTTCGTTCTCGGTTTTCTACTTTGTCCTCCAACTATTCTAAATTGATGTCTCTTCGATCGTCTCTATATTCGTCCGGTGATTCGTTCAAGTAATCTTTAATTAGTTCATGATCTCTTCGTTCTCGTCATTCTAATTCCCTCAAGTTATCTATTCCTCCTGGCGATTAATTCTCTTGTATTCGTTCAATTTCAGTTCCTTACGGTGGCTTGTTCTCTTTCATCACTGGGTTTCAATTCTTGCGGTGATTCGTTCAAGAGTTCGTTTCTATGTTATTACATCAATTCATTCTTTCTTTCCAATCCTACTAGTGGTTCATGAAGACTTTCTCGAGTTTAGCGCTATATCTCCCCTTAATCTTTTTCAACACGAATAAGTGGTATGCAAATCCATTTCTTCTCATCAATTTAATTGGTGGAGGATAAGCATACCATAATTCTTATTCTTCTATCATCAAGATGATTGATTTCGTCCTTCAGAGTTTATTCGTGATGAACAAATTCTAATCCCAAGTGTTTTCATCTTTTCTTTTCCGGAGTTCAAAGTTTTCTCGGCTATTTCTTTGGGTACCTCCATCTAAATCATCGCAAGCCTTTAATCTTATTCTTTTTCGTCCGCCATTTCTATATCATCATCCTTTCGTGATCGGAGTTCTTCATGGTGGTTCATCATGATTTAATTCTTTCTTCAAGTGTTCATCAAATTCTTATGGAGCAGCTCAAGCATTCTTATTCTTGCGTCTCGAAGTGCAAATAATTCTCAGTGTTCTTTTGAAGTGGAGTTTTGCATTTCTTCCTTCATCTCATCTATTCAATCATTTGGTAGTGGCAGAAATTCACCTCAAGTTTTGATATGTTTTCTATAAGCACACAACAAGCTTATTCTTTTGTTGTTGATTTTCTCAACAACTCCGTTAAATCCTTCCTTGTAAGGATGCTTTCAAAATCATTTATGGTGGAACTTGTTGTTCTTGTATCCGTTCTTTTCATTTCACTCTTTCATTTCTTCCAGAGGCATCATGTTGTTCATCTCGTCAAGTATTGTTCCATCTTCTAAAGTTTATGTTCTATTCCTTCCATGTTCAACCGGAGTTCTGTCCAAATTCTTTCATTCTTGTCCATTGGCTATCTCATTATATCGGTGCAGTTTCATATTCTTTTGTTTCGTTAAGCTATTGTTCATGTCTTTCCTCCATCAAGATTCTCGTAATGTTCCTTGATCCTTTTTGGTAACGGAGTTTCTTAGTCTTGTTCATCTCCATTGTATTCTTTCTTTCAAATTGTTCAACCCTTCAAGGTTCTTTGGTTTCACCTTCTTCCTTTTTCACTTCCATCTCATTCCTAAGATCTCGGGACGAGATCTCTTGTTAGTAGGGGAGTGTTGTGACACCCCGAGACCGATGCGCCAGGTGTCTTCCAGTTATTCGCTACCGTTGCCATGTCAGTTGCTTGTGTGGCTCTTTTTGCCATGTCATCATGTGCATCGCATCTGCATAGTTTTCAAAACATGCATTCGTTTGGGTTCCCCAATTCTCTCCATTTTCCGTTCTGAGCTCACACACACTCGCACGCGCCCGCGGCACCTCCGAATATTTATTTTATAAGTGGCCGGAAAACGTTCTCGGAATGGGTTGAAACTTGATGTGTGGTCTTATTATAGTGTAGACAGACCGCCTGCCAAATTTCATCGCATTCGGAGCTCGTTTGACAGCCCAACCGTTAAACTATAGCGGCACTATCGTCGGTCATTCGTCGGACGTTTCCGTGCCCCGAAACCTGTTGTCGGCTGCCATCTCCCGCTCTTCTCAGCCTACTCACATTCTACACAGCCCACTTTTCCTCTCCTCGCAACTTGTTTGAAACTGTCCCGAACCCGACCCGAGCAGTCGTGATCGTTGGGTCCGGATCATCCTCAAACATCCCTAAAATATCACCGGTCTCTCAGTTGGACGCCCATAGCCTATTTTTCTCGACCGTCCAATTTTGATCGGAGGGTCCAAAACTTGTCCATACCTAACCCACTTGATATATATAACAGATTAACCCTAGCCTAGTCTCCTGTCCCATCCATCCTTTCTCATCGCGCCGCCACTAGCTCCACCTGGTCTCCCCCTTCCTCGGGATCTTGCCCGATCCACCGAATCGATCCTGCCAGCACCTTCCTTGTTTTCCCCAGCCACACAACCAAATCCACCTTCTCCTCCACGAACCACTCCACTCCTCCCCTTGATCCCACCAAGCTGCTGCCCGGCGCCGAGCAGGAGCGCTCGGCCTCTTCTCCTTGCGCCGCCAAGCAGCCGAGCCCCTGTGTTGTGCCTCCTCCTCCCAAGCTCCTCCCAATCCCCATGGATGTTGCTTCCCGAGCACCTCTATGGAGTCAAGCCCCGCGCCTCTACTTCATGCGTTGATAACCCACAAGTATAGGGGATCGCAACAGTTTTTGAGGCTAGAGTATTCAACCCAAATTTATTGATTCGACACAAGGGGAGCCAAAGAATATTCTCAAGTATTGGCAGTTGAGTTGTCAATTCAACCACACTTGAAAGACTTAATATTTGCAGCAAAGTATTTAGTAGCAAATAGTATGGAAGTAATGGTAATGGTGGCAAAAGTAATAGTAGCATTTTTGTAGTAATTGTAATAGTGGCAGCGGAAAAGTAACTAAGCAAGGATCAATATGTGAAAAGCTCGTAGGCATTGGATCAGTGATGGATAATTATGTCGGATGTGATTCCTCATGTAATAGTTATAACATAGGGTGACACGGAACTAGCTCTAGTTCATCAATGTAATGTAGGCATGTATTTCGAATGTAGTCATACGTGCTTATGGAAAAGAACTTGCATGCCATCTTTTGTCCTACCCTCCCGTGGCAACGGGGTCCTATTGGAAACTAAGGGATATTAAGGCCTCCTTTTAATAGAGTACCGGACCAAATCATTAACACTTAGTGAATACATGAACTCCTCAAACTATGGTCATCACCGGGAGTGGTCCCGATTATTGTCACTTCGTGGTTGCCGGATCATAACACATAGTAGGTGACTATTGACTTGCAAGATAGGATCCAGAACTCACATATATTCAAGAAAACATAATAGGTTCAGATCTGCAATCATGGCACTCGGGCCCTAGTGACAAGCATTAAGCATAGCAAAGTCATAGCAACATCAATCTTAGAACATAATGGATACTAGGGATCAACCCTAACAAAACTAACTCGATTACATGGTAAATCTCATCCAACCCATCACTGTCCAGCAAGCCTACGATGGAATTACTCACGCACAATGGTGAGCACAATGAAATTGGTGATGGAGGAAGGTTGATGATGACGATGGCGACGATCTCCACTCTCCGGAGCCCCGAACGGACTCCAGATCAGCCCTCCCGAGAGAGCTTAGGGCTTGGCGGCGGCTCCGTATCGTAAAACATGATGAATCCTTCTCTCTGATTTTTTTCTCCCCGAAAGAGAATATATGGAGTTGGAGTCGAGGTCGGTGGATCCTCAGGGGGCCCACGAGACAGGTGGCGCGCCCAGGGGGCAGGCACGCCCCCCACCCTCGTTGACAGGGTGAGGGCCCCTGGTCTTGATTCTTTCACCATTATTTTTTATATATTCCAAAAATATTCTTCGTGGATTTTCAGGTCATTCCAAGAACTTCTATTTCTGCACAAAAATAACACCATGGCAACTCTGCTAAAAACAACGTCAGTCCGTGTTAGTTCCATTCAAATCATGCAAGTTAGAGTCCAAAACAAGGGCAAAAGTGTTTGGAAAAGTAGATATGTTGGAGACATATCAACTCCCCCAAGCTTACACCTTTGCTTGTCCTCAAGCAATTCAGTTGACAAACTAAAAGTGATAAAGAAAAACTTCTACAAACTCTGTTTGCTCTTGTTGTTGCAAATATGTAAAGCCAGCATTCAAGTTTTTAGCAAAGATTATGAACTAACCACATTCATAATAACTTTTAGGTCTCATGTTTACTCATATCAATGGCATGATCAACTAGCGAGCAATAATAATAAACCTCGGATGACAACACTTTCTGAAAACAATCATAATATGATATAACAAGATGGTATCTCTCTAGCCCTTTCTGAGACCGCAAAACATAAATACAGAGCACCTCTGAAGATCAAGGACTGACTAGACATTGTAATTCATGGTAAAAGAGATCCAGTCACAGTCATAATCAATGTAAATTAATAGTAATGCATGGAAATGACAGCTGTGCTCTCCAACTGGTGCTTTTTAATAAGAGGATGATGACTCAACATAAAAGTAAATAGATAGGCCCTTCGCAGAGGGAAGCAGGGATTTGCAGAGGTGCCAGAGCTCGAGTTTTGAAATAGAGATAAATAATATTTTGAGTGGCATACCTCCATTTTCAACATAACCACCAAGAATTCTCGATATCTTCCATGCTACACACATTATAGGCGGTTCCCAAACCGAATGGTAAAGTTTATACTCCCCCACCACCAACAAGCACACTCCATGGCTGGCCCGAAACAACGGGTACCGTCCATACCGACAACAGTCCCGGGGGAGTTTTGTTTAATTATTTTGATTTGATTTGAGCATGGGACTGGGCATCCCGGTTACCGGTCATATTCTCGTGAATGATGAGAGGAGTCCACTCATCATCAGAATAACCCACCTAGCATGGAAGATATAGACAACCCTAGTTGATACGTGAGCTATTCGAGCATACAAATAGAATTTCATTTGAAGGTTTAGAGTTTGTCACATACAAATTTACTTGGAACGGTAGGTAAATACCGCATATAGGAAGGTATGGTGGACTCATATGGAATAACTTAGGGGTTTATGGAAGTGGATCCACAAGCAGTATTCCCGCTTAGTACAAGTGAATGCTAGAAAGAGACTGGAAGCGACCATCTAGAGAGCGAAAACAGTCATGAACATGCATTAAGATTAATCAACAATGAGTGCAAGCATGAGTAGGATATAAATCACCATGAACATAAATATCGTGGAGGCTATGTTGATTTTGTTTCAACTACATGCGTGAACATGTGCCAAGTCAAGCCACTCGAATCGTTCAAAGGAGGATACCACCCTATCATACCACATCACAACCATTTTAAATAGCATGTTGGCACGCAAGGTAAACCATTATAAACTCCTAGCTAATTGAGCATGGCATGAGCAACTATAATCTCTAATTGTCATTGCAAGCATGTTTCATTCATAATAGGCTCAATCAGGAATGATGAACTAATCATATTTACAAAAACAAGATAGGTTGAGTTCATACCAGCTTCTCTCATCTCAATCAGTTCATCATATATCGTCATTATTTCCTTTCACTAGCACGACCGAACGGTGTGGATAATAATAATAGTGCACATGCATTGGACTAAGCTGGAATCTACAAGCATTTAATACAAGGGAGAAGACAAGGTAGTATGGTTCTTGGTTAAATCAATTATAATGCATATGAGAGCCACTCAACATTTCCATCATGGTCTTCTCCTCTTGACCCCCAAAGAAAAGAAAAGAAATAAAACTATTTACACGGGAAAACTCCCAACGAGCGAAAGAAGAACGAGAAATCTTTTTGGGTTTTCTTTTAATTACTACTACTACAAGCATGGAAAGTAAACTAGCTAAGAGCTACACTAATTTATTTTTTTCTTAAGGTTTTTCTGACACACAAGAAAAAGACTTAGAAAAGAAAATAAACTAGCATGGATAGTATAATGAAAAATTATGAGCACCGACTACTGGAATGAGTGTGTGAACATGAATGTAATGTCAGTGAGAAATATGTACTCCCCCAAGCTTAGGCTTTTGGCCTAAGTTGGTCTATGGCCACAGATCAAAGCTACTCTCTCCGATGTACATAGGAGTGCCCTCTGGGTGCCACTAGCTAGCGATCTCCTCCAGATCCCACTAATAAACAGACTGCCGATAAGGGTCAAGTGGTGGCTCCGGCTTAGGCTCTGGAACTTGTGTCAGGCTCCACTACGCATAAACGGCTTCTGGCAAGACATGGTACGTTCTCTTATAATCTAGAAGAGCAGGGGCCAGCAACTTCTCCTCCTTCTGCTTATCCTCCGAGCTTCGGCTCGAAGAACCTCTCAACAATCTCCTCAACATTTTCTTCCTCTAAAAATTTTCTGAAATTTTCAGTAACTCAACATAAAAGTGAACCAAACTCAACAAGATTGATAGCAACTACTCCCATAAGTGCCTAGAGGCTATATCATGCATTAGAACTACTTGGGGCCATATAAATTTGACATGCAAGCTCAAGAAAAGGGTCACCTAAGCAGCAAAAATTTGCAATAAATAAAGCACTAGAACAAAAACTAATTGGACCATTGGAGCAGTCACATACCGAAGAACAATCTCCCCAAATAGTTTTGCGAATGGAGCTTTGAGCAAGAAGATCAGAAATGGCAGCAAGATGAGCTAGGACACGGGTTTGAGCTATCGGGGGATTTTTTTTCTGGAGGAAGATGAAGTGTGTGGTTGCTGGAATAAGTGGAGAGGGGCCACATGGGTCCACGGGGCAGGGGGCGCGCCCAGGGGGTGGGCGCGCCCTGTACCCTCGTGGCCAGGTGGTGGCTCCCCTGGTGTGTTCTCAATGCCAGGTATTCTTAAATATTCTACAAAAACATATTTCATTTTCGGGACATTTGGATAACTTTTATTTTCGGGGTATTTTTATTGCAAGGATAATTCAGAAAACAGACAGAAAATACTATGTTTTCTTTATTTAATCCAAATAACAGAAAGTAAAAGGAGGGTATAGAGAGTTGTGCTTTCTAACTTCATCCATCTCATGCTCGTCAAAAGGAATCCACTAACAAGGTTGATCAAGTCTTGTTAACAAACCCTTTCCAAATAACATGAAACCGCGGAATTTTTGAATAACACTAGGTTGCCTCAACAGGGATATGTATGTCCCAACAATAAGAATATCATATTTATTCTTGACAGTAGGAAGAGGGAATTTAAAACCTCCAATAGTGATCTTTGAGATTTTTCCAATAGAATTGATATTGTGGACTTGAGGTTGTTCCCTCGGAAAGTGTACCGTGTGCTCGTTACCATTAACAAAAAAAGTGACATTGCATTTGTTGCAGTCAATAACAGCCCCTACAGTATTCAAAAAGGGTCTACCAAGGATGATCGACATACTATCGTCCTAGGGAATGTCAAGAATAACAAAGTCTGTTAAAATATTAACGTTTGCAACCACAACAGGCACATCCTCACACATACCGACAAGTATAGCAGTTGATTTATCGGCCATTTTCAAAGATATTTCAGTAGGTGTCAACTTATTCAAATCAAGTCTACGATATAGAGAGATAGGCATAACACTAACACCGGCTCCAAGATCACATAAAGCAGTTTTAGCATGGTTTCTTTTAATGGAGCATGGTATAGTTGGTACTCCTGGATCTCCTAGTTTCTTTGGTATTCCACCTTTAAAAGTATAATTGGCAAGCATGGTGGAAATTTCAAATTCTTGTATCTTTCTTTTATTTGTCACAATATCTTTCATATACTTAGCATAAGGATTTGTTTTAAGCATATCAGTCAAACGCGTACGCAAAAAGATAGGTCTAATCATTTCAGCAAAGTGCTCAAAATCCTCATCATCCTTTTTCTTGGATGGTTTAGGAGGAAAAGGCATGGGTTTCTAAACCGATGGTTCTCTTTCTTTACCGTGCTTCCTAGCAATGAAGTCTCTTTTATCATAGTGTTGATTCTTTGATTGCGGGTTATCAAGATCAACAGCAGGTTCAATCTCTACATCATCGTTATTGCTAGGTTGAGCATCAACATGAACATCATCATTAACATTATCACTAGGTTCATGTTCATTACCAGATTGTGTTTCAGCATCAGAAATAGAAATATCATTGGGATTCTCAGGTGTGTCAACAACAGGTTCACTAGAAGCATGCAAAGTCCTATCATTTTTCTTTTTCTTCTTCTTAAAAGGACTAGGTGCATCAATGTTAATTCTCTGAGAATCTTGCTCCATTCTCTTAGGGTGGCCCTCGGGATAAAAAGGTTCTTGAGTCATTCTACCCCCTCTAGTCATAACTCTAACAACATTATCATTTTTCTTACTATTTAATTCATTGAGCAAATCATTTTGTGCTTTTAGTACTTGTTCTACTTGAGTGGTAACCATAGAAGCATGTTTACTAATGAGTTTGAGTTCACCTTTAACTCTAGACATATAATCACTCAAGTGTTCAATCATATAAGCATTATGTTTCAATTGTCTACTAACATAAACATTGAAGTTTTCTTGTTTAACAATAAAATTTTCAAACTCATCTAAGCATTGGCTAGCACACTTATTATGAGGAATATCACCTTCATCAAATATATATAGAGAATTTACCTTTACTACGTGTGTCGGGTTATCAAGACCATGTATTTCTTCAATAGGCGGTAAATTCTTAACATCTTCAGCTTTAATAACTTTTTCTTTCATAGATTTCTTTGCCTCTTGCATATCTTCAGGACTGAGAAATATAATACCCCTTTTCTTCGGAGTTGGCTTAGGTGTTGGTTCAGGAAGTGTCCAATTATTTTCATTACTCAACATATTATCCAATAGCAATTCAGCTTTCTCAATAGTTCTTTACCTGAAAACACAACCAGCACAACTATCCAGGTGGTCTCTGGAAGCATCGGTTAGTCCATTATAAAAGATATCAAGTATTTCATTTTTCTTAAGAGAATGATCAGGCAAAGCATTAAGTAATTGGAGAAGCCTCCCCCAAGCTTGTGGGAGACTCTCTTCTTCAATTTGCACAAAATTATATATTTCTCTTAAGGCAGCTTGTTTCTTATGAGCAGGGAAATATTTAGCAGAGAAGTAATAAATCATATCCTGGGGACTACGCACACAACCAGGATCAAGAGAATTAAACCAAGTTTTAGCATCACCCTTCAAGAAGAACGGAAACAACTTAAGGAGATAGTGGTAAGGAATTTTTTCCTCATTGGTGAATAGGGTAGCTATATCATTTAGTTTAGTAAGATGTGCCACAACAGTTTCCGATTCATAGCCATGGAAAGTACCAAATTCAACCAAAGTAATTAACTCAGGATCGATAGAGAAATCATAATCCTTATCATAAATACAGATAGGTGAAGTAGCAAAAGTAGGGTCATATTTTATTCTAGCATTCAAAGACTTTTCTTTCAGCTTAGCTAGCAGTTTCTTAAGATCATATCTATCTTTGTAAGCTAAAAGATCTCTAGCATTTCTTCATCCATAACATAACCCTCAGGCACAACAGGCAACTCATATCTAGGGGAGAATCTTCATCATCACTTTCATCAATATTATCAGTTTCAATAATTTCATTCTCTCTAGCCCTATCAAGTTGTTCATTAAGAAATTCACCTAATGGCACAGTATTATCAAGCATAGAAGTAATTTCGTCATAAGTATTATGCATAACAGAAGTGGCATCATCAAGAACATGCGACATATCAGATTCAATAGCAGGTGTAGGTGTCGCAAATTTACTCATAACAGAGGGTGGATCAAGTGCAGAGCTAGATGGCAGTTCCTTACCTCCCCTCGTAGTTGAGGGAAAGATCTTCATTTTTTCATCCCTCAAGTTCTTCATAGTGATCAACAGATATAAATCCCAAGTGACTCAAAGAATATAGCTATGCTCCCCGGCATTGGCGCTAGAAAATAGTCTTGATAACCCACAAGTATAGGGGATCGCAACAGTTTTCGAGGGTAGAGTATTCAACCCAAATTTATTGATTCAACACAAGGGGAGCCAAAGAATATTCTCAAGTATTAGCAGTTGAGTTGTCAATTCAACCACACCTGAAAGACTTAATATCAGTAGCAAAGAATTTAGTAGCAAAGTAGTATGGAAGTAACTGTAATGGTGGCAAAAGTAACAGTAGCAGTTTTGTAGTAATTGTAACAGTGGCAGCGGAAAAGTAACTAAGCAAGGATCAATATGTGAAAATATTGTAGGCATTGGATCAGTGATGGATAATTATGTCGGATGCGATTCCTCATGTAATAGTTATAACATAGGGTGACACAGAACTAGCTCTAGTTCATCAATGTAATGTAGGCATGTATTCCGAATATAGTAATACGTGCTTATGGAAAAGAACTTGCATGACATATTTTGTCCTACCCTCCCCTGGCAGCGGGGTCCTATTGGAAACTAAGGGATATTAAGGCCTCCTTTTAATAGAATACCGGACCGAAGCATTAACACTTAGTGAATACATGAACTCCTCAAACTACGGTCATCACCGGGAGTGGTCCCGATGATTGTCACTTTGGGGTTGCCTGATCATAACACATAGTAGGTGACTATTGACTTGCAATATAGGATCAAGAACTCACATATATTCATGAAAACATAATAGGTTCAGATCTGAAATCATGGCACTCAGGCCCTAGTGACAAGCATTAAGCATAGCAAAGTCATAGCAACATCAATCTTAGAACATAATGGATACTAGGGATCAAACCCTAACAAAACTAACTCGATTACATGGTAAATCTCATCCATCCCATCACAGTCCAGCAAGCCTACGATGGAATTACTCACGCACGGCGGTGAGCATCATGAAATTGGTGATGGAGGAAGGTTGATGATGATGACGGCGATGATCTCCACTCTCCGGAGCCCCGAACAGACTCCGGATCAGCCCTCCCGGGAGAGTTTAGGGCTTGGCGGCGGCTCTGTATCGTAAAATGCAATGAATCCTTCTCTCTGATTTTTTTTCTCCCCCAACATGAATATATGGTCTTGATTCCTTTGCCAGTATTTTTTATATACTACAAAAATATTCTCCGTGGATTTTCAGGTCTTTCCGAGAACTGTTATTTCTGCATAAAAATAACACCATGGCAATTCTGCTGAAAACAGCGTCAGTCCGGGTTAGTTCCATTCAAATCATGCAAGTTAGAGTCCAAAACAAGGGCAAAAGTGTTTGGAAAAGTAGATACGTTGGAGACGTATCGTGCGCTCGCCCCGACCCTGCGCGTTGATCCCCAACACCGGCGACCAGGAGCCCCTGCAACCTCGCATCTGCTCATCCCCGCGGCTCCCTGCTGCACTCGCCTCGCTGGAGGAGCCGCCGGAACAGCCTCCTCACCTCGCCGAACTTGCTGGACCCTGCTTCCTCGCGACGTCGCCTTCCCGACAGCACCAGCAGGACCGTGCCCTTCCTCTCCATCCTCCCCTCTGTTTTCTTCTTGATCACCGGCAACGCTCTCTCTCTCAGAGTCTCTCATCTCTCTCGCTTCTCTTGACAGGGAGCCGCCGTCGCCAAGGCCGGCCCCGCCAAGATCCAGCCCGCCGGCCACCATGTCCAGTCAGATCCGCCTGGTCCAGGCCATCTTCGTCGACCGCCGGCCACCCCTGCCCACCTTGCGCGTTGCTATCGTACCTTCGTGTCGCAGCCCAAGCGCTGCTCCGTGTCGCGCTGCCTCTTTCTGTCGGGAGCACACAGAGGAAGCCACCCCTACCCGTTGACTTCCACGCCCGCGTGAGCCTCTCCGGCCGCACCGACTAGGCCTTGGCCCATGGTGAGCTCCCCATCGCCCTGCAGATTTAGTCTATTCTGTTGTTTTTCCTGTTCTCCGATTTTCCTATTTTTTCAAGTAAAAACAGTTTTGTAGTTTAGTCCCTCTAGATCATGCATATAATAACTCATGATTTGTGCATCGGATTAAAATAAGTTATATATATGAAAAATTCTTAGAACTTCACCTAGTTTCATAATATGCAACTTTCATCCATGTTTGAAATGTTTAAATTGATGTTTGCATTTAATTTGCATAATGACATGCTAAAATGGTTTAATTCATAACTAAATAACCGTAGCTTCAATTTTAATAAACTTTATATGTAAATGGGGTGGAAAAATGTGTAGATTAACTTGGTGCACTTACTTTTGCTGTTTAACAACAATAAAATATGTTTTTAGGCAGAACAGCACCAAGATCAATAATTGCACATGGGGATTTTCCGGAATTGTTGTTTGTTGTTTCCGGCCCCATTTAAATTGCCTAGATAGATAGTTTCTTTATGCTTCACCTCTTGTCACGATAACCAACATTTAAAGTTGTTGTGTACATAAACGAGAGCGAACTAAATAATTGAATATGGTGTTTCGTCAATATGCATCCCGTTGCATATTGAGCTCCACTTAATTTGTAGTATTGTTTGTTGCACTTTGCCATGCCATGCCTATTTAATCTTGTGATGCATCATACTTGGTTGAGCATCATGCCATGGTTATGATATGTGTGTTTACCATGTTGTTTGTTTCTTTCCGGATGTGCTTCTTCTCGTTAGTTCTGGTTTCGTTGCGATCGTGAGGATTCGTTCGACTACGTTTGGTTCGTCTACGTGACTTCGTCTTCTTCATGGACTCGATCTTCTTCCTTGCGGGATCTCATGCAAGATGACCGTCACCTTGGATCTCATTACTATCATTGTTATGCTAGTTGTCTTGATGCTATCGTTATATGTCGCCATGCCTATCTTTTGTTGTCAGCCTCTCATTGTTGCCATGAAACACCCTCTAACCTTTGACACCATCCTGGCAAACCGTTGTTTCGCTATGTTACTGCTTGCTCAACCCCTCTTATAGCGTTGTTAGCTGCAGGTGAAGATGAAGATTGGTCCATGTCGGAATTTGGTTGTTGGTATATAACAATATTTGTTACCATAATTAATGCACCTATATACTTGGCAATGGGTGGAAGGCTTGGCCTTTTGCTCGGCGTTTTGTTCCACTCATGCCGCCTTAAGAACCGATAAACCGGTGTTATGTTCCTTGATTTTGTGTTCCTAACACGGTTGGGTATATGGGGACCCCTTGACAGCTCGCTTTTGATAAAACTCCTCCAGCAAGGCCCAACTTTGGTTTTAATTTGCAACATAATAAAAACTTAATTAATTAATTCAACTGCATAGGGAGTTAGCGCTACCCGAGGATTCTTTTCCACATACAGGGGGGGCCAGTGCTGATGGTGTTGGTCCCACACTAGAGCCACTTGCGGTGCCACCCAGTTACTTGGGCTTCCGGTTGCTGTACATAGTGCTCATCCGGACGTGGCCTGAGACGAGATATGTGCGGCTACTATCAGGGTGTTGGCACGCCGGGAGGTCTTGCTCGACTTGTTTTACCATTTTCGAAATCTCTTGTGCACCGGGATTCCGAGTCTGATCGGGTTCTCCCTAAGATAAGGGGTTTTTTATCTCTACTAATCGTGAGAGCTTGTGATGGGCTAAGTTGGGACACCCCTATAGGGTTATGATCTTTCGAAAGTTGTGCCTGCGGTTATGTGGCAGATTATACGTCGTTTGTATCCGGTTGTAGAAAACTTGACAGAGGATCCAAAATAAAATACACCAACCGCGTGAGTAACCGTGACCGTCTCTTTTTATTTTGAGAAGAGAAGATGGTGGGGTTATATTTGACTCATAGGTAGTTCAGGATCACTTAGCGATCATTACTAGTTTGCGACCGTTTGCGTAGATGCTCATCCTATTATTGTCCTCGTAAGCTAGCCACCATACAGTGCTTAGTCGCTGCTGCAACCTCACCATTTAACCTCTCCATACCCATTAAGCTTTGCTAGTCTTGATACCCATGGTTATGAGATTGTTGAGTCCTCATGGATCACAGATACTACAACCACATTTGCAAGGTCAGGTTTCCGATGACTTGACGTGAGAGCGATGTTTACTTGTGTTGGAGTTCTTCCTTCTTCTTCGTCAGTCTTGGGATAGGTTCCTGGTCGGATGTCGTTGTGCCTTTCATGTTTTCATCCGTAGTCGGATGTCTTTTGTATGATGTGTTGTATTGTGGAGTTGTATGACTTGTATGTATCCCCCTCTATTTATGTAATGGTACGATGTAATGATATCCACCTTGCTAAGCGCCCGAAATGCGGTTGTGCCCCGATCACGAGTTCATCACGTGATCGGGATAGAATCTCATCTTGGGCGTGACAAGTTGGTCTCAGAGCCTCGACCAACCATAGGAGCCCCCTTAATTGACCGTAGTTTCGCCATTGTCGAGTCTAGCAAAAATTATTTTGGAGTCTAGTTATATCAGAGAGTAGGAATTCTTTTTACTCCTTAGCCCCTTCGTCGCTTTGGTGAGGAATCTTGACGTAGGTGTTTTGAATTACTCCTCTTCTCCTTCAAATTTTCTAGGATCATGCAGTTAGTTTTTGTTCGTTGTGATGTCAGCTCTTTTCATCCGGTGCACTTCTTGTCAAGTTGATTCGGTCCTTTCCAACCGGCGTCGTTTTCCCCCATCCTGAGTGTTCTTTCTTTTCCCACCCGCCCACCATTTTTCTTCTCAGAGCCGGAGTTCTTAATCGAGTATCCATCCTACTCGTGTGAAGTCTTTGAATTTATTTCCTCAATTATTTCAACCGGTGAATTCTCATGTAGTTCATCATTCTTCATCTCTTTTCTTTTCCGGTGGAGTCAATTGAAGTATTCGGTGTTGATCATATTCTTTCCCTTGGCTCAAATGTTTCCAATTGCTCATTCGCCTCTTGCCATTTGATTGTTCCGAAGTTCTGAAGACATATCAAGAGATTCGTCTCTGTTATAATTAATTCGAGGTTGTCACCTCATTAAAGTATTTCAATCGTTCTGGTGCATCTTATCTCTTTCATACATCATTTTCAACGGTGTTTTCTTTTTGATTGGCTCATAACCCACAGGTCTCCCAGGATCTTACCTGACACTTCTAATTTTTCTGGAGTATTCCCAAATTATTTTCAAGTGTGACGTAAGTATGGATTCCATCAGTCACGTGCCTTCCGAAGATCGCTTTCAATTATTTTCATCGTCGGTTCAACATTTCTTCTTTTCATTCTTCCGGAGTATCTCAACAATTTTTGTGGTGTTTCACGTCGTCATTTGAAGACTGGAGACAAGTTTCCTCTAAATCTTGTCCATTCTCTCGAAGATTCGTAGTTCTAGCTTCATCTTATCCCTTGAATAATTCCGTTTGTCATAAATTCGCTTCCTTAACCATCCGGAGTATTTCATGAATTCTTTCCATTGTGTTCCTCCGAAGGCCATCATTTCAGAAGATTTCTTCGTTCTCAGTTTTCTACCTTGTCCTCCAACTATTCTAAATTGATGTCTCTTCGATCATCTCTATATTTGTCCGATGCTTCGTTCAAGTAATCTTTAATCAGTTCACGATCTCTTCGTTCTCGTCATTCTAATTCCCTCAAGTTATCTATTCTTCCTGGCGATTAATTCTCTTGTATTCGTTCAATTTCAATTCCTTACGGTGGCTTGTTCTCTTTCATCACTGGGTTTCAATTCTTATGGTGATTCGTTCAAGAGTTATTTTCTATGTTATTACATCAATTCATTCGTTATTGCCAATCCTACTGGTGGTTCATGAAGACTTTCTCGAGTTTTGCGCTATATCTCCCCTTAATCATTTTCAACGCGAATAAGTGGTATGATGTGACACCCTGATTTTTGCCCTCTTTTATTTGCCTGAGGTTTATTTGAATTTATTTTGAACATTGGGATTTTTGAATCTTTCATATGGACTTAAACACTTGGGTACCCTTGGCTTTCACCCAAGTGCCTCATATCCATCTCAAATCATCTTTTCCCTCTGGTTCACTCTAATATAAATATTGGAATATTTTTCTTTATTGAAAAATATTCACTTTTCCCTCCATTACCCTAGTTAAGCCCTTTGTGCTCCAAAGCAAACCCTATTTTTCTAGCCCACAAAAATCTGAGGAAATTCATAAATATTCTTTGGACCCTAGGACACATTCATGAGCAAAAATATTCTTTGGACCTCATGATGGAAGCTGAGAAACAAGTCAAGGAAATCAGAGATAGATTACAATTGGCCAAATAAAAGAGCTATTACGATGCAAAACACCGACAACTCAGTTTTGAACCCGGAGAACACGTATACCTCCGAGTCACTCCTATGAAAGGACTCAAGAGATTCCAGACTCGCGGAAAGTTGGCACCCAGATTTATTGGCCCCTTCCCAGTTATTTCTTGAGTGGGCACCGTTGCTTATCAGTTGGAATTGCCCCCAGAATTGTCCGATGTGCACAACGTGTTTCACGTCTCACAGTTAAGGCGGTGCATATCACCGCCTGAGAAAAGGACTGCCATGACCGACATAGAGTTGGCAAAGGATTTAACGTATGAAGAAAGACCATTCAAAATTGTGGATCAGATGGAAAGGGTCACGCGCAGTAAAGTAAGGAAGTTTTATAAGGTCCAGTGGGAGCATCACACCGAGTCAGAAGCAACATGGGAACAAGAAGAATTCCTACAGACATATTATCCGGAATGGTTTTCCAAAGCAACCAAATCTCGAGGACGAGATTCATTCTAAGTTGGGGAGGTTTGTGACAGCCTGATTTTTGCCCTGTTTTATTTGCGTGAGTTTTATTTGAATGTATTTTGAACCTTGGAATTTTTGAATCTTTCATATGGACTTAAACACTTGGTACCCTTGGCATTCACCCAAGTGCCTCATATCCATCTCAAATCATCTTTTCCCTCTGGTTCACTCTAATATAATTATTGGAATATTTTTATTTATTGAAAAATATTCACTTTTCCCTCCAAAACTCTAGTTAAGCCATTTGTGCTCCAAAGCAAACCCTATTTTTCTAGCCCACAAAAATCTGAGAAAATTCATAAATATTCTTTGGACCCTAGGACACAATCATGATCAAAAATATTACATCACTTTTTGGGATATTTTTGCTATAGAAATTCTTTTCTATTCTGGACAGAAATGGTAGTTTCTACAGCAACTACCATTTTACTTGCACCATTGCTTCTGAAACTCCTTGTGTATCTTTACCTTAGTAACTTAGGACTAGCCTCAAAAGCACAGCCTCCAACTCCTAGCCAGTTTACATTAGTAAACTCTCAATGTTTCTGTCCAGAAACTTACCAGACATGTGATTTTCTTTCTATTGCGTCTGGAAACAAACCAACAACGGGTAACTCTCCTATATACCACGAACAACACGCTAGACATAATTTTTGGCACTAAGTAAGCCAGTAGGCAGAGTTCGCACGGTGACCACGTGTGTGCACCATGCCATGGCTGCTTGTTAGCGCGCTCTGAATGCCGCCGAGCGCTCTGTTGAGCGCGTTCTTGCTTCCCCGCCTGCCAGAGCTTGCCAACCCGCGCCACCATCTTCGTCTTGATCTCTACAGCGCGTTCCTGGCACTCGCCGACGCCGGAGCTCACCGCAGCGAGCACGGGCACGGTCCGGCCAAGGCAACAATGCGGTGTGCACTATGCTCGTCGCCACTCCAGCACCCCTGTGCCCGTCCTCGTCCGTCCACAGCTTCCGCGTGAACCCCGTCGCCTTCTCCCCCTCTCACTGATACCATTCGTCGCCGGGCGCAGCGTCCAGGTGTTGTCAGCGGAGCCTCGATCCCCCCTCTCGGCTCACCTATATATAGGCCCACCTCCCAGCCTTCCCGAGCACCAGCTCCATTCCCACACTTACCATGACTGCGTAGAACCCCGTGGCCCGGCCAGGCAGGCCACAGGCCGCCATCCCCGAGCTCAGGCTTACCGGCGATCCCCTCGGGTTGTCGCGGTAGTTCCAGACCATCTCAGGCCAGGGCAACCTCACCAGAGCCTCTGCCACTCTCTGGTGGTGCCAGTCCATCTAGTTGGAACTGCTGGAGTCGCTGTTGCTCGCCGTCTTCTTCAACTCCGGTGACCACTCTGTTCTGCCTCCGCCAGCGAGCTCATTTCCGACGCCGTCCGACCACCCCTATCTACTCTACGGGTATGGGCAGGTCCGTCTCGACATCCTCTAACGATATATCCCTCCCGTATTGGCCAGGAGCTCGCGTCGCCGGCGTACGCTTCGGCGAGGCCGCGGCCGCCCCTGCTCTTCTCCCTCTCTCCTCCTCACCTGACTAGCGGGGCCCGCTAGTCATCCTCTCTGTACCTGCGCGAAGCGGTACAAGTGGTGGCTCCCTGGGCTTTTACGCCTTCGACGTCACCCCCCTTTCAATCTATTTATTTAAATTCTAAATTTAAATATATTCCAGAAAACTTCAAACTGTAATAACTTTTTTAACCATAAGTCCAAATCAATTGATTCTTTTTGCATTGTGTTCTTTGTGAAGAGATCTTGCAGCACACCAAAAATTAGACTATTTGGTGCTGTGTAGATTTTCTGGTGAATTTCTGAATGATTCTTGATATTTTCTTTTTGTACTTTTAATTATTTTCAGAAGGTGAAGCTTGTCTTGAGGATCACCAGGAGGCTTGTGAACCTCATTTGCACTAAGGCAAGCCACAGCAACATTTTCATAGTGCCATTTCAATATTTGTGATTTTCCAACCTGAATAAATGATTTAATTTATACTTATGAATTATTTTTGTTAAATACTTTCTGTTGGTTGCTGTATTTAGTTGTTTCACTTAGTTTACAGAAAGTTGGAATTTGGTTTAAGTTATTAAGATAGCTAAAAGAAAGTTTAGATCATTGAGAACTATTATGGATATGCATATAAATAGGGGACAATTGCATCTTTGCCACTAGTCGCAACCTACCCACAAGGTTTGCCCTTAATTTTCAACCTTGGCTCAGTTTTGCCCTTAGATTTGTCCCAGGAGTCGCTAGAATGCCCTTCCGTCACAGTTCCGTCCGATCAACGTCGTTTGACCGTGATGGAGTGTCGTTTTGGACACTTTTGCCCTTGGTACCTGGCAGATGGGTTGTATTACTTACATGTAGGACCCACCAGAAAAAATAGACCTCACTGCTATGTCTCCCTTACTTGTAGGACCCACCAAAAAAAACACAAAAGAAACAAATAATCTCTCTCCTGTTCATCTCCTACCTCCCGACAGGGAGACATGGGAGATGACGGGCCGCACCTTGCCGGCGGCCGGCGTGCGAGGAGGAAGGGAAGCAACCGGGGTAGGCTTGACGGGCCACACAACACCCCTAGCTCGACCTCTTCCTCTCTGGTTCGGTCCCCTCCTCTAGCCCGAGCACCCGCAGCCACCGTGAGAAGCTCGTCGCCACCGCTCGCACTACACGTGGCGAGCACCGTCGTACTGCAGAACCAGCGCGTCCCAGAGATCCGCCAACTAGCGCTCCTCCTCACCACCGACGATCTTGAGCTAGGAAGGATATGATCGAGCGAATCTATGCCGAGATCCTCCTGTGCACCGGCGTCTTCCACAGCATGATTCGTTGGATCCCGACCATCCCCGACCTCGCCTTCTTCTCCATCAAGATCTTTTTTAGCTCCTGCGTGGATTCCCCCTCCTCACCCGCTTGCGCTCTCCCTCTAGTCATCCCGCACCTGCACAAGATCGTCAATCGTCGTAGAACTCACCGCCATTGCTACTGCAGGCCACCCCAGCACGTGCCACTGCAACCAATCTGCCTAAATGGGTGTCAGCTGCCTGTAGAGACAAACAAGGCGTGCTCCAGTCGCCAGAATCAGCCGATCGGGCCTCACTGTCGTTCCCTGATTAGCGCCACCGGTTCGAGGCTTAATTAGGCCCTCGATTAACCCGCTAACATACCCCCTTGTGCAACTGACATTGGGCTCCATTAGTTTAATTAAAACATTATTTAAGTTGGTTTATTAATTAAAACATTAATAATTTAATTAACCCAAAGTGCTATAGCCTAACCCATGTTAGTTGTAGATTCATTAATTTTTTAACTAACTAACTAGCCACTCCATGGCAGTGGGCCCCACCTCGTTTTTAAATTTATTTTTCATGGTGGGTCCCATGTGTAAGGGACTTGGCCAAGGTAAGAGAAATCTTTTGTTAGCTGAGTCCATGGTCAATGACAAGTGGACCCTGAGCCCTCCCATTGAATGGTCCTGTTGACTCGGGGTATCCACACCAGGGGTAAAAATGTCAAAAACAATGCTTTGTCCCAGTCAAACGGCGTTGACCGCGCAGAGCCGTCACGGAAGGGCATTCAAGCGACCCCTGGGACAAATCTAAGGGCAAAATTGAGTAAGGTCGAAAAGTAAGGGCAAACCGCGTGGGTAGGTCACAACTAGGGGCAAAAATGTATTTGGCCCTATAAATAGCTATATGAAGTTAGTTTATTTTACATAAGAATTATGATAAAAAGTTTGCTAGAATATGTTATGTTTTTAGTTGAAAGTAAATCATAACCAAAATAATATTGAAGTTGTGATGTTTATATTTAGTAAAGTAAAGTTGGCCCAGTTATTTTTGTAATGCATTTGGTATGTTGCATTCCATGGCATTTTATGACACCGGTTATTTATTTTCTTTAAGTTGAAACTGTTAATAATTCAACTTGAATAAATTGTTGACCGAGTCATGGTGCCACTGAATCGAGTTTTTCCAAGTGCAACCACATTTGCCTTTATGCAGTACCCTGGCCCAGTAAGCAGACATAACCTTGTGTGCCCGTTGTTAAGTTTATGGTACCGAGTCCCTGTTTGGGACAATTGCTGTTTGGCCACGACGGTGGTCGGTGTGCCTTTGGTAGGCACAGGGCCACCTAGGACTGTTCCAGTGAGGAAATGAGTCGGAGTGGCTGGAAGAGTGTCATGGCAATGGAAGAGTTTTGTCAGAACACCATTGGTCCACCCGAATGGTAAAGCGAGGCCATGGGTTCCGTGGTGTGGGTATAGTGCACTACCTCTGCAGAGTGTAATTAATCTATCGATAGCCGAGTCCACGGTCACGGACACGTTCGAAAGTAAGTCACACCATGGGTCAACATAAAATAAAATTTTGCTCGCTAAGTTATGATTTTTTTTACTTTAATAATGATGGAAGAGCCACCGAGATGATTTGAGACCAAGTATGGTCAAGGTTGTGATCGCCGGAAAGATCACGATTTATGTCCTGTTGCAATGAACAAGTTTAGAGTTTAAGAAAAATCACTATGGGTAAGTCAGATCGAGGGTCTGTTTTCACAAGAGCATGAACACAGCATGTTAGTTGTATGTATATTCATATATGGTGCTGAATTTTTACCAACTGATTAATTATCATGATATTGTTTGTCATTATGATTTTGTTTGTTGTAAGCTTGCAAGTACATTCAATGTACTGACCTGGCGTGTCATGCCAGATTTCAGGAAAGTTTCGCTAGAAAGGAGTGCTGTCCGAGTCTAGACCGTATCCACATCGGTGTCCCTGTGAGATGGAGTTCCGCTACGAAGTCGTTCCGCTACTGCGTAGTTTTTGGACCGAGGCCTTTTATGTTCATTAAATAATGTACATATTGTCCAGCCGCACCGTGTGTGCCGCTTGGCCTCGCTACTTGTTGTAATGTAAAACAATGGCCTGCTAGCATCAATAAAGCGGTTTTTTTGTACCAAGATGTTGTGTGTTGCCAGAAGACAAGGTCTCTGGGCTGCCAATGCAAGGTAAACAGGTCGCTCTGATCCGGGGTGTGATGACCCACAAGTGTAGGGGATCTATCGTAGTCCTTTCGATAAGTAAGAGTGTCGAACCCAACGAGGAGCAGAAGGAAATGATAGGCGGTTTTCAGTAAGTTATTTTCTGCAAGCGCTGAAATTATAGGTAACAGATAGTTTTGTGATAAGGTAATTGGTAGCAAGTGACAAAAAGGTAAAAGTAAATAAGGTGCAGCAAGGTGGCCCAATCCTTTTCGTAGCAAAGGACAAGCCTGGACAAACTCTTATATAAAGGAAAGCGCCCCTGAGGACACATGGGGATTATCGTCAAGCTAGTTTTCATCACGATCATCTGATTCGCGTTCGGTACTTTGATAATTTGGTATGTGGGTGAACCGGTGCTTGGGTGCTGCCCTTACTTGGACAAGCCTCCCACTTATGATTAACCTCTAATGCAAGAATCCGCAACTACAAAAGAAGTATTAAGGTAAACCTAACCATAGCCTGAAACATATGGATCCAAATCAGCCCCTTACGAAGCAACGCATAAACTAGGGTTTAAGCTTCTATCACTCTAGGAACCCATCATCTACTTATTACTTCCCAATGCCTTCCTCTAGGCCCAAATAATGGTGAAGTGTCATGTAGGAGACGTTCACATGACACCACTAGAGGAGAGACAACATACATCTCATCAAAATATCGAACGAAGACCAAATTCACATGACTACTAATAGCAAGACTTCTCCCATGTCCTCAGGAACAAAAGTAACTACTCACAAGATATAATATTGTTCATGATCAGAGGGGTATTAATATGCATAATGGATCTGAACATAATATATTTCACCAAATAAACTAAATAGCATCAATTACAAGGAGTAATCAACACTACTAGCAACCCACATGTACCAATCTAAGGTTTGGGTACAAAGATTGGATACAAGAGATGAACTAGGGTTTGAGAGGAGATGGTGCCGGTGAAGATGTTGATGAAGATAGCCCTCCCCAAGATGGGAGAGTTGTTGGTGATGACGGCGGTGACGATTTCCCCCTCCCGAAGGGAAGTGTCCCCGGCAGAACAGCTCTGTCGGAGCCCTAGATTGGTTTCTGCCTCGAGACGGCGGCGTCTGGTCCCGAAAACCTCCTTCTGATTTTTTTTCCAGGTCAAAACACCTCATATAGGAGAAGATGGGCATCGGGGGCCCTCCGACTGGCCCACGAGGCAGGGGGCGCGCCCCCCACCCTCGTGGACAGCCGGTGGCCCCCTCGTGGACTTCTTTCGCGAGATATTTTTTATATTTTCTGACACGGCATTATGTTGAGTTTCAGGGCTTTTGGAGTTGTGCAGAATAGGTTTCCAAAGTTTGTTCCTTTTCCAGCCCAGAATTCCAGCTGCCGGCATTCTCCCTTCTTCATGTGAACCTTGTAAAATAAGAGAGAAAAGGCATAAGTATTGTGAAAAAACATATAATAACAGCCCATAATGAAATAAATATCAACATGTAAGCATGATGCAAAATGGATGTATCAACTCCCCCAAGCTTAGACCTTGCTTGTCCTCCAGCGAAAGCTGATATCGAAAAATATGCCCACATGTTTAGAGATAGAGGTGTCGATAAAAACAAAATACGGACATGAGGGCATCATGATCATTCTCATATGATTCTTATGCTAAAGTAACAATTCATCCACAATATCAACTTATCAAGTATGAATCATAAACTTCATTGGATACCGACAAACTTTGATCTCGGTCATTGGATCAATTGCAATTTATCGTAATATCGGAAAGAGTCAATATAAGAGCTTTTCTGGAAGCCTACATACTCAACTATCATATAGTCTTTCACAATTGCTCACACTCACGCAATACTTATGTTTATGGAGTTTTAATCGGACACAGAGAAATATAGGGGCTTATGGTGTTGCCTCCCAACCTTTTACCTCAAGGGTAATGTCAACAGTAATAGATCGTGAAAACTTACATCCAAGTGGGTATATATGTCAGGATCTTTCCAACACAATGTGCTTGCCAAAGGATAAAATGTAAAAAGGAAAGGTGGATTTCACCTTGACACTTATAAGGCAAGAATAATAGATAGGCCCTTCGCAGAGGGAAGCAGAGGTTGTCTTGTGTTTTTATGGTTGGATGCACAAAGTCTTAGCATAGAAGAACTTCACTTTATATTGCCACTTGTGATAAGGACCTTTATTATGCAGTCCGTCGCTTTTATTACTTCCATATCACAAGAACGTATAAAGCTAATTTCTCTCACACTAATAAATCATACATTTTTTAGCGACTTTGCAACATGACAACTTACTTGGAAGGATCTTTCTCAATCCATAGGTAGGTATGGTGGACTCTCATGGCAAAACTGGGTTTAAGGATATATGGAAGCACAAGTAGTATCTCCAGTTAGTGCTAGGAGTTTTTGCTAGCATGAGGGGGAAAGGCAAGCTCAACATGTTGGATGATCCAAGACAATATACTTTATTTCAGATATAAGAAGACATAACCCATTATGTTGTCTTCCTTGTCCAATATCAACACTTTAGCATGTCATACTTTAATGAGTGCTCACAATCATAAAAGATGTCCAAGATAGTATATATTTGTATGTGAAGCCTCTCTTCTTATATTACTTCCTATTAATTGCAACGATGACCAAAACTATGTTTGTCAACTCCCAACAACTTTTATTTATCATACTCTTGTATGTGAAGTCATTACTTCCCACAAGATCGATATGATCTCTTTGACACTCTTTATGTTTTCTTTCTTTTTATCATGACCCAAGTGAGGAAATCAAGCCCTTGACTCAACACTAATCTTTATTATATAGCTCACGGACTCGATTACAAAGGGTAAAAGCTCACAACTAGATCATGCTACTTTATTCTACTAGATCAAGATACTACCAAAATGATCGAACTAAGTAAAACAGAAAGATAGGAGTGATGGTGATACGATACCGGGGTCACTCCCCCAAGCTTAGCAGTTGCCAAGGGGAGTGCCCATACCCATATGATTATGTTTCCTTTTTCGGGGGTGGTGATGATGGCTGCTTCCTTAACTTGCGCTTAAGAGCACAATTTTGCTCCTTTAGATCATTGATCTCTTGCTCAAGGTTTAATATCTTCTTGCATAATGCCTGCTTTTTTTTCCTGCAAGAGGTTAAAAGGGATAAATTCGATCTTAGGTTTCTTTACTCTATCGGGGAGGCTTGACTTTTTGAACTCCACATGCATGTCTCCCGGTTGAGGTAGTGGGAATTCGTCTTCATCTGAGTTTGTCCAATCCTTCCCCTTGGGATCATGGTCCTCTTCTTCCTCCGTGGTCCAACCATAATGCTCCAAATCACCATAGACCTTAGGATCAGCAAGGGAATCAGCCACATAGCTTTCTCCCTCCGAATCCTGGGACGACATGTTGCCTTTATCTGCGACAGAAACAGCTTGAAACGAAAACAGCGGATTTTTGCGTGATACAGAGGTCAAAACCTTCGGGAGTATATATAATGAATTTTTACCGACCAAAAGGAGTAATCCACAAGCAAACGGAGTCCGGGGGACACATGGGGTGCCCACAAGACATGTGCGACCCGGTGTCTTGATGTAGACCAGGCCACGAGAGACGGACGAAAAGGACGACCATAGCATCAGAGGTGTCACAGACAGATGAGTCGGTCACGGCGTTGTAAGCCGGTGCGGCCAGGCGAGTTAATCATAGGTGTGGTAAACCGCGCGGGCGGACGGGTCATCCTCATCGTGTTGATATAAACTGGGCCGCAGAGGTGACGACTTGCATATATATATTCGTTGAACATTATGGCCAATCAAATGCTGATCACGATCACCGCTCTTAATTGCCCTGCTTCAAAAATAGCGCAAGCCAAAGTAATTGCCTTTTTTAAAAGAAATTAATATGTAATACATAAATATACTGGATGGATTTCACCTGATATGTTAGGTCAAAAATTATCCGTCGTGGAGTTAATGATCACCTCGGCGAAGCTGAAATCAATCACGGGCGAGTCGCCCGCGGGAGCAGACAGATGAGTCGGCCATGGCATTGTAAGCCGGCACGTACGGGCGACTCAATCTCAGGTGCGGACAGATAAGTCGGCCACGTATTGATGTAAACCCAGCAACGGGGGTGGTGACTTGCATGCGTATCCGTCAAGCGGTTTATGAGAGCGGGTGCGGCACCGGCATGTTGATGTAGACCGAACCACGGGAGCGGTGGCATGCGCACGTCCATTGGTGAGGGAGTCTGTCACATCCCTAGTCAGTGCTTGCATTAGGACTAGCTAGAGTGTGCATCATGTTTACTTTCTACAGAAACTTGAAATGGGAATGACAGAAACCCCAGCACCCCTCTTCTAACAACTAGGGTTTAATAAAATCTTTTCCAATGTACCCAAAATGCCCTTCAAAAATGTTCATCATCTTTGCCTTGGTCTTAAACCTCTGCCAAAAATGGGGCACAATTTTCTAGGACATCCAAAGGTCTCTGGATTAACTCTTATTGTATTTGAATTTGGGCATTTAAATGCTATAAAATATTTTATGTGCCCAAATAATCATAAACTAAAATGTTCCATGTTGTTCATATTATATACAGTGGGCATGACTAGTTTTGTGATTTATAAAAATGCTCTAGCATTTTTACTAATTCAACAAAGTTGAAAAAGAAACAAAACAGAAACAAAATAGAAAAGAGAGGAGAGAGAAGACTTACCTGGCGCCCACTAACAGGCCCACCTGCCGGCCCAGCCCAGCCACCGCTCCAGCGAGCTGCTTGGCTCGGCCAGGCAGGCAGGCAGGTGCTCGACGTCGGCAGGAGCGCGCTCCACGCAGCTGCCCGCCGCCCTGCTTTCTCCCCTCGCCGCTCTGGTGGCCTGGATCGACCACCCACTCCTCCCCCGAGCTCGCAGACACGTCTCCTCCTCCCCAGCTCCTCTCCCTCACCTTCCCTGCGCCATGGCCGATGCAGCCGCTACCGTCCTACCGCCATAGCCGCAGCCACCGAGCTCCCCTCGCCTCGCCGTCGTGTCCCCGAGCTCCGCCATCGTATGTTACGCCTCCCAGTCGAGCCACGCCTCGCCGGAAGCTTCAACGTGTCGTCCCCGAGCACTTCTCCCCCGTTCGACCGTCGAGATCGCCGGCAACCTCACCGTCGCAGCAGCTCGTCCCCGACCTTGCCGTCAACTCCAACGTGACCGCCGTGAGCCCAGCAACCTCCCCATCCTCTCCGTATTCCCCCTCGAGCCCTGTACCGACCGCACGAAGCTCACCCGCACGCGCCGCCGCGGAGCTCATCCCCGACGAGGCTCCGGCCACCAAACGGCCGCGCCACCCTATCCGTTAGCTTCACCGCATCCCCAGGAGCCCAACGCACCACTCCACGAGCCTCGCCGCGCTCTCTAACGAATAGCCCGGGCTCACCCGAGCTCCGGCAGCCGCTGGACTCGTCGCCGGCGCCTTTTTCGGCGACCCCGAGGCCAGCCACCACCACCACCACTCGACGCGGCTCATTCCCAGCTGCCCGTAGGTGTGCTCAGCCATCGATTTGGTCGCCGGAGCACAAATTCCGCACCCCACCGCCGCGTTTGGCCTCGCCGGTGGCTAAACACCGGCGAGTCAACCCCGTTTGACCAAGGGTTTGACCCCCCTGGGTCACTGACATGTGGGCCCTGCCTGTTAGTCAAACTTAGGTTAGTGTCTAAACTAATCTTAATTAGTTAGTTAACTAACTGTGACACTGACCAATGGGTCCCACAGGTCAGGTTTGACCTGGACCGCCCTGTTGACTTGCTGACGTCAGCATGATGTCATGCTGACGCAGTAAATTTTTCTGGTATTAATTGATTTAAAACAATTCAGGAAATTCTAGAAAATGCTTTAAACTTCAAAAAATCATATAAATTCAACAGTAGCTCAGATGGAAAAGATTTATATATGAAAATTGATCAAAAAATCCAATATTTCCAATGGCACTGGTTTCATGCATGTTTGAGCAAGTTAACCTTGCTGTTCACATTAAAACATGATAATGCACTTTAATAAATAATAGTTTGGGCATAATTTTGAATCTTTGATTCAAATAGGCTCAAACCCTTTTGTTTATAGATGCATTAGCCCAAAACACATTCATCTTGCCATGTCATGAGCATGCATCATATTGTTGCATTTGTTTGTATATTGATTGTATCGCCGGTATTCTCAGTGGTAGGTCCTGCTCCCGAGGATACTTCTGCGTATCCAACTGAAGAGCAGTACCCGACAACCAATCTGTTAGGCAACCAACCATTGATCATTCCGATACAAACCCATCTTCTCGCTCCTGCTCTCTTTTACTGCATTAAGGCAACATCGTGTGATCTGCTACTTGCTGCGTGATACGTCCAAAACGTATCTATAATTTCTGCTTGCTCCATGCCTCTTTTGTGTGATATTGCTATGACATTTATGCACTTCCATACACTTTTGATCATATTTGGACTAACCTATTAACTCAGTGCACCCCAGTGCCAGTTTCTGTTTTCTGCTGTTTTTGTATTTCAGGTTTTCCCATTATGTAAACTGCCAGAAAAATTCCGGGAAAAATATATAAAAAATCAGCGTTCCGGAAGCTTCCATGCGGCCAAAGTAGGGCCGGAGGGGGGCCACCAGGGCTCTAGGCGCCTTGGCCACGCGGCCCCCCTCCAGGCCACGCCGGGGGGGTGCCTGGGCCCCCCTTAGCTCCCTTGGCGACCCCCTTTGGCATATATTTAACACCCATCGAGGAAACCCTGATTCCGGACCCCTTTTCTCCAGACGCAATTCCGATCTCCGCCGCCATCGCCATCAAGCTTCGGGGGACCGGAATTCCTGTGCCGGCACCCTGCCGGGACGGGGAAGTGCCCCCGGATTCATCTCCATCGACGTTGCTTCCTCCCTCCATGATGCGGGAGTAGTTCCTCCTCGGGGCTGAGGTTTCTACCAGTAGCTATGTGGTCAATTCTCTCTCCCATGATGTGATCCTCGTTGTGATCATAGGTTGTGTTAATCTAGGGTGATCCCATGATATTTCCCCTTCCTCTATGTATTGGATTGATGTACTCACTTGTCTTTATCTAGTATAATCCCCGAGACCAAGGTGACAGCGGTCTATTGGACATGGATTAGAAAAATATTTTCATGAGTGATTTCCTCTCTTGTGTGTTGATTGAAGATTGAGAGTCTCTTGGTGCTTGTCTTTGACTATCCTTTAGATTTGTTGTGGTGATTGTGGGACTCTCTTTGGATGGCCGCGGTGACATTGGGAGATCCTTAGATTGAGAACTACGAACTTTGAGGTGTGCTTTTGTAGCCCTACATAATTCTCGTCCTCTCTTGACCATGAAGGAATGACCTCCGGGTGCGTCTCCATTGCATGTTTTATGGGAAATATCATGTGATTCGATTATGTTAATGTTGTTGGGAGTTGCCACTAGTGAAAGTATGATCCCTAGGCCTTGTTTCCACCATTGCAATACCATTTGTGCTCACGTTTACCACTTGTTTGCTTGCTGCACTTTTTATTACAGATTTATATTACTTTGTTTTGCCATCCATATCACTTGCCATTTAACATCTCTTCGCCGAACTAGTGCACCTATACATCTAACAAGTGTATTAGGTGTGTTGGGGACACAAGAGACTTCTTGTATCTTAGTTGCAGGGTTGCTTGAGAGAGACCATCTTCAACCTCTACTTCCCTGAGTTCGATAAACCTTAGGTCATCCACTTGAGGGAAATTGCTGCTGTCCTACAAACCTCTGTGCTTGGAGGCCCGACATAGTCTACAAGAGTAGAAGCGTGTGTAGACATCAAGCTATTTCTGGCCCCGTTGCCGGGGAAGTGAGTGCTTGAAGGTATATCTTTAGATCTTGCAATTAAATCTTTTTGTTTCTTGTTTTTATTTCACTAGTTATGTTTATGGAAAACCTTGCTATTGGATCGTTGCTTGTGGGAAGACGCCCCACACCTGTGGTGGTTGCTCCTCCTCCTACTGAAATTGTGCCCTATAAAATACCGGCTGGTATTATCGATCATGTTTTGGCTAATCGTTATGAAGGAGACAGACATCCCGGTGAACACTTGCTATATCTGTCACAACTATGTTCATTATTTAAGCTTGCAGGTGTATCAATGGAGTTTGTCATGAGGAAATTGTTCGCCGTATCACTTATAGATAAAGCTTCAGATTGGTATAAGCTTCTCGATAACTCGCACTTGCTTGATTGGCAAGAGCTTATGTCTCTCTTTTACTCCAAGTTTTATCCTCTTCATGAAGTCCATGAGAATAGGAATTATGTTTATAATTTCTATCCTCATGACGGAGAGAGCGTAGCTCAAGCTTGGGGGAGACTGAAAACGTTAATGCTAAAAAGTCCTAACCATGGGCTCCCCAAAGATATGATTATTACTAATTTCTATGCGAGGCTCTCTCGACAGGATAAAGATTTGCTCGATGCTTCCTCCATGGGTTCTTTCACAAACGAAAAGACTGATGCTAAATGGGAACTCCTTGAAAGAATTCAACGCAACACTGAAGATTGGGAGATCGACAAAGGTAAAGAGTCAGGTATAATTTATGAGTATGATTGCATTAAGTCCTTTGTTGAAACTACAAGTTTTAATAAGTTTAGTGCTAAGTTTGGACTTGATTCTCAACTCCTTGTTGATTTCCTCAAATCTTTTGCTTCACATCTTAATATGCCTAAGGAGGATTGGAACAAGCATCATGAACCTTTTAAAGAGATTTGCAAAGAAAATGAAATTGTTCATGATGATTGCAAGATGCATGATCCAATTCCTAAAGATGAAGTTTTATATAAGCATGTTAATTTTTGTGGAGTGGATAGACCTTGTGAAAGGCCTATGATTGAAGAAGAGAAGTATTGTAAGCAACATAAGCATGAAAGAACAATCACTTGGGTCAGAGATTTAAATGAAATTGCTAGAGAATTGTGTGACCTTTATCCTTTTACTTGTGAACTTTGCTGTATAGAGGGTCACTTTAATTTTCAATGCATGAACTTTCAAAACATAACTTTTAACCAGTTGTGTGATAACATGATCACCTCTGATCTTTATGATGAGCTTATGTTATTTTTGATGTGTGAAGAGTTATGAGAAAAGACTTCTTGGCTAGATGTTAATGCCATAGGAATAAAAAACACTTTGCAAAATTGCCATCTCTATTGTGTTGTTAATTGCCATGAAAATGATTACATAAGTAAGATTAGAAAGGAGGGAACTTTACCAAAGTATAAAAATGTCTCTCATATTTCTGCTAATAAAAAGGAGAGTTTCTCCCAAGTTTCCCCTATTGTTTCTAATGATAAACCAGGATATGTGGAGAAGCTTCATCTCCAACCACTCCCTCCTAAGGTGAAGAAGAAGAAAAAGAAAAGGAGGAGGAAGAGGAGCAAGAAGGAAGAAGAATGGGTATCAACCTGGCCTGAGCATATTCCTCCCATCAACTTTTATCCTAACGGTTGTAAGTTTAAAGAAAAAGGTGAAGTTTATTGCCTTAATTATCATCTTGATGATACGTCCGTAGGTACTATTGAAGATGATTTTGATTATGATATGCATGTTACTTATTGTGATTGGGAAAATGATGATAATGCTACTTATGATGTTGAAAATCTTTTTGGTACCAACTCTGAAAGTGATGATATGGAAAGCTCTAAGCTTGGGGATGATAGGATTGCAAATCCTTTACCCACTAGTGATGTGATAATTGATGATTCTTTTGCTAGTAAGAATAAAGACAACATGTTTACAAATATAGTTGCTAGCAATGATAATGCTCTTCTCTACCATGATGATGTTATAACTCCAATCTATAGTGATTATAAAGGTATCTATGACATAAGGATAATTTATCCTTATGAAACTTGTCATAATCATGGAGGGAATTACTCCCTTGTTGAACACCATCTTCCTAATACACAATTAATCTATAGTGTTCAAGTTGTTTATGATAGTCCTACTCCCACTATTACCGATGAGAAAGATTATGCTTATGTGGAGAGTAAGAGTACCTTTTTGCATGAGGATCATGGTAACAATGCTTTATGTGATGCTTATATTGTTGAGTTTATTCGTGATCCCACTGAAAATTATTATGAGAAGGGAACATATGCTTATAGATATTTCAATAATATTAAGTTCCCTCTCTTTATGTTGAAGGTTTTGAAGCTGCACTTGTTTTGTCTTCCTATGCTTATTGCTTTGTGCTTCAATGAATTATTCTATTGCAATATTCCTATGCATAGGAAGCATGTTAGGCTTAAATGTGTTTGATATTTGCTTCTTGATGCTCTCTTTTGCTCTTCAACTCTTATTCCTACGAGAGCATCATTAAAGTCTTAAGCCTATCTTTATGGTTATAAAGAAAGAGCTCTAGGGAGACAACCCTTGTTATCTTTGCTTTCAGTTTGTTCTTTCAGTTTGTAGTGGTCTTGATGTTTGTTACTACAGTAGCATCATCATTGTATCTTTACTTTTCAGCTTTCTGCCAAGTTTAGCCTCTGATTGCAAGAAAGTTCAAAAGTTGTGACGTGCTGTCCAGGAAACAGATTATGTCCTTGGATAGAAAAATTCGTATAAAATCACTAGATCATCTTTTTAGTCTGAATTTTTTCGACAGCGTGCTCTATACAATTGGCTTTCCGGCATCTGTTCTGAGTTTTTTTATTAGAGTGGCAGAAGTGCCCCGAAAAAATCATTTACTACCTGCTGGTCTGTTTTTCACAGATTCTGTCCTGTTTTGCCTTTCCTTCATTTTGCAAACCTTGAGCTTGCTTTTTCTTTGCAAAAACCTTTTGGCAATCTTGAGAAACAGTAGAACTTCAAGAATATCCTTATTTCCAGCAAGGAAAAATTATTTTATTAAGGGTACTAACCTCGCTAATCAGATTATGATGAGTTATGTATGAAGGGAGTTTTCAAGTGTGCGAGGGAAGATGATAAAAAGATTCAGGAGTGTCAAACGCTCAAGCTTGGGGATGCCCCCGTGCACCCCCAAGAAATATTCAAGAAGACTCAAGCGTCTAAGCTTGGGGATGCCCCCGTGCATCCCCTTCTCCATCAACAATTATCAGTTCGTCTTTCGTTCCACTATATTTTTATCACTTCATGTGTTATGTGCTATGCTTGGAGCGTCTTGCTTTTAGTTTCCTTTTTAGTTTTCTTTAGCTTTGCTTGCTTTTCATAACGAGTTGGAACTCAGCTTTCTTTGTGTGGGAGAGAAACACGCTCCACTTCAACCTAGAACATAACATAGAATTTTCATGTCTATCTTTGCTGTGCGTGTTCTTTGTCTTTCAATAGCTACTATCATGTTTAGCTCTTAGTTTTCATGCTTATCTTTTTAAAGAGCTTTTGTTTAGTTGGTCGCTGGAACTATCTTTAGTTATCATGCTTATCTTATTAAGAGAGTTGGCTTCTGTTGCACTGGTCGATATGTCTATGACAAGAATGCTATGTGCATAATGATGCTTAGTAGTTCATGTTTTCTTATGGTTAGTCTCAAATAGCTGGGGGGTTCTCAATGTGTTATTGAGGCACCAACATGATTTGTTTGCCTATGATGTGGTATGGTCTAGTGATATCTTCCTTCAAGAATTTATTTTGATTGACTTGGCGTATGCTCACGCATATTTAAGACTGTAAAGAAAGTCTATCAAGCCTTGATGATCTTTAGTTTCTGAGTAGCGATATAACTTCCATACCTGATTCAATGTTGCTTTGTCGCTCTGCATGATTATGACCGTCATTGCTCTTTTAGTTGGTCGATCCCAGTCTTTTGCTAACCTTCGCCTGTACTAAGCGGACTGACTGCTTGTGCATCCAAATTTTTTTAAACCAGTTATGCCATATGAGTCCACCATACCTTCCTATACATGGTATTTACCTGCCATTCCTAACAAAGACTTTCATGTACCATCTCGAAATTATTAAAAAAAAAGCATTTCTCTTTTGTGCCTCTGTTTTAGCTCATGAGGAAGTAGTAGTTAATTCATGATCTTTTTAAGTTGGACAAGCTTCTCCCCGGGATTGCATGTCTAATGTGCAAACCCATAATACGAGAAGGAACTGGCATAGAGTGCGCCCGACTCATTAAAAAATATACAAACAAACAAACCCTCCTTCACGCTTTGTTCATGAGAAATCAGAAAACTTTGGCAGTGATAAACAAAGGAGATTAAGAGGATGTGATCATCCTCATTCGGGAGCCGTTCCTCGAAACTTGTCCAGCTCAAGAAGTGATTGAGTTATCTGCTAGCATTCGTTGACGAAATATGCATATTCTAAAAAAATAATTATTACCTCTGTTTTTAAAACCAAGAGCTCTGGTACATGTTTAGTTTTTGTTTCCAGCCACGGGTTTTCAACCTTGCCAACAAAAGCCACGGTTCGAGAGTCTCCACCTTCTTTAAAGCTCCAACTATTGAGAGCATGATTGTCATTCTGAGTGTAATGTGCATTGTCCCAAAGTACCATTGTCTTTTGCATGATTATGATATCGTTTATTCTGAAATCATTGTATCTAGTCGTCACTTGAACCTTGGAGGTGCCCCTGCATTTATGTTTTGCTTCACTAAAGGGGGCAAGCGAGGTACCACTTTATCATATTTGCACACCATGCTCACTACAAATCTATTGAGTGTTTCAGTATCATATTGTAAAACTTTCAGTTCTTTGTGATTTTCTCATGAGGCAACTTAATTACTACAGATTCATTGTCTCAGTCAGCACTTGTCATGTGACTATGAAAAGTTCCTATATGGTTAATAGCATGTCACCACAGAAATTATGCTTGTTATCATTTACCTACTCGAGGACGAGCAGGAATTAAGCTTGGGGATGTTGATACGTCCAAAACGTATCTATAATTTCTGCTTGCTCCATGCCTCTTTTGTGTGATATTGCTATGATATTTATGCACTTCCATACACTTTTGATCATATTTGGACTAACCTATTAACTCAGTGCACCCCAGTGCCAGTTTCTGTTTTCTGCTGTTTTTGTATTTCAGGTTTTCCCATTACGTAAACTGCCAGAAAAATTCCGGGAAATATATATAAAAAATCAGCGTTTCGGAAGCTTCCATGCGGCCAAAGTAGGGCCGGAGGGGGGCCACCAGGGCTCCAAGCGCCTTGGCCACGCGGCCCCCCTCCAGGCCGCGCCGGGGGGGCGCCTGGGTCCCCCTTAGCTCCCCTGGCGACCCCCTTTGGCATATATTTAACACCCATCGAGGAAACCCTGATTTCGGACCCCTTTTCTCCAGACGCAATTCCGATCTCCGCCGCCATCGCCATCAAGCTTCGGGGGACAAGAATTCCTGTGCCGGCACCCTGCCGGGACGGGGAAGTGCCCCCGGATTCATTTCCATCGACGTTGCTTCCTCCCTCCATGATGCGGGAGTAGTTCCTCCTCGGGGCTGAGGTTTCTACCAGTAGCTATGTGGTCAATTCTCTCTCCCATGATGTGATCTTCGTTGTGATCATAGGCTATGTTAATCTAGGGTGATCCCATGATATTTCCCCTTCCTCTATGTATTGGATTGATGTACTCACTTGTCTTTATCTAGTATAATCCCCGAGACCAAGGTGACAGCGATCTATTGGACATGGATTAGAAAAATATTTTCATGAGTGATTTCCTCTCTTGTGTGTTGATTGAAGATTGAGAGTCTCTTGGTGCTTGTCTTTGACTATCCTTTAGATATGTTGTGGTGGTTGTGGGACTCTCTTTGGATGGCCGCGGTGACATTGGGAAATCCCTAGATTGAGAACTACGAACTTTGAGGTGTGCTTTTGTAGCCCTACATAATTCTCGTCCTCTCTTGACCACGAAGGAATGACCTCCGGGTGCGTCTCCATTGCATGTTTTATGGGAAATATCATGTGATTCGATTATGTTAATGTTGTTGGGAGTTGCCACTAGTGAAAGTATGATCCCTAGGCCTTGTTTCCACCATTGCAATACCATTTGTGCTCACGTTTACCACTTGTTTGCTTGCTGCACTTTTTATTACAGATTTATATTACTTTGTTTTTCCATCCATATCACTTGCCATTTAACATCTCTTCGCCGAACTAGTGCACCTATACATCTAACAAGTGTATTAGGTGTGTTGGGGACACAAGAGACTTCTTGTATCTTAGTTGCAGGGTTGCTTGAGAGAGACCATCTTCAACCTCTACTTCCCTGAGTTCGATAAACCTTAGGTCATCCACTTGAGGGAAATTGCTGCTGTCCTACAAACCTCTGCGCTTGGAGGCCCAACATAGTCTACAAGAGTAGAAGCGTGTGTAGACATCACTGCGGTAGTTGAACCCCATTCCTTTGCATGACCTGTCATTGCCATAGTAAATAGTTGAAACCCACTAGCATGTGTAGGAGTTGATTGAGCCATGTGATGTGTGTTCCACCATGCTATTTGTTTATGTTGCCTGTTATGCTTAGAGATGTGTCAGGTCTGGTCCATCTGGGTGATCGATCAGAGTGAAATAATCATACTCGATAAAGAGAGGGAAGTGTGGAACATGTTTGGTAAAGGTATCGATGAAAGGCCACGTAGGAGTACGTGGTGAGTTGTTTCATTGGAACCGTCCATAGGACCCGAGATCTGTATGTGTGGTTCAAGTTTCAGCTAGTACCATGCATTGGGCCCGAAACCAATGGACCCTCTTGGATTATTAACTGCCCTTGTCCTCTGTCCAGGAGTTGCAACTAGTTTCTGGTGTTTTATAGTTTACTAGTGGTCGTGCACAGCGCTGACCCTCGGGGTGGGCTGTGATGCGGCAGGTACGTGGCACGGTGTACCGGTCGCCCGTTTGGTGACTCGGGAACCCTGTACACCTCGTTTGGGGCCGTGAGCGACACCCCGGCCGGATCTCCCCACGGATGGAACCCAAATAGGCGATAAACCTGGACTAGGGACTTGTGTAGTTAGTCAGGTCGTGGCCGACACCGTCGCTGGGTTTCCACTTGAAGGTTGCCGAGTACATGTCGAGTAAACGGCGATAAGTGGTGGAAGCGTGTGTGAAGAAGTACACCCCTGCAGGGTTACAATCTATTCGAATAGTCGTTGTTCGCGGTACAGACTACTTGGTTGCTCTTACAGTTCATAGACAAGTTGATGAATACTACTAAAAGCCTCAAGACATGTGTGAGTGCCGTGGATGTCCTTCCGTAGGATGACGGAAGAGGATCCACGGTGGTGTATTATTGTGGTGAGTAGAGGACTCGTGTACGTGGTCTTATCTTGCAATCTGCTGAGAGTCGTAGTATAGGTTAGCCAAGAGTCAAAGCTGGCTTGCTGCTATGAACTCCACTACCCTTGTTGATAATGATGCATGTATGATAGGTTCTGTTATAAGACTTGCTGAGTACCTTTGTAGTCATGTTTGCTTAATAACTGCTGCAGAGGAGAACCCTACCCCTTCTGACGGGTTTTACATAGACGTTGACGTCGACAAGTAGCTTGCTACCCAGACGGAGATCCTGAGCTTGTGAAGGGCCTTGTAGATAGTCAGGCTACACCAAGCCTGTTTTATTTCCAAGTTGTCTGTACTCAGACATGTTAGCTTCCGCTTGTGCTTGTATGATTGTATGACTTGAGTGTTGGGTCATGTGACCTCTACCTGTATGGATATGTTATGTATGGCTCTTCGGAGCCTCTTAAATAAAGTACTCTGAGTCATAGAGTTTTGTTGTGATGCAATGTTGTATTTGCACATATTGAGCATATTGTGTGTGTGATTGAAATGCTTGGTATGTGTGGGATCGACACCTAGTTTTTTTCCTTAGGTAGCCTATCTTACAAGGAAATGCCTCCTAGTGCTTCCATTGAGCCTTGGTAGCTTGCTACTGCTCGGAACACGTAGGCTGGCCGGCATGTGTCCTTCTTCATTCCTGTGTCTGTCCCTTAGGGGAAATGTCACGCGTTGTTCCTTTAAGTCCATGTAGCTTGCTACGACTTGGGTTCATACCTTGATGACCGACACGTTCGTTGCTGGGTCATGGATGCATGTCTCTGTAATTTAGTGCCACTTTTGGTTTATAACTAGCCATGTCGGCCCGGGTTCTTTGTCATATGGATGCTAGCGACACTGTCATATACGTGTGCCAAAATGCGCAAATGGTCCCAGGCCAGGTAAGGTGGCACCCGTGGGGATACCGTGCGTGAGGCCGCAAAGTGATATGACGTGTTACAAGCTAGATCGGTGTGACTTAGGATTGGGGTCCTGACAGAGTCGGCCATAGTGTTGGAGACCAGCGCGCGGGCACGGACTGACGATAACCGGTAGTTGGTGTAGGCGCGAAAGTTTCCCGCGGCATTTAAGCCGGCGCACGCATGAGAATTGACCACAATGTTTCAAGCGGTGCGAGCCTCATGTTTATGACATCATTTTTGTAGTGGACTTTGTCCTACATAGAATATATTGAAAGACAGAGTAATTGTTCCCAGAAGAATTAATGCTGGGAGTTTTGGCTAGCATGAGGGGGAAAGGCAAGCTCAACATGTTGGATGATCCATGACAATATACTTTATTTCGGATATAAAAGACATAACCCATTATGTTGTCTTCCTTGCCCAACATCAACTCTTTAGCATGTCATACTTTAATGAGTGCTCACAATCATAAAAGATGTCCAAGATAGTATATTTGTATGTGAAGCCTCTCTTCTTTTATTACTTCCTATTAATTACAACGATGACCAAAACTATGTTTGTCAACCCCCAACAACTTGTATTTATCATACTCTTATATGCGAAGTCATTACTTCACATAAGATTGATATGATCTCTTTGATACTCTTTATGTTTTCTTTCTCTTTATCATGACCCAAGTGAGGAAATCAAGCCCTTGACTCAACACTAATCTTTATTATATAGCTCACAGACTCGATTACAAAGGTAAAGATCATAAAGCAAAAGCTCACAACTAGATCATGCTAACTTTATTCTACTAGATCAAGATACTACCAAAAGGATCGAACTAAGTAAAACGGTAAAGATAGGAGTGATGGTGATACGATACCGGGGTCACTCCCCCAAGCTTGGCAGTTGCCAAGGGGAGTGCCCATACCCATATGATTATGTCTCCTTCTTCGTGGGTGGTGATAATGGAGTTGCAAGTAGTGACGGCGGATCCTCATATCTCGAGCATAGGAGATCCTCCAGCTTGCAGATAATACCTTTGAGAGTAGCTATGTAATCCTTCAACAAAATATTTTCACTTGTGAGATGCTTGTTCCGAATTTTTGAGCCAACTCAATCATCTTGAAAGCTTCAATCTCAGTTGAGGTAAAGAGGTTAGGAAGAGGTTTAGGGGTGTCTTCTTCTCCTTGTGCCAGAGCCGGATCTTCCACCTCCATCTTGATCTTCTTCTCCTTGTGGATCTCCTCGGGTCCTTCCCTCTTCAGATCTATCTTCATTAGCCAAGCATTGTTGCCTTCGTTGTTGGAGGAGGGAGACGACATGATGCCTGGCTTAGCAAACCCTAAAAGAAAACAGCTCGAAACAAAAACAGAGGATTTCTGCGTGATACAGAGGTCAAAACCTTCGGGAGTATATACAATGAATTCTTACCGACCAAAAGGAGTAACCCACAAGAAAACGGAGTCCGGGGGACACACGGGGTGCCCACGAGGCAGGGGCGCGCCCTGGGAAGGGGGGCGCGCCCTCCACCCTCGTGAACGGCCCGTGTCTCTTCCGGACTACGTTTTATTTTTCTATTTTTCTAAATATTCCAAAACGGAGAAAATTTGCCTTTAGAACTGTTTTGGAGTCAGTTTACTTACCGTATCACATACCTCTTCCTTTTGGGAGGCTGAATCTTTCTGGAAAGTGTCCCTTACGTATTCCTCCGGGGTTACGGTTTCAATAACATTGGTTTCAACATTTATAGGATTACCTGAGATATAATGTTTGATTCGTTGATCGTTCACCACCTTCGGATTTGTGCCTTCGAAGTTGTTGATTTTGATGGCACCGGAACGATAGACCTCCTCGATAACGTAAGGTCCTTCCCACTTGGAGGGAAGCTTTCCTACAAAAAATCTTAAACGAGAGTTGTATAGCAAGACATAATCACCTACGTTAAACTCACGGTTTTGTATCCTTTTGTCATGCCATCTTTTAACTTTTTCTTTAAACAACTTGGCATTCTCATAGGCCTGGGTTCTCCATTCATCGAGACAGCTAATGTCAAATAACCTCTTTTCACCGGCAAGTTTGAAATCATAGTTGAGATCTTTAATAGCCCAATATGCCTTATGTTCTAGCTCAAGAGGTAAGTGACAAGCTTTTCCATATACCATCTTATATGGAGACATACCCATAGGATTTTTGTATGTAGTTCTATAGGCCCATAATGCATCATCAAGTTTCTTAGACCAATTCTTCCTAGACCTATTAACTGTCTTTTGCAAGATTAATTTCAACTCCCTATTACTTAATTCTACCTGACCACTAGTCTGTGGGTGATAGGGGGATGCAATTCTATGGTTGATGTCATACTTTGCAAGATTCTTACGGAAAGCACCATGAATAAAGTGTGTACCACCATCAGTCATTAGATGTCTAGAGACTCCAAACCTCGGAAATATAACTTCTTTAAGCATCTTAATAGAGGTGTTATGATCAGTGCTACTAGTTGAAATAGCTTCTACCCACTTAGTAACGTAATCAACAACAACTAAAATATGTGTATACCCATTAGAGGCAGGAAAAGGTCCCATATAATCAAAGCCCCAAACATCAAATGGTTCGATAACAAGTGAATAATTCATAGGCATTTCTTGACGTCTACTAATATTACCAATTCTTTGACATTCATCACCAGATAAGACAAACTTACGGGCATCCTTGAAGAGAGTAGGCCAATAAAAACCGGATTGCAATACCTTATGTGCAGTTCTATCTCCCGCATGATGTCCTCCATAAGCTTCGAAGTGGCACCTGCGTAGGATTTGTTCCTGTTCATGCTTAGGTACACAACGTCTAATAATACCATCTACTCATTCTTTATAAAGATGTGGGTCATCCCAGAAGTAATGTCTCAAATCATAGAAGAACTTTTTCTTTTGCGGGTATGTGAAGCTAGGAGGTATAAACTTAGAAACAATATAATTAGCATAATCAGCATACCATGGAGCAGTATGAGAAGTATTTATGACAGCTAGTTGTTCATCAGGGAAGCTATCATCAATAGGTTGTGGGTCATCAAGTATATTCTCTAACCTAGACAAGTTATCTGCTACGGGGTTCTCAGCTCCCTTTCTATCAATAATATGCAAATCAAATTCTTGCAGCAAGAGAACCCATCTAATAAGTCTAGGCTTAGAATATTTCTTTTCCATGAGGTATTTGATAGCAGCATGATCAGTGTGAATGGTTACTTTAGAATCAATGATATAGGGTCTAAACTTATCACAAGCAAACACAACTGCTAAAAATTCTTTCTCAGTGGTAGCATAATTTCTTTGGGCACTATCTAGAGTTTTACAAGCATAATGGATAACATTCAATTTCTTATCAACTCTTTGCCCTAAAACAGCTCCTACAGCATAATCACTAGCATCACACATAATCTCAAAAGGTAAATTCCAGTCAGGAGGCTGGACAATAGGTGCAGAGATCAACGCTTTCTTAAGTATTTCAAATGCTTCTAGACAATCGTCATCAAAGACAAAAGGAATATCTTTTTGTAAAAGATTAGTCAGAGGCCTGGAGATTGTGGAGAAGTCCTTTATGAACCTCCTATAAAACCCGGCATGACCAAGGAAACTTCGTATACCTTTGATGTCCTTAGGGCATGGCATCTTTTCAGTAGCATCAACTTTAGCTTTGTCAACTTCAATACCTCTTTCAGAAATTTTATGTCCCAAGACGATGCCTTCATTAACCATAAAGTGGCACTTCTCCCAATTCAATACAAGATTAGTGTCTTCACATCTCTGCAAAACTCGATCAAGGTTGCTTAAGCAATCATCAAAAGAAGTTCCATAAACGGAAAAATCATCCATGAAAACATCAACAATCTTTTCACAAAAATCAGAGAATATAGCCATCATGCATCTTTGAAAGGTAGCAGGTGCATTACATAAACCAAAAGGCATACGTCTATAAGCAAAGGTACCAAAAGGACAAGTAAAAGTGGTCTTTTCTTGATCCCCTTTTGACACAGGTATTTGAGAAAAACAAGAATAACCATCTAGAAAGCAGAAATGGGTATGTTTGGATAACCTTTCTAGCATTTGATCAATAAATGGCAAGGGGTAATGATCTTTCTTAGTAGCTTTATTCAACTTACGGAAATCAATTACCATCCTATAACTTGTAACTATTCTTTGCGGGATCAATTCATCTTTATCATTAGGAACAACAATCATACCTCCTTTCTTAGGGACACAATGGACAGGACTCACCCACTGGCTATCAGCAACTGGGTAGATAATACCTGCCTCCTTTCTTAGGGACACAATGGACAGGACTCACCCACTGGCTATCAGCAATAGAAGCAAGACCAATAATTTCATCTTTACTAGGTGGTGCCTTTTCAAGGGGTTGTCTACGGAATTTAGCAAAGTTAAAATCATGAGACATATCCCCTAACCCAACAGTAACAATATATTTCACGCAGTCTATCCTGGCATTGACAGTATTCAAGAAGGGTCTACAAATATAATGGGACAAAATTCATCTTGTGGGGAACTAAGAATAAGGAAATCAGCAGGGTATTTAACCTTCCCACACAAGACTTTAACATCTCTAACAATCCCAACTGGTGAAATAGTGTCTCTATTAGCAAGCTTAATAGTAACATCAATCCCTTCTAACTCAACAGGTGCAATATCATGCATAATTTCGTTATACAAATCAAGAGGGATAATACTCGCACAAGCACCTACGTCACATAAACCATGGTAACAATGATCTCCTATCTTAACGGAGATGACATGCAAGCCTACAACCGGTCTATGTCTATTCCTAGCATTGGGTTTGGCTATTCTAGCAGACTCTTCTTGGAGATAAATAACATGTCCATCTAAATCTTCTACCAAGAGATCTGTTACCATAGCAACACTAGGTTCAACTTTAATTTGCTCAGGGGGTGTAGGTGTTCTAGTATTACTCTTACGAACTACAGTTGAAGCTTGAGCATGATCCTTTATCCTAACAGGGAAAGGTGGTTTCTCAATATAAGCAGTAGGTATAACAGGATCAACATTATAAGTGGTAGTCTTTTCTTCAACTTTAATAGGTTCAACTACTTTTACTTCAATAGGGTGATGGTATTTAAACCACTTCTCCTTGGGGAGATCAACATGAGTAGCAAAAGATTCATAAAAAGAAGCTACTATCTCAGAGTCAAGTCCATATTTAGTGCTAAACTCACGAAAAACATCGGTATCCATAAAAGCTTTTACACAATCGAACTTAGGGGTCATACCTGACTCCTTACCTTTGTCGAGATCTCAATCTTCAGAGTTGCATTTAATTCTTTCCAATAAATCCCATTTGAATTCAATAGTCTTCATCATATAAGAGCCAGAACAAGAAGTATCGAGCATGGAGCGATTATTAAGAGAAAGCCGAGCATAAAAATTTTGAATGATCATTTCTCTTGAGAGCTCATGATTGGGGCATGAATATAACATTGACTTAAGCCTTCCCCAAGCTTGAGCGATGCTTTCTCCTTCACGAGGCCAGAAATTATAAATATAATTACGATCACGATGAACCTAGTGCATAGGGTAGAACTTCTGATGAAATTCCAACTTCAGACGATTATAGTTCCATGATCCCATATCATCGCATAGACTAAACCATGTCAATGCATCTCCCTTCAAAGATAAAGGGAAGACCTTCTTCTTGATAACATCCTCGGGCATACCTGCAAGCTTAAACAATCCACAAGCTTCATCCACATAGATTAGGTGTAAGTCGGGATGCAGTGTTCCGTCTCCTGTAAAGGGATTTTCAAGCAGTTTCTCTATCATACCCGAAGGAATATCAAAGCAAACATTTTCAATAGGTGCAGTAGGTTGAGGAGCAACTCTTTGCTCTTCTGGTCGGGGTGAAGATACCCCGAACAAGCCCCTCAAAGGATTTTGAGCCATAGTAACAAGTGACAATAAATTTCAGCACACAATATATTTTTTTCCTTACCAAATTCCACCTACCAAAGGCGCTTCACTCCCCGGCAACAGCGCCAGAGTCTTGATGACCCACAAGTGTAGGGGATCTATTGTAGTCCTTTCGATAAGTAAGAGTGTCCAACCCAACGAGGAGCAAAAGGAAATGATAGGCGGTTTTCAGTAAGGTATTTTCTGTAAGCACTGAAATTATAGGTAACAGATAGTTTTGTGATAAGGTAATTGGTAGAAACTGACAAAAAGGTAAAAGAAAATAAGGTGCAGCAAGGTGGCCCAATCCTTTTTGTAGTAAAGGACAAGCCTGGACAAACTCTTAAATAAAGGAAAGCGCTCCCGAGGACACATGGGAATTATCGTCAAGCTAGTTTTCATCACGATCATCTGATTCGTGTTCGGTACTTTGATAATTTGGTATGTGGGTAGACCGGTGCTTGGTTGCTGCCCTTACTTGGACAAGCCTCCCACTTATTATTAACCTCTAATGCAAGCATCCGCAACTACAAAAGAAGTATTAAGGTAAACCTAACCATAGCTTGAAACATATGGATCCAAATCAGCCGCTTACGAAGCAACGCATAAACTAGGGTTTAAGCTTCTGTCACTCTAGCAACCCATCATCTACTTATTACTTCCAATACCTTCCTCTAGGCCCAAATAATGGTGAAGTGTCATGTAGTCGACTTTCACATGACACCACTAGAGGATAGACAACATACATCTCATGAAAATATCGAACGAAGACCAAATTCACATGACTACTAATAGCAAGACTTCTCCCATGTCCTCAGGAACAAAAGTAACTACTCACAAGACATAATATTGTTCATGATTAGAGGGGTATTAATATGCATAATGGATCTGAACATAATATCTTTCACCAAATAAACCAACTAGCATCAATTACAAGGAGTAATCAACACTACTAGCAACCCATAGGTACCAATCTGAGGTTTGGGTACAAAGATTGGATACAAGAGATGAACTAGGGTTTGAGAGGAGATGGTGCTGGTGAAGATGTTGATGAAGATAGCCCTCCCTAAGATGGGAGAGTTGTTGGTGATGACGGCGGTGACGATTTCCCCCTCCCAAAGGGAAGTATCCCCGGCAGAACAGCTCTATCGGAGCCCTAGATTGGTTTCCGCCTCGAGACGGCAGCGTCTGGTCCCGAAAGCCTCCTTCTGATTTTTTTCCAAGTCTAAGCACCTCATATAGGAGAAGATGGGCATCGGGGGCCTTCCGGCTGGCCCACGAGGCAGGGGGTGCGCCCTGGGAAGGGGGGCGCGCCCCCCACCCTCGTGGACAGCCGGTGGCCCCCCTCGTGGACTTCTTTCGCCAGATATTTTTTATATTTTCTGAAACGGCATTATGTTGAGTTTCAGGGCTTTTGGAGTTGTGCAGAATAGGTTTCCAGAGTTTGTTCCTTTTCTAGCCCAGAATTCCAGCTGCCGGCATTCTCCCTTCTTCATGTGAACCTTGTAAAATAAGAGAGAAAAGGCATAAGTATTGTGACAAAACATATAATAATAGCCCATAATGCAATAAATATCAACATGTAAGCATGATGCAAAATGGACGTATCAGGGTGCCACATATGCAAATCCATTTCTTCTCATCAATTTAATTGGTGGAGGATAAGCATACCACAGTTGCAGGTGCAGGTTTCCGATGACTTGACGTGAGAGCGATGTTTACTTGTGTTGGAGTTCTTCCTTCTTCTTCTTCGTCAGTCTTGGGATAGGTTCCTGGTCGGCAGCCTAGGATAGCAGGATGGATGTCCTTATGCCTTTCGTGTTTTCATTTGTAGTCGGATGTCTTGTGTATGATGTGTTGTATTCATGTGGAGTTGTATGACTTGTATGTATCCCCCTCTATTTATGTAATGGTATGACGTAATGATATCCATCTTGCTAAGCGACCGAAATGTGGTTGTGCCCCGATCACGAGTTCATCACGTGATCGGGATAGAATCGCATCTTGGGCATGACAGATTTGGATTATGCCGGAGACAAGGTTGATAGAAAGTCCACTTTGGGTACTTGTCAATTTCTTGGTAGATCTATTGTATCTTGGTGCTCCAGGAAACAAAACTCGGTATCCTTATCCACCGCCGAAGCGGAATACATTGCCGATGGTTCATGTTGTGCTCAATTACTTTGGATGACCCAAACTCTTAAAGATTATGGGATAAATGTGAAACATGTTCCGTTACTTTGTGATAATGAAAGTGCTATTAAGATTGCTCATAATCCCGTTTAACATTCTCGAACTAAACATATTGAAGTTCGTCATCATTTCATTCGAGATCATGTTGCTAAGGGTGATATCAATCTTAAACATGTTCATACCGACAAGCAATTAGCGGATATATTTACAAAACCACTTGATGAGAAGGGTTCTGCAGGTTGAGAGGTGAATTGAACATTATTGATGCCTCAAACTTGGAGTAGTAACTCCTTTCTGGATACATGCAAGGCATAAGCCTTTGACTAATCCTTGATATTTCTCTTATGATGATGATCATATGTCTTGGATCTATTTGTACCCTTGCATGCTATCTAAGCCTTCTAGGTACTTGGATGAACCCAAATCTATGAGATTGCAACACACTCATATCCTAAGCAATCTCTACATCACCAAGTCTCTATGATACGGTGGTTGAAGTCGAGGAAGCATGAATCCTTTCAACATTTCTCTGTATCAAATTTCATTTGGTATCAAATTTTCATGATTGTCATTTTGGATACACAAGTGCTCTTCCTTGCAAATCTAACCCATGTAGGAAGATGAACTCAAATTACAAGTGGTGCTTCCAACTCTTGATGAACTACATCGACCTTGAGCATCCAAAAAAAATTCAACTACATGATCAAGATCAACATCACCACCCAAGGTATGTTGTTCCATCTTAGAGAAGCTTTACCCCAAGACATGAGGTCAAAGCAACTCAACAAGATGTGAATACATCAAAATGCTTAAACAAAAAATGGCAACCCCATTTTGAGCTTAAACGATGAGTATGACCCATGATTAAGTGTTCTCACTTGACTCCTAAGTCAATATACTCTAACTCAAGTGACTCTGTCGCCGACCAGTTCTAGATGAAGTTCTCTGTTATTTCTCTATGATCTTGCATTCTTTCTCTTTTGCATGTGTGTTCCCCTTTTAAAAAAACATCATCTAGATTTTCTTTTATCTTCTCTATTATTCTCTGCATCAAATTCATTGCAAATATTTTAGTTAATTCCTTGCAAATCTTTGTGAGATCTTATTTTCCTAGTGAGCTGAGCTGACAATTGTTCTCTCTGTGTTGAACTCGGACACACCGGTTCGTCTCTTTCGGTCAAACCGAACCACCTTGGTGCCACCAAACAAAACAACTCGGTGTTACAGATTTCAATCCTGAGGAGACACTTTGCCTTTTGCATCATGCATATTTGTTCCAGCTCAACTCAATGATTCTTGACCTCTATAAGCATCACATTCTACATGCTGCTTTGTACTGTGACTCAAGGACCAAACCTACTTGACTCATAATCAAGAAGAGCCCTTCATGGAAATTGATGTCAAAGGGGGAGAGAGAGATCATATCAAAGCTTACTCACACCAAAGGGAGAGAAAGACCCTATGGGAGAGAGAAATTTATTAGTCCTCCCAGATGCTTGGTATTAAAAGAGGAGAGAAGTCACATGTCTTCTAGAGGGGAAAGACATGTCAGTATTTGTTATGATTATTTTGCTCTGATTTTCTTTTATCTATCTTCTCCCATTATCAAATATAAGATTCAGGGGGAGAAAGGCATCTAAGGGCAGGAAATCTTCGAATTCATTGCATATATTTTTTGGGACATGTCTATACTCAATAGAGTACCTAGTACTCACTCACTACATGTCATCCCAATCTTGGTACTCTTGTGGTTTGTTTTTCTTTCTCTGTTTAGTAGATGTTTCTATCTTATCTAACCTTGTTTACTTAGGTTCATCTCTTCCAAAGCTAGCTTAAGACCACAAGGTAAGTATATGCATCACACTCATGTGCATGATGATCTCTTGCTCATGCACATATTGTTTGCAAGAAGGACTCATGAACATGAAGGTATATTTCCTATATCCATTTGCTCTAACGCATACAGCCAAGATACATGTAATTCATTGCTTGCTCTGACATGCTTATGCATTCACATGCATCTATATTCCATATTTACATGATTTCATACATGTAGGGGGAGCCTATGAATGTTACATGTCTTTCCAAAGCTTTACTTGCTATTCTCTATATCTTTATCTAAAGCTTTGATGTATGTTGTCATCAATTACCAAAAAGGGGGAGATTGAAAGCACAGGTGCTCCCTGGGTGATTTTTGTAATTAATGTCAACATATCTCTTGTTGGACTAATACCTTTACCTAGTATATTTCAGATGAGTTCAACAGTGGAGTGGCATGGACAAGAGGATGTGGAACCCCTTGAAGATGCTAAGGACAAGAGATTGGCAAAATCTCAAAGCTCAATACTCTTCATTTTCATTTTAGTGATCCAAGATCACATTGAGTCCATAGGAAAGCCAATACTATTAAAAGGGGATGAGGTGTTGCTTAATTGCTTGCTTTCTCAAAGTGCTTAGTGATATGATCCAAAGCCCTCAACCACTTTCTCATTCCACAAATGTCCTAAACCTAAAGTCAAACTCGGTCCCATCGATCTGATCTATCCGGCTCCACCGATTTCACCTGACAAAGGCACTGCCAAAGCCCTAATCAGTTCGGTCTCACTGATAGGGATCTCGGTCTTATCAATGTAAACTCTTTGTTTCCTATTTGCAACATTTCGGTCTAACTGAGATGTGATAATGGGTCTCACCGAGTAAGCATTGCAAACTCTCTGTTGCCTTTTTGTAACATTTCGGTCTAACCAAAATGAGTGAATCGGTCCCACCGAGTTTGCCTGACCAACTCTCTGTTTGCCTATTACAGAAATCGGTCTCACCGAGTTGATGTGATCGGTTTCACCGAGAATACGTTATGCCCTAACCCTAATGAAATCGGTCCCACCGAGTTGATCATGTTGGTCCCACCGAAAAGCCTAACGTTCATAACTGAATCGGTTCGACCGAGTTTCATGATTCGGTCCCACCGAGTTTGGTAAATTGTGTGTAACGGTTAGATTTTGTGTGGAGGCTATATATACCCCTCCACCCACTCTTCATTCGTGGAGAGAGCCATCAGAACGTGCCTACACTTCCACTATTCATTTTCTGAGAGAGAACCACCTACTCATGTGTTGAGACCAAGATATTCCAATCCTACCATATGAATCTTGACTCTAGCCTTTCCCAAGTTGCTTTCCACTCAAATCTTCTTTCCACCATATCCAAATCTGTGAGGGATAGTTGAGTGTTGGGGAGATATCATTTGAAGCACAAGAGCAAGGAGTCCATCATCAACACACCATCTATCACCTTTTGGACAGTGGTGTCTCCTAGATTGGTTAGGTGTCACTTGGGAGCCTACGACCAGATTGTGGAGTTGAACCAAGGAGTTTTTAAGGGCAAGGAGATCGCCTACTTCGTGAAGATCTACCCTAGTGTGGCAAGGTCTTCGTGGGCGATGGGCATGGTGGGATAGACAAGGTTGCTTCTTCGTGGACCCTTTATGGGTGGAGCCCTCCGTGGACTCACGCAGCCGTTACCCTTCGTGGGTTGAAGTCTCAATCAACGTGGATGTATGATAGCACCACCTATCGGAACCATGCCAAAAACATCCATGTCTCCGAATGCATTTGCACACTCCAATCCCATCCCTTTACTTTCTTGCAACTTACATGCTTTAATTTCCGCTACTCATATACTCTTGCCATGCTTGCTTGAAACGTATTGTGTATGTTTGAAATTGTGCTAAAAACTCTACCTCAACTCAAAGAACTTAAAAATTGCTACTTTTCTTGTTGAGTGTCTAATCACCCCCCTCTAGACACCTCTTCTTCGATCCTCTCACAAGCTTGCAGGTAGAGACGTAGTTGACCAGTCGGACCACCTCCATGTCTAGCATCGCCTTGGTGGACATCCGGTATGGGTCCCGGTGCCCACTCATATTGTTGATCAGGTGGGGCCGGGCCTGAAGAGGCAGCATCCGGCGTTTCACGAAGGAGGCCAGCAGGTCCGAAGACTTGAGGCCTTCTGAGTCTATCATTTCTTAGAGTTGGATGAGGGTGGCAGAGCTGATGGGTGACAAGTTCTTTAGCCAGTACTTCCAGTTAGTACGCGGCTCGGCAGGCGGCCCGGCTGCGTAAGCCGGCAAGTTGACGTAGTCGATGGTGGTGTGGGTATTCTAGATGTAGAAGTAAGATTTTTGCCAGAGTTTGGCAGGCTCTAGCAGAGCGAGGGCGGGGAGAGGATCCCGGAGCCGGTGCACCGCACCGCAACACAGGCACCGCACTGAGCTGCTTCACCCTTGATGGTAGTGCAGAGCTTGAGGTAGAAGAGTTCTCCCCACAGCTCGAGAGAAGGCAAAGCGCCAAGATATCCCTCACAGAGGATGACGACGTCCGAAATCAACACCACCGTGTTCGGCATAAGATGGTGGGGTTGCAGATGGTAGAAGTAAAGGAAAGAGCAAAAGAAGCCACTTGCTGGAAGGCCGAAGCCGCGGATGAAGTGCGACCGGAAGACGACGCGCTCGCCATCCTCCGGTGCCGGCAAGATCTCACCTTCAGGTGGGATGCGCACCCTCACATTCACAGCGTGAGGGAGCCGCCACGTCTGGCGAAGGAACTCGAGGTGGTCCTCATGAACGTTGTTGTCATCCCAGTCACCAGAGCGGTTGACCTGCGCCATGGAAGCAGTGGCTCGGCGGAATTGTGGGGCGGCGGTGCAAGAGCGAGGTGGCTATGGCTCCGCGCGCTCTCACAACGGCGGGCTGCTACGCGCTCTGCCGGGGGCAGCAGGCACCGCGATGGCGATGAGGCCAGAAGGAGCAAGGAAGAAGAAGGAGATGGATGAGGAGGGCGCGTGTGCGCTCTGCCGCCCCCTCTTCCCCCTACTTATAGACCAGACGGTGGAGACAAGGAGGCAAGACATGGGGGGAGGCGTGGGATTAACTGCGCCCATGCCTCGCACGCCCCGCTTTTCCGCGCTGTAACGGCGCGCATTCAACACGCCAATGAAGCCCAATCAACAACCTCGGCCGCAGCAGATCCACGGGCATGCCGAGGCCCTATAGTGGAGGGCCCGGACCTGTGGTGCCTTCCCATCACACGCGTGCTCTGGCAGGCCAGCCGGGTTTGCTAGCTCCGCGTGGCGCGCGAGCCACGGGCGGTGCCTGCCATCTGGCCGACTCACCACCCGGCGTCTTCCCCGACATTTCGGATTCATCTGTAGGCTGGTCCCACCTCGGCCGGCTCCTGACAGTCAGCCTCACTAGAAGACGGGTCAAGAAATGACGCTAGTTCACACGGAGTAGGAAGCTGCTGAGGCCCCTTGGTCCTCTTTTAACTGCGGCGCCTCACCAGCTTTGGGGACTACTGTTGGAGATATTGATCATGGGTATCTTCATCCACACCCTATAATATTTTGAGACATCGGGGCTGGCAGCACCCCTCAAGCTATCCAGCCGCGAGGCCAGCTCCTTGGGCCGCCTAGCCCAACGGCCGGCTGCGAGGAGATGGCGCATGCCCAACAGGCGGATCCAGGAAGCCGGCACCTAGCAAGCGGCCCCGGGCTCCCTTAAAGTCTGCGCCCATTCAACCACGACAAGACAAGGCGTGTCTACAATGCGACCTACCGGCCCCGAATCTTGGGCGGGGCGTGGCCACAGTGCGAGCGTACCATGCGGACACCCCCCTGATAACCCACAAGTGTAGGGGATCGCAATAGTTTTCGAGGGTAAAGTATTCAACCCAAATTTATTGATTCAACACAAGGGGAGCCAAAGAATACTCTTAAGTATTAGCAGCTGAGTTGTCAATTTAACCACACCTGGAAACTTAGTATCTGCAGCAAGGTAATTTAGTAGCAAAGTAATATGGAAATAGTGGTAACAACAATAAAAGTAACGATAGTGTTTTTGTAGTTTTTTTAACAATAGCAGCGGAAAAGTAAATAAGCAACAAGCAATATGTGAAAAGCTCGTAGGCATTGGATCGGTGATGGAGAATTATGTCGGATGTGATTCCTGATATAATAGTTATAACCTAGGGTGACACAGAACTAGCTCCACTTCATCAATGTAATGTAGGCATGTATTCCGAATATAGTCATACATGCTTATGAAAAAGAACTTGCATGACATCTTTTGTCCTACCCTCCCGTGGCAGCGGGGTCCTAGTGGAAACTTAGGGATATTAAGGCCTCCTTTTAATAGAGTACTGGAGCAAAGCATCAACACATAGTGAATACATGAACTCCTCAAACTACGGTCACCACCGGGAGTGGTCCCGATTGTTGTCACTTCGGGGTTGCCGGATCATAACACATAGTACGTGACTATTGACTTGCAAGATAGTATCAAGAACACACATATATTCATGAAAACATAATAGGTTCTGATCTGAAATCATGGCACTCGGGCCCTAGTGACAAGCATTAAGCATGGCAAAGTCATAGCAACATCAATCTTAGAACATAGTGGATAATAGGGATCAAACCCTAACAAAACTAACTCGGTTACATGGTAAATCCCATCCAACCCATCCGTCCAGCAAGCCTGTGATGGGATTACTCACGCACGGCGGTGAGCATCATGGAATTGGTGATGGAGGATGGTTGATGATGATGATGCCGACGATCTCCCCTCTCCGGAGCCCCGAACGGACTCCAGATCAGCCCTCCCGAGAGAGATTAGGGCTTGGCGGCGGCTCCGTATCGTAAAACGCGATAATTCTTACTCTCTGATTTTTTTTCTCCCCAAAACTGAATATATGGAGTCCGGGGGTACGTCGGTGGAGCAACAGGGGGCCCATGAGGAAGGGGGCGCGCCCCCCACCCTCGTGTACAGGGTGTGGCCCCCCTGGCTTGGTTCTTTTCGCAGATATTTTTATATATTCCAAAATAATTCCCCGTTGAATTTCAGGTCATTCCAACAACTTCTATTTCTGCACAAAAATAACACCATGGCAATTCTGCTGAAAACAGCGTCAGTCTGGGTTAGTTCCATTCAAATCATGCAAGTTAGAGTCCAAAACAAGGGCAAAAGTGTTTGGAAAAGTAGACACATTGGAGACGTATCAACTCCCCCAAGCTTAAACCTTTGCTTGTCCTCAAGAAATTCAGTTGATAAACTGAAAGTGATAAAGAAAAACTTTGACAAACTGTGTTTGCTCTTGTTGTTGTAAATATGTAAAGCCAGCATTCAAGTTTTCAGCAAAGATCATGAACTAACCACATTCACAATAACTTTCAGGTCTCATGTCTACTCATATCAATGTCATAATCAACTAGCGAGCAATAATAATAAACCTCGGATGACAACACTTTCTCAAAACAATCATAATATGATATAACAACATGGTATCTCGCTAGCCCTTTGTGAGACCGCAAAACATAAATGCAGAGCACCTTTAAAGATCAAGGACTGACTAGACATTGTAATTCATGATAAAAGAGATCCAGTCACAATTATACTCAATGCAAATTAATAGCAATACATGCAAATGATAGAGGTGCTCTCCAACTGGTGCTCTTTAATAAGAGGATGATGACTCAACATAAAAGTAAATAGATAGGCCCTTCGCAGAGGGAAGCAGGGATTTGTAGAGGTGCCAGAGCTCGATTTTTAAAAAAGAGATGAATAATACTTTGAGCGGTATACTCTCATTGTCAACATAGCAACCAAGAATCTCGATATCTTCCATGCTACACACATCATAGGCGGTTCCCAAATAGAATGGTAAAGTTTATACTCCCCCAACCACCAACAAGCACACTCCATGGCTAGCCCGAAACAACGGGTACCGTCCAAACCAGCAACAGCCCTGGGGAGTTTTGTTTAATTATTATGATTTGAGCATGGGACTGGGCATCCCGGTTACCAGCCATTTTCTCATGAATGATGAGCGGAGTCCACTCATCGTGAGATTAACCCACCTAGCATGGAAGATATAGACAGCCCTAGTTGATACATGAGTAGTTCGAGCATACAAAACAGAATTTCATTTGAAGGTTTAGAGTTTGGCACATACAAATTGACTTGGAACGGCAGGTAGATACCGCATATAGAAAGGTATGATGGACTCCTATGGAATAACTTTGGGGTTTAGGGAAGTGGATGCACAAGGAGTATTCCCGCTTACTACAGGTGAAGGCTAGAAAGAGACTGGGAAGCGACCAGCTAGAGAGCGACAACAGTCATGAACATGCATTAAAATTAATCAACAATGAATGCAAGCATGAGTAGGATATAAATCACCATGAACCTAAATATCGTGAAGGCTATGTTGATTTTGTTTCAACTACATGTGTGAACATGTGCCAAGTCAGACCACTTGAATCGTTCAAAGGAGGATACCACCCTATCATACCACATCACAACCATTTTAATATCATGTTGGCACGTAAGATAGACCATTATAACCTCCTAGCTAATTAAGCATGGCATGAGCAGCTATGATCTCTAATTGTCATTGCAAGCATGTTTCATTCATAATAGGCTGAATAAGGAACGATGAACTATCATATTTACAAAAAAAGAGAGGTCGAGTTCATACCAGATTTTCTCATCTCAATCAATTAATCATATATCGTCATTATTGCCTTTCACTCGCACGACCGAATGGTGTGGATAATAATAATAGTGCACGTGCATTGGACTAAGCTAGAATCTGCGAGCATTTAATACAAGAGAGAAGACAAAGTAATATGGCCCAAGGTTAAATCAACAATAAAGCATATGAGAGCCACTAAACATTTTCAATCATGGTCTTCTACTCTTGACCCCCAAAGAAAAGAAAAGAAACTATTTACACGGGAAAGCTCCCAACAAGCAAAAGAAGAACGAGAAATCTTTTTGGGTTTTCTTTTAATTACTACTACTATAGGCATGGAAAGTAAACTAGCTAAAAGCTACAACTCATTTTTTTGTTTTTTCTTAAGGTTTTTTCTAGCACACAAAAAAAGACTAAGAAAAGAAATGAAACTAAGCATGGATGGTACAATGAAAGAGTGTGAGCACCGACGACTAGAATAAGTGTGTGAACATGAATGTAATGTCGGTGAGAAACACGTACTCCCCCAAGCTTAGGCTTTTGGCCTAAGTTGGTCTATGGCCAGTATTGGCCTGGCGGATATCCAAAGTCGTAGTTGGGGTTGTACTGAGATGCAGCGGCTACTGCCTGGCGAGATGCATCCTGGAGACGAGCTGCTCTCATTGTCTCCTTATACTAATTTGCTTCCTCCCTGGTTATAATATATCTCCCTTTTTCCTGAAAGTCAAAGAAGGTAGGAGCAGGGAGAGCAATATGGACAGTGTGGCGCCTGTCAAAGATTATTCGATACTGGAGGGATTGTTCATCCCTCTCTATAAACCGATGGCTAACCATAGCATTACAATCCAAATAAGCAGGCAGTAATAGTTCATCATTTTCATGTATAGGCACACCAAGACGACGGGCTATGCGAGTGGCATAAATCCCACCAAATAATTCTCCATCTAAACCATTATGATGTAACCTACGTGCAACAATGGATCCCAAGTTATATTGTCTATTTCCTAACACATCACTCTTGAGAACACTAAGATCTGGGACGCACATATGACAAGCCTCATCTTTACCGTTGACGCATCTACCAATAAAGAGAGCAAAATAATGTATAGTAGGAAAATGAATGCTTCATATGGTAGCTTGTGTGATCTCTCTAGATTCACCCACAGTGATACTAGCAAGGAAGTCTTTATATTCAGATTTGCGAGGATCACTAATATTGCCTCATTGCGGGAGCTTACAAGCATCATTAAAATCTTCTAGGTCCATGGTGTAAGATTTATCATAAAGATCAAACATGACAGTGTGAGAATTACGTGAAGACGAAAATTTAAACCTTCTCACAAAGGCATCAGCTAAGTAACGGTATTGATCGCACTTATCTTGCATGAATCCCTCAAGGTCAGCATTACGCACATATGCGTCAAACTCCTCCTTAATGCCTGCCCGAACCATAAATTCCTCTGACGGCCATTCACAAGGCCGCACTTCAGCTTCCCTCGGCAATTCATCGTCCGGCTCACGCATCGTGAGCCTTGGTTCTTGATTCCTTGAGGAACCACCTTGGAAGATTTTCCTATGCATTTTTCTGAAATTTTTAGTAACTCAAAATAAAACTGAACCAAAGTCAACAAGATTGATAGCAACAACTCCTACAAGTATCTAGAGACTATATCATGCATTAGAACTACTTGGGACCAAAGAAATTTGACATGCAAACTCAAGAACAAGGTCACCACAACAGCAAAACAAAAAAAAAGCACTAGAACAAAAACTAATTGGACCAAAGGAGGAGTCAAATACCAAGGAACAATCTCCCCAAACAGTTTTGTGAATGGAGCTTTGAGCAAGGAGATCGAAAATGGCAGCAAGATGAGCTAGAACTCGTGCTTGAGCTGGATAGTGATTTTTTGGGAGGAAGAAGGAGTGTGTGGGTACAGGAATAAGTGGAGGGGGCCACATGGGGCCCATGAGGCAAGGGACGCGCCCTGTGAGGGTGGGCGTGCCCTGGACCCTCGTGGCCAGGTGCTGGCTCCCCTCGCTGTGTTTTCTGTGCCAAATATTCTCAAATATTCTAGAAAAAATCATATTTCAATTCCAGGGCAATTGGAGAACTTTTATTTTCCGTCTATTTTTTTATTGCACGGATAAGTCTAGAAACAGACAAAAAATACTTGTTTTCTTTATTTAATCTAATTAACAGAAAGTAAAAGGAGGGTACAGAAGGTTGTGCTATCTAGATTCACCCATCTCATGCTCGTCAAAAGGAATCCATTAACAAGGTTGATCAAGTCTTGTTAATAAACTCTTTTCGAATAACATGAAACCGGAGAATTTTTGAATAACACTAGGTTACCTCAATGGGGATATGTATGTCCCCAACAATAAAAATCATATGTCTTCTTGACAGTAGGAAGAGGAATTTCAAAACCTCCAATAGTAATAGTTGAAATTTTTCCAATAGAATTGATATTGTGGACCTGAGGTTGTTTCCTCGAAAAGTGTACCGTATGCTCATTACCATTGACATGAAAAGTGACATCGCCTTTGTTGCAATCAATAACAGCCCATGCAGTAATCAAAAAGGGTCTTCCAAGGATAATAGACATACTGTCGTCCTCGGGAATATCAAGGATAACAAAGTCTGTTAGAATAGTAACATTTGCAACCACAACAGGCACATCCTCACAAATACCGACAGGTATAGCAGTTGATTTATCGGCCATTTGCAAAGATATTTCAGTAGGTGTCAACTTACTCAAGTCAAGTCTACGATATAAAGAGAGAGGCATAACACTAACACCAGCCCCAAGATCACATAAAGCAGTTTTAACACAGTTTCCTCTGATGGAGCAAGGTATAGTAGGTACTCCTAGATCCCCTAGTTTCTTAGGTATTCCACCCTCAAAAGTGTAATTGGCAAGCATGGCGGAAATTTCAACTTTAGGTATCTTTATTATATTGGTAATAATGTCTTTCATATATTTAGCATAAGGATTTATTTTAAGCATATCAGTCAAACGCATATGCAAAAAAGATAGGTCTAATCATTTTAGCAAAGCGCTCAAAATCCTCATCATCTTTTTTCTTGGATGGCTTAGGAGGAAAAGGCATGGGTTTCTGAACCCATGGTTCTCTTTCCTTACCGTGCTTCCTAGCAACAAAGTCTCTCTTATCATAACATTGATTCTTTGATTGTGGGTTATCAAGATCAACGGCAGGTTCAATCTCTACATCATTATCATTGCTAGGTTAAGCATCATTATGAACATCATCATTAAAATTATCACTAGGTTCATGTTCATTACCAGATTTTGCCTCAGCATCAGAGTTAGAAATATCATTGTGATTCTCAGGTGTGTCAGCTACAGGTTCTCTAGAAGCATGCAAAGTCCTATCATTTTTCTTTTTCTTCTTCCTAGAAGAACTAGGTGCATCTAAATTAGCTCTCTGAGAATCTTGCTCAATTCTCTTAGGGTGGCCCTCAGGATACAAAGGTTCCTGAGTCACTTTACCTCCTCTAGTTGCAACTCTAACATCAAAGTCATTATTCTTACTATTTAATTCATTGAGCAAATCATTCTGAGCCTTAAGTACTTGTTCTACTTGAGTGGTAACCATAGAAGCATGTTTACTAATGAGTTTCAATTCACCTTTGTCGGTGTACAAAAGAAGGGGCGCATCTTTGTACCCCTTACTTGTGCACGGACAGTCGGAGCCACGCCCACGACCGCACCAAGCAGAGCAGGAGAAGTGGAACGAGGTAAAAGTGAAGCCCAAGACAATCAAGACAACGCCAAGGCCAAGAATGCAAAGAGACAGAGGGGCGGAGCAGTTTCCCCGGGCAAGACCCTTGCTAGGGGCGGCCTCAGCAGCCCCGGCAGGACCCTTGCCAGGGCAGCACGCCCAAACACCAACAGAGCAGCCACCCTTGAAGCCTATGGGCTCCAACAATATTAACAACAGTGGAGCCAAGGATCGGGAAGCGCCCACGTGATGGCATGCAGATTTTTGTGAAGACAAAGATCTGTGACTCCCAAGGTAAGATCCAGAAGACATGGCGATCGCGAGGTTCCTTGCTGAGGACGCCCGCGAGGCCCTGGCAAGGCTCCTTTCCGAAGACACCCCGAAGCCCCGACAAGCCTCTTGCCGCAGGGCACTCACGGAGGCCCCGGCAAGACCCTTGCCGGGAACAGAAGCAAGCTTGCGGCAAGCTCTTGCCACCCCGTCGCCGCCCCAGCTCGGCGGCTGACCCGCTGGCCCATGCATGCACCCACGTGTCGATACATGGTTCCTGGGCCAGCTAGCCAAGCACCTACGTGGTGGCATGCAGATCTTCGTGAAGACCCTACCGCGATGCCACCTCAGCTGCCTGTCTCACTGGCCTGGACTCGTGTCGCGACCAGACAGAGTGGCCACGGACGAGATGGGCTTCTTTCCCGTCCCCGATAAAGTAAATAGACACCTATACAGCGCATTGAATGCACCTTGTCGGCGTGGGATAAGCATATACACTGTACACCTTTCCACCTCATGTGTGCCACTGTGGCAGCCCCTTTAGACTATAAAAGGAGGCCCGCGACGTACTGGAGGAGGATTCGAATCTTGGAAAGCTGGATCGGCACCATAGCTAGCTGAAGAGCTCAAGAACACTCAAATATACATCAAAGCAGTACTAGGGTATTACGCATCCTCGTGGCATGAACCTGGGTAAACGATCGCTATGCTGACTCTTAGATCTGCTCTTTGCACAACTCCGCGCCCGCCAACCGTAGAAGGGACTCCAGTGATCCCATAGGTGTCGTTTCGTACCGACATCTTTGGCGCGCCAGGTAGGGGGCGCTGTTGTGAAAATCTGGTCTAGTAGTTAGGGTAGTGATTCCTCGTCGCCATGGCTCCTAAGAAGAAGACGATCGCGGTGGTCGGCTCGTCTGCAGCCGAACGACCCGTGTCGGCAAAGGCTGGCGACGGGGTGGTCGCGGATGGGAGCCGAGGCGCGATTTGTGAACACCCACGCCGTTCCAGCAGCCGAAGCCTGGAAAGCGGCGTCGTTCGTGCGCGAGATGACGAGCCACACGCCACCAAGTCCAAGGGTGGAGTCGGGGCCCCCGCAGGGGGCGCGGGGCCCTCCAAGAGCAGCATCATACCCCGCACGGGCGACGCGGCGACTTCCAAGACGCCCATGGCGCGTTCCTCCCAGGTCATGCGCGATGAGCATCATCGCCACGCGGAGGACCCCGGGCGCCGCCGCGGGAAGAGCCCGCGCATCAGTCACGAGATGCAGAAGATCGGCATGCTCGCTGAGGTGCTGGCGAGGATGGCGCGCAGCTGCGGGACCATGATAGAGATCCTTCTAACATGGTTAGAAGTCGTAGCGCGTCTCGATCCGCGCAGCTCTGCCCGCCACCCACGCCAACGGAAGCCTTAGCACGCGCACAGTTGCTCCTCGACTTCCCTCCTGCTGCGGAGAAGCTCGACGAATGGAGAGCTACCGTTCGTAGGCTTGTCGCCATCGCTAACAAGGACGAACCTCTCCCGGCGGGGCCTTCAGGACAATGCTCTCCTGAGCCACCACACGCCAGTGGTGGAAGGATTGGAGGCGCTGTGGCCACGGTGCATTCTCCTCCTCCTCGCCAGCTATCACGCGTGCCGGTCCGTCAGGACGACGCTTGCGATGACGTATCCATAGCATCGTCCGACCCGTGGACCCACCGTGATCAGCGCCAAGTTCTTTGAGAGCGTGCCCACGAGGACGCTCGAACCACCATCGAGCGCAAACATGAGGCTCGCTAGCAGTTGGATAAATGGGCAGGGCCAGCTATAGACAACCCAGCACCGAGAGGATCTGGGGGCTTACCTTACGAGGTAGGCTGCCCATCCTTTAATCGTGAGTTGTGGCATTTCCAGTGGCCCACCCACCGCACCTTCAAGCTCGACGTCGGCGAGAAATACAATGGCAAGACTCATCCATCGGAGTTCCTCAGCATCTACACCATCGTGATGCAAGCTACTAGGGCGCACGACGACAAGGTGCACGCCAATTATTTCCCGTTGGCGCTTAAACCCAACATTATGTCATGGTTGATGCACTTGCCAGTGGATTCCATTTCTTCCTGGTCGGATTAGTGCCATGAGTTTGTTGGCGCTTTTACGGGAGGCCACCAGGCTCATGGCCAAGCAAGTGATTTGCATGTTATCCCCCGGAAGGAAGGTGAAAGCATGCGCAAGTACATACAGAGGTTCAGCCGAGTGAGGCATAACATCCCAGATGTTCATCCTGCCGCCATCATCAGCGTGTTCCACCAGAACGTGCGCAACCGCAAGATGCGGGAGGAGCTGGCGATGAATAAAATCAATGATGTGGCCGAACTTTACGTTCTAGCCGACAGATGTGCCCGGGCTGAAGAGGGAAGGAAGTACCCTGGCGAAGACATCGGTGTGGAAATCGTTTCCTCGGATGAAGACGCCGTCGCCCCAACGAAAAACGGTCGACGCCATAACAGAAAACGCAAGGGAAAGGTTGTGCTTGCCACTAAGGTATCCGATGACGCCGGTGCCGCCAAGAAAACCAAGGCAGACGACCACGACAAGGAAATTACCGGATGTTTCGCCTGTCGAGCCTTGGCGGCCGCCGACAAGCCGGGAAGCTCTACCAAGCAATACTGCAAGATCCACCGTACCAAAGGCCATGACCTCCTGAACTACCGACATGCCGAGCAGCTCGCGGAGAAGCAAAAGGACAAGTACGAGAGGAGAGACAAGGAGAAAGGCCAAGATGGCGCTGAAGGATCTGGCAAGAAACATGGCAGCCAACCTGGCCGCCGCGGCAAAGATAACCAACAAGAACGGCCTGCCCGCGGCCGTGACAAGAAGCGAGAAGATGATTGTCACATCCCCAGTTCTGGTCTGCTCTGGTCCAGTTAGTCTTGTGTGCATCAAGTTTCAATTCTCAGAAACCTGAAATGGGGATGCTCAAACCCTAGCACTAAATGAATTTAACTAGGGTTAAATTTAAATCTTTTTCAATGAACCCAAAATGCCCTTGGGAAAAGTTCATCATTTTTGGATTGATTAAAAACCTCTGCCAAAAATGTTGAACATATTTCTAGGACCATTCTGGATTTTTGAATTAAATCATATTTTATTTGCATTTGGGCAATTAAATTTTATATATTATTTTAAATGCTCAAATAATCCCAAACTGAAATGTTCCATGTTGGTTATATGCTAAACAGTGGGCATGAGCAGTTTGGTGAATTTTGAAAGTGCCTAAGCATTTTTAGAAAAGCCACAAACCTACAGAAAAAAAATAGAAAACAGAAATTAAAAGGAGAGAGAGAGTCTTACCTGTGCAGCCCACCTGGCGGCCCAAGTGGCCGGCCCAGCCCACCAGGGGCAGGAGCGTCTTCAACCTCCTGCCAGAAGGACAGGCAGGTGCGTGGCGACGGCGCACGCCCACGGCCTCCACCTCCTCCCTGTATGCTTCCCTCCCGACGGTCTGGACGAGCGCCACGACACCTCTGGAACCCCCTGGACACTACTCTCCCCTCCTCTGCTCTCTCCCTCGTCCCCTCCCACCATGGCCGAAGCCGCCGCGGCCGCGCCGGCGAGCACCACCGCGGCCACAGCCCTCCCCACGCCCCCGCAAAGTGCCCAGTAGCTCCGCCTCGTTCCTCTCTTCCTCCTCGCCGAGCTGCCCGATGCCAGGAGCCCCTGGAGCGCCATCATCGACCTGGTCTTCAACCTACGGCCATGGAGATCGCCGGCGACCGTGCGCCCGCTCCGGTGCTTCCTCAAGCTCGCTGAGGCCACCACTACATTCGCCGTGAGCCCCTGCTTGTTTCCCCTCTCTCCCCGTGGTCGATTTCTCCACCTAGCCTAGCTAACCACCGCGCCCGAGAGCTCGGATCCGCCGGCGATGCCGCCGCCGTAGCCACAGGCCCTGCGTCTCGTAGCCGAGCATGCTTCCGTGCTCAGCAGCTCCGCAGCAAGCTAACACACCCACCAGCTCACCTTCTTGTGCCCCGTAGCACCTACTCCATCGGTGCCCGAACTCCGGCGCCGCCGCGAGCTCGTTTCCGACGAGCTCCGGCCACCCCAGCCCCTCCCGATGGCATGAATGGATGCGCACGAGCAAGGGCTCCTCCCTGGTGCCAGCAGCGCGACGTACGGCCGTCCCTAACGCAAGTCCGGCGAGCTTCTGCCGCAGTTTTGGTCGCCGCCGGCCGAACTCCGGTGACCGCCGACGTGGCGCTTAGTTAGGAGCTAACTACACCACTAATCACCCCTAATAGCCACTGACAGTGGGCCCTAGCCCTGGTCAAACCCCAGTCAAAGCTGGTTTTGACCGGATTTAGTCCATGTGTCACTGACCAGTGGGCCCCACTGGTCAGGTTTGACCTGGACCAGCCCATTGACCTGCTGACGTCATGTTGACGCAGTGCTGACGCAGTAAGTATTTTCTGGAGTTTTAAATAAATCATAAATGATTTATTTAATTCAGAAAATAGCCAAAACTTGTAAAAATCATATAAAATCAACCGTAGCTCAGATGAAAATAATTTATATATGAAAAATGATCAGAAAAATTCAAGGAATCTGTTTATGACACTTTCATGCATGTTTGAACAAGCTAAGCCTGCTGATCAGGTCAAATCAATTAAATGACAATTAAATAATCACATATGGAGTTTGAATTTGAACCTTTGGTTCAAGCCAACTTCATTTAATTGTGTTGCTAATCGCATTAGCTCAATCAACAGCATATTGCCATGCCATGATCATGCATCATATTGTTGCATTGCATTGAGCCATTGATTGTGTTCTTTCCCTGTTTTTCGGTTTTGTCCCCTCTCAGTAGACGACGTTCCGACGATGAGTTCGATGACACCGATGAAGACTCATTGATATCTTCAGAAGTGCCAGGCAAGCAAAACCCCATTGAGCATTCCGATACAATCCCACTTTCTCGCTCTTGCTCTCTTTTACTGCATTAGGACAACAATGCTTCAACTGTTACCTGCTGCGGTAGTTAAACCCCTTTCCACTGCATGACCCGTCATTGCCACAGTAAATAGTTGAAACCCACTAGTATGAGTAGGAGTTGTTTGAGCCATGTTGTGCCTACTCATTCATGCTTTCTGGTTATGCCTACTATTGCTTAGAGTTGTGTCAGGTCTGATTCATCGGGGATGAATTGGAATGGTGATGAACATGTCCTAATGTGTGTGAGCTAAGTGTGTGAACACGATTTGGTAAAGGTAGCGATGAGAGGCCATATAGGAGTACATGGTGGGTTGTCTCATTGCAGCCGTCCTCAGGAACTGAGTTCTGTGTTGGTTGGTCCATGAAATAGCTACTACCACACATTGGGATCCTTAATTGACCCTCTCGACTTATTAATCAACATGATCTCTGTCCAGGAGTTGCAACTAGTTTCTGGTGTTTGTAGTTTACTGGAGGTCGTGCGCAGCGCTGACCCTCGGGGTGGGCTATGACGCGGCAGGTACGTGGCACGGTGTACCGATTGCCCGTTTGGTGATGCGGGAACCCTGTACACATCGTTTGGGGCCGTGAGCGACACCCCGGCCGGATCTCCCCACGGATGGAACCCAAATAGGCGATAAACCTGGACGAGAGACTTGTGTGGTTAGTCAGGTCGTGGCCGACACCCTCGCTGGGCCTCCGCTTGAAGGTTGCCCAGTACATGTCGTATAGACGGCGGTAAGTGGTGAGAGCGTGTGTGAAGAAGTACACCCCTGCAGGGTTAAATATAATCTATTCGAATAGCCGTGTCCGCGGTAATGGACTTCTGGGTTGCCTATTACAGTTCATAGACAAGTGAAAGTGGATACTCTAAAACGCGCAAGATAAGCGTGAGTGCTATGGATGGCCTTCTCGTAGGGAGACGGGAGCGGATCCATAGTGGTGTATTGATTGGTGAATATGTGGACTCGTGTGCGCCACCTCAAAAGAGTTACTTGCAGTCGTAGTTCAGGATAGCCACCGAGTCAAAGCTGGCTTGCTGCAGTCGAACACCACCACCCCTTTGTTGATACCGATGCATATGTAGATAGATCTGATGTAAGTCTTGCTGAGTACCTTTGTACTCACGTTTGCTTAATTTATGTTTTGTAGAGAGACTTCAGTCTCGCTAGTGGTTCCGCGTGGACTTCGACGTTTAGCTTGTTACCTCAGCTACGATCTTGTACCCTTGGGAGGGTCTGGTAGATAGTCAGGCTTCTTAGTCTTTTTCATTTGTAGATGTCTGTACTCAGACATGTAATGCTTCCGTTGCCTGTATGCTCTGTATGTTGGGTCATGTGACCTCTGATTGTAATAAATGCTATGATGGCTCTTCTGGGCCTTATTTATATGAGTTGTTGAGTTGTGTTGTGATGCCATGTTGTACAGCACATACTTACATGTTATGCGTACGTGTAATGTGTATTGCTATGTGTGGGATCCGACACCTAGTTGTTTACCTTTGGTAGCCTATCTTACAGGGAAATGTCTCCTGGTGCTTCCACTGAGCCTTGGTAGCTTGCTACTGCTCCGGAACACCTAGGCTGGCCGGCATGTGTCCTTCTTCGTTCCTGTGTCTGTCCCTTAGGGGAAATGTCACGCGCTGTTCCTTTAAGTCCTTGTAGCTTGCTACGACTTGGGTTCATACGTTGATGACCGACACGTTCGTTGCTGGGTCATGTATGTCTGTCTCTGTAATTTAGTGCCACTTTTGGTTTATAACTGGTCATGTCGGCCCGGGTTCTCTGTCATATGGATGCTAGCGACACTATCATATATGTGTGCCAAAATGCGCAAACGGTCCCGGGCCAGGTAAGGTGGCACCCGTGGAATACCGTGCGTGAGGCCGCAAAGTGATATGGTGTGTTACAGGCTAGACCTGTGAGACTTAGGATCGGGGTCCTGACAGCTTTGGTATCAGAGCCTGACTGCCTGTAGGATTAGCAAGCCAAACTGGTCGAAGTCGTGTCTAGAAACTCTTTAGTTATGTAAGGGAATTGATTGTGGAAGGGAACGTAAGGCTCTTTTTACTCCTTTACCTTATGACCTTCTGATCTGAGTCACCTTCTCCTATTCCACGGGGATTAAGAACTAGGCTTTCTCTTATGTCTATCAGGATCACGTTGTTGTGGATTCAACCCTCATGTTCAGTTCCTTCTACCTCTGTTTGTTCGACTGTTGGTCTCAGAAACTTGACATTATGATGTTAAGTGGATATGCTACCCTTTTTGCTTGGATCTCAAAAGTATTTTCGAGCATTTGCAGCCGTTATGCCGTCCGAGTTATCCCAGGTCTCTAAACAATCTGATGCATTCGCAAATCATTCCTACCTGTTTTTAATGTCCTTTTAGGCCAGATTAACCACACTAGACGGTGAGTTATGGTACCTTGTTACCTCGACATTTATGTTGGAGTTATTATTATGACCCTAAGTAATCTTAGAGGATCACCCAGTAATCTAGCAATGCTTTATATTCTCAGTGTGATGATTCTGGCCATTATTCTCGAAAGCATCCCGTGATGCCATTTAGTTGGTAGGTATTCTATTCCTGGGTTCTTGAACCCGAGCTTCACCCTACCTACTTCATGTTGATAGTATTTGCTCGTTCCTTTAGGATATTAGTAACCTTGCGATAGTCCTCGAGGTCCGTGGTTATCGTTCTTCCAATACCATGAACCATCTTGGCAGAAGTTCTCCCGAACCAAAAGATCACAACCAGAGTGCTCCTGAGTGGTACTCCATTCATATTGTGACTCTGCCAGTCCTACCTTTCTGCATGGGTTATCCGGAAGAAATATGTGGAACTCGTTCGACATACTAACCTATGCATCCACAACTCAGAAGTTATATGTCCCTTGAGTTGTCTCCTTTTAGTTGTATTATGACCCTCGTCTATCAATTGATAGTCAGGAGTAGTCGTGCACTCGTGTTCATTGATGCCTTTTACTCTTGTGGTCTGTCAAGCCATTCTATTCTGGAATGACTAGGAGAAACAAACTCCAGTACCTTATCCATATCCAGGATTTGGTCAAAGAAGATGTACTTCGCAGATGAAGAATGCTAATGCAGCTTCTAAACTGTTCTATCCTGGAGTATTACCATCTTTATGTCAAGAATATCCTGGGAATTGCACATCATACTATGAACACTTGATACAGTAATACTTCTCACCATCGTCGTCCATTCCTCGGTCGCCGCGTTGTTATAACCGGAATACTGACAAGTGGATTGTGATGTGTGAAATCAATACTCCTAGCAACTCTGTTGCTTGGTAGTTAAATGGACGATAATCTCATTCTTAGCATGATGGTTACTGAATCACCATCCTAAGATTGATCGTGCTACCTAGTTCACTTTCCTGGTGCATTCCTTGATTGATGAGTTAGGATTTTGTTAAGTCCTCGCTCATTTGATCATATCGTCTTGCCTTGAAAGGCAAGATTGTTCTCGAGCTTAGTAACATATCGGTGGTTCGTGATTTTCTGAATATCTTCTCGGAAGTATTACCGGGTTGTTCCCTGACTGTTATGTTGAGCTTGTGATCAAGTTGGTTTCTTATAAACCACCACTTCTCCAAGAATCTGTGTTGGATACCCCGAACTAGTTGGTTAAGCTAAACAACAACTTGGAGAGTTGGAAGATAAAAGCTTAACCCACATAGCTCACTCCAAAGGGATATCTTGTGTGTGTATTGAAGATAGATGATATCTTCTCCAATTGATCCCCGTGATCATTTGTGGATTTATTATCCTGTCCAAAACTTTGATTTGAGTGTGGGCTATCCTCGAATCAAATCAGAACCAACGATATTCGTAACGTTGTCTTACTCGTGGTTGATCCCTCGAGCATACACCATTACATCTATTGGTCTGACCAATACTATCACTTGTTCACATAATTATGGAATTCCATCTCCATGGAAACCTGGATGAATTGTTGTTGAGCCCATCAGCAATATTGTTATCTTCTCCATGATCTATGTTGAACATCCAGTTAGTATTGGAAACTTTTATAAGCATTATCTTCATGACCCGTTCGTGAAGCACATGTACGGAAGAAAGAAGTGACTTCATCTAATTCATGAGCATTTCATGCAAGTTGCCGCCGTGAATTCGAGAAAGCATGTTTCTACCTCCTCTGGAGTCATCTCAAGTCAGTCACGCATACGTGCGAAGTATTCTATGGTCTGATAGACTGATCATCTTCATTCTGTATGTATCCCTAGCACATCAAGCCACTGATTGATTTGTTCAAAGAAAAGAAGTTCAAATGCTATTCCCGAAGGGCCCGGACGGACATGCACAAGACTTCGCTATCTCCAATGATGATTCCCAATCTGAACTCGATAGTATTTTATTATAAGACTACTATGTGGTCACGTTTGTCTGGGACAACGTGTTCACAGGTACGTAGCAGAACCAGCTCATGTTTTGGAGCTTGCTATCGTAGTTTACTCCCCGAGAATCTCGCAACGCCGTCTCGTCGAATTGTGTTGCGAATATTCATTCTTTCTAGACTCGATGAGTCTGGAATATCCTGACACCAATCAGAACTGAATCTCAGGCAGATATGATGGTTGGTGCATTTTCCAAGAGCTATAATATTGGTCTCTCGATAACCGGTAAAGTGGATGTCGTGGCCAACACACCCAACCGGAAGACCTATTGTTGTAGTATCTTGTTTGAAGAAGTTGGCCACCTCCCCATAAAGACTTCGTAGGACTTACTCCCTAGTTGTTCCTTATGAATTCTTGTGCCCCTGAAGTCCGACCTTTTATTTGACGTTCTAGGTGCCAAACCATTATAATAAATGGGTTGTGCTAGTACATCAAGGAGAACATTAGAAGCGGAGTGCTAAGTGTCTCTTGGTTGATCATCCAGATTTCGTCCCCTTGGCCTCGCCAAGGTGAAATCCAAGAAGGTGTTATCTTCCTTTGCATCTGCATCGTCCACCGCTATTCATCATGGTAGTACGTGGTGTTGCCAGGATCCTTGACACGGATATTGGTAAAACCTTGGTGAATATGGGAATACTCAAGTTCTTGAGAGCACGCACAAGCACTAGGTGTTATCCTCGACACTAACTGGGATTGCTTCCAGTGTTCTTAATGATTTTATACCCTCGCAGAGAGTAGATTTACTCTCTACTGTTGGGTTTCTTCCCAGTTACCAGAATCATTCCCAGCATTTGCATTTTGTTCCCAGCTTGCACCGCCAATGTGCCAATTCTCCATGGGTTACCATTCTCAATCACTGCTGTTCAGGACTATCCTCAGGAGTGGAATTGCCATGGGTCCCATCCATCCTCGATGATAATCAAATCATCCCTTGTGTTGTCTTTAATAAGATAGTCCACATCATCCATTCTGGACGAGTATGTCATTCTTTCGGACTCCGTCAAACGATTGATTGTGTTTGCCTTAGGCTGGTATAGGGAATCTCAATGATCTCTATATCAAAAGTAATTCTTTTTGCCACTTACAGGAATAAATCTACGAGTCACCTTCTCTAAGGTGCCCCGTCTGGTGGTATCAATCACCATCTTCTTAGGTGTGGAATTATTGCCACTAGGTGAACCTTCATCGTTTGTCTCACTCCATCCCCCTGGAGGTGTACTTCGTGTCTCAGCTCAAGAGGTGTTTCGACGTCTCAATCCATGAGTTGATCTTGAGTTGCTCGATCTTCGAGAAGATCAAATCTTGTAGAATTCACGTTCCTCTGTTGTCGTGTTGGATGAAGCTTTGAAATCAAAGATGCCAAGATCTACATGATGCAATGAATCAACAATTTCGAGGAGGAAACTGGATCGAGAAGATTGTGTTAGTTAGTGTCCCCTCTGATTTCTTACCCTACACTTGAATCTCGGGACGAAATTCTTGTTTAGTGGGGGTGAGTTGTCACATCCCCAGTTCTGGTCTGCTCTGGTCCAATTAGTCTTGTGTGCATCATGTTTCAATTCTCAGAAACCTGAAATGGGGATGCTCAAACCCTAGCACTAAATGAATTTAACTAGGGTTAAATTTAAATCTTTTTCAATGAACCCAAAATGCCCTTGGGAAAAGTTCATCATTTTTGGATTGATTAAAAACCTCTGCCAAAAATGTTGCACATATTTCTAGGACCATTCTGGATTTTTGAATTAAATCATATTTTATTTGCATTTGGGCAATTAAATTTTATATATTATTTTAAATGCTCAAATAATCCCAAACTGAAATGTTCCATGTTGGTTATATGCTAAACAGTGGGCATGAGCAGTTTGGTGAATTTTGAAAGTGCCTAAGCATTTTTAGAAAAGCCACAAACCTGCAGAAAAAAAATAGAAAACAAAAATTAAAAGGAGAGAGAGAGTCTTACCTGTGCAGCCCACCTGGCGGCCCAAGTGGCCGGCCCAGCCCACCAGGGGCAAGAGCGTCTTCAACCTCCTGCCAGAAGGACAGGCAGGTGCATGGCGACGGCGGACGCCCACGGCCTCCACCTCCTCCTCGTCTGCTTCCCTCCCGACGGCCTCGACGAGCGCCACGACACCTCTGGAACCCCCTGGAATCTACTCTCCCCTCCTCTGCTCTCTCCCTCGTCCCCTCCCACCATGGCCGAAGCCGCCGCGGCCGCGCCGGCGAGCACCACCGCGGCCACAGCCCTCCCCACGCCCCCCGCAAAGTGCCCAGTAGCTCTGCCTCGTTCCTCTCTTCCTCCTCGCCGAGCTGCCCGATGCCAGGAGCCCCTGGAGCGCCATCATCGACCTCGTCTTCAACCTACGGCCATGGAGATCGCCGGCGACCGTGCGCCCGCTCCGGTGCTTCCTCAAGCTCGTTGAGGCCACCACTACATTCGCCGTGAGCCCCTGCTTGTTTCCCCTCTCTCCCCGTGGTTGATTTCTCCACCTAGCCTAGCTAACCACCGCGCCCGAGAGCTCGGATCCGCCGGCGATGCCGCCGCCGTAGCCACTGGCCCTGCGTCTCGTAGCCGAGCATGCTTCCGTGCTCAGCAGCTCCGCAGCAAGCTAACACACCCACCAGCTCACCTTCTCGTGCCCCGTAGCACCTACTCCATCGGTGCCCGAACTCCGGCGCCGCCGCGAGCTCATTTCCGACGAGCTCCGGCCACCCCAGCCCCTCCCGATGGCATGAATGGATGCGCACGAGCAAGGGCTCCTCCCTGGTGCCAGCAGCGCGACGTACGGCCGTCCCTAACGCAAGTCCGGCGAGCTTCTGCCGCAGTTTTGGTCGCCGCCGGCTGAACTCCGGTGACCGCCGACGTGGCGCTTAGTTAGGAGCTAACTACACCACTAATCACCCCTAATAGCCACTGACAGTGGGCCCTAGCCCTGGTCAAACCCCAGTCAAAGCTGGTTTTGACCGGATTTAGTCCATGTGTCACTGACCAGTGGGCCCCACTGGTCAGGTTTGACCTGGACCAGCCCGTTGACCTGCTGACGTCATGTTGACGCAGTGCTGACGCAGTAAGTATTTTTTGGAGTTTTAAATAAATCAGAAATGATTTATTTATTTCAGAAAATAGCCAAAACTTGTAAAAAATCATATAAAATCAACCGTAGCTCAGATGAAAATAATTTATAAATGAAAAATGATCAGAAAAATTCAAGGAATCTGTTTATGACACTTTCATGCATGTTTGAACAAGCTAAGCCTGCTGATCAGGTCAAATCAATTAAATGACAATTAAATAATCACATATGGAGTTTGAATTTGAACCTTTGGTTCAAGCCAACTTCATTTAATTGTGTTGCTAATTGCATTAGCTCAATCAACATCATATTGCCATGCCATGATCATGCATCATATTGTTGCATTGCATTGATTGTGTTCTTTCCCTGTTTGTCGGTTTTGTCCCCTCTTAGTAGACGATGTTCCGACGATGAGTTCGATGACACCGATGAAGACTCATTGATATCTTCAGAAGTGCCAGGCAAGCAAAACCCCATTGAGCATTCCGATACAATCCCACTCTCTCGCTCTTGCTCTCTTTTACTGCATTAGGACAACAACGCTTCAACTGTTACCTGCTGCGGTAGTTGAACCCCTTTCCACTGCATGACCCGTCATTGCCACAGTAAATAGTTGAAACCCACTAGTATGAGTAGGAGTTGTTTGAGCCATGTTGTGCCTACTCATTCATGCTTTCTGGTTATGCCTGCTATTGCTTAGAGTTGTGTCAAGTCTGATTCATCGGGGATGAATTGGAATGGTGATGAACATGTCCTAATGTGTGTGAGCTAAGTGTGTGAACACGATTTGGTAAAGGTAGCGATGAGAGGCCATGTAGGAGTACATGGGGGGTTGTCTCATTGCAGCCGTCCTCAGGAACTGAGTTCTGTGTTGGTTGGTCCATGAAACAGCTACTACCACACATTGGGATCCTTAATTGACCCTCTCGACTTATTAATCAACATGATCTCTGTCTAGGAGTTGCAACTAGTTTCTGGTGTTTGTAGTTTACTGGAGGTCGTGCGCAGCGCTGACCCTCGGGGTGGGCTGTGACGCGGCAGGTACGTGGCACGGTGTACCGATTGCCCGTTTGGTGATGCGGGAACCCTGTACACATCGTTTGGGGCCGTGAGCGACACCCCGGCCGGATCTCCCCACGGATGGAACCCAAATAGGCGATAAACCTGGACGAGAGACTTGTGTGGTTAGTCAGGTCGTGGTCAACACCCTCGTTGGGCCTCCGCTTGAAGGTTGCCAAGTACATGTCGTGTAGACGGCGGTAAGTGGTGAGAGCGCGTGTGAAGAAGTACACCCCTGCAGGGTTAAATATAATCTATTCGAATAGTCGTGTCCGCGGTAATGGACTTCTGGGTTGCCTATTACAGTTCATAGACAAGTGAAAGTGGATACTCTAAAACGCGCAAGATAAGCGTGAGTGCTATGGATGGCCTTCTCGTAGGGAGACGGGAGCGGATCCATAGTGGTGTATTGATTGGTGAATATGTGGACTCGTGTGCGCCACCTCAAAAGAGTTACTTGCAGTCGTAGTTCAGGATAGCCACCGAGTCAAAGCTGGCTTGCTGCAGTCGAACACCACCACCCCTTTGTTGATACCGATGCATATGTAGATAGATCTGATGTAAGTCTTGCTGAGTACCTTTGTACTCACGTTTGCTTAATTTATGTTTTGCAGAGAGACTTCAGTCTCGCTAGTGGTTCCGCGTGGACTTCGACGTTTAGCTTGTTACCTCAGCTACGATCTTGTACCCTTGGGAGGGTCTGGTACATAGTCAGGCTTCTTAGTCTTTTTCATTTGTAGATGTCTGTACTCAGACATGTAATGCTTCTGTTGCCTGTATGCTCTGTATGTTGGGTCATGTGACCTCTGATTGTAATAAATGCTATGATGGCTCTTCTGGGCCTTATTTATATGAGTTGTTGAGTTATGTTGTGATGCCATGTTGTACAGCACATACTTACATGTTATGCGTACGTGTAATGTGTATTGCTATGTGTGGGATCCGACACCTAGTTGTTTACCTTTGGTAGCCTATCTTACAGGGAAATGTCTCCTGGTGCTTCCACTGAGCCTTGGTAGCTTGCTACTGCTCCGGAACACCTAGGCTGGCCGGCATGTGTCCTTCTTCGTTCATGTGTCTGTCCCTTAGGGGAAATGTCACGCGCTGTTCCTTTAAGTCCTTGTAGCTTGCTACGACTTGGGTTCATACGTTGATGACCGACACGTTCTTTGCTGGGTCATGTATGCATGTCTCTGTAATTTAGTGCCACTTCTGTTTTATAACTGGTCATGTCGGCCCGGGTTCTCTGTCATATGGATGCTAGCGACACTATCATATACGTGTGCCAAAATGCGCAAACGGTCCCGGGCCAGGTAAGGTGGCACCCGTGGAATACCGTGCGTGAGGCCGCAAAGTGATATGGTGTGTTATAGGCTAGACCTGTGTGACTTAGGATCGGGGTCCTGACAATGATGATGGCGAGGAGGACGACGAGTCCGGCGAACAATAGTTTCAGAAGGCCACAGAGGCCATGTGCGTCGACGGCGGCGCCTCTTTGCACTCCTCCCACTGCCAACTTAAATAGTGGGCGTGTGAGATCACAGCCGTGGAGCCGTCGTTCGATGCCTAGAAGCCGCAGAGGTGGTCCAGCACTCCTATCATCTTTGACACCGAAGATCACCCTGACCGCACGATTGCGGTCGGGTGTTTGCCGCTGCTGGTCTGACCAACAATACGCAATCTCAAGGTGACAAAGATGCTGGTTGATGGCGGGGCCGGCCTGAAGTTATTCTCGCCCATCGTGGTCCGGAGGCTGCAAATCCCTGATGGGGACCTCGAAGAGACAGGCTCGTTTCAAGGAGTCAACCCAGGGAGAAGCCAGCCCAATGGTAAAATCACGCTACCCGTGACGTTCGGGTGCGAGCTAAACTACAGGACAGAGAGGATTGTTTTTTATGTAGCCGAGATCCCCTTGCCTTACAACGGGATCCTCGGCCGCCCAGCATTGGCCAAGTTCATGGCGGCGTCGCACTACACCTACAACACGCTGAAGATGCCCGGGCCGATGCCCATCATTACCGTCCCCTCCGACAAGAAGGATGCGCCGATCTGTGCTGAGCAGCATTACCGGGAGGCAGTTGCAGCGACTATCGCTAGGGAGCTTGCTCCTGCCATTGAAGCCCCGGGAGGAAATAAGACCGGGAAGACATCTCGCGCCTACTCCAGCAAGCGCTCCTCATTGGAGTGTAGCATTCCCATCGAGAACACGCCAGAGAGCTCCACCGGCAAGAGCAAGAAATCCAGAGCTGCTCCACCAAAAACCAAGCAGGTATCCGTCGACGAGGATGGCACAGGAGGGGCTTTCACCATAAGCTCCACCCTCGATAGAAAATAGGAAGACGCGCTCGTCAGCTTCCTGCGGGCGAATGTCGACGTGTTTGCATGGTAAGCATCTGACATCCCTGGTGTTCCTAGGGAGGTGATTGAGCACCATCTTGTTGTCTGCCCTCATGCGCGACCCGTCAAGCAGAAGGTCAGGAAGCAAGCTCTGGAGCGGCAAGAGTTCATCAGAGAGGAGACCAGGAAGTTATAGGCAGTCGGCCTAGTGAGAGGAGTGCTCCATCCAACGTGGTTGGCCAATCTGGTGGTAGTGCGTAAGGCAAATGGGAAGTGGAGGCTGTGTATAGACTACACAAACATTAATAAGGCTTGTCCAAAAGACCCTTTCCCATTACCACGCATCGACCAGAATGTGGACTCCATAGCTGGGTGTGACTTGTTATTATTCCTCGACGCTTACTCAGGCTACCACTAGATCTTCATGATGAGAGAAGATGAAGAAAAGACAGCATTCATCACCCCATGTGGTATGTATTGCTTTATCTGGATGCCTTTCGGATTGAAGAGTGTTGGCTCAACATTTGCGAGGGCGGTCCAGATTGGTTTTGAGCCTTAGCTACATAGAAATATGGAAGCATATATGGATGATATAGTGGTCAAAACCAAGGACAAAGCAATGCTCGTGCAAGACTTAGAAGAGACATTCACGAATCTGTGCAAGATCAACCTTAAGTTGAACCCTGAAAAGTGTGTCTTCGGCATCCCGTCCGGCAAGCTTCTCAGCTTCTTCGTGTCACAGCGTGGAATTGAAGCAAATCCCGACAAGATCAAGGCCATCGAGAAGATTGAAGCGCCCAGGGGAATCAAGGATGTGCGTCGGCTTGCTGGGTGTGTTGCCGCCACGGGCAGGTTCATCTCCAAATCTGCCGAGCGCGCCCTTCCCTTTTTCGAAATTTTGAAAATCTGCGCCTGATGCAGTGGCCCCCAGAAGCCGAAGCGGCACTTCAAGATTTGGTGAAATACCTCTCCTCTAAACCGGTATTGGTCGCGCCTAAACCACAAGAACCGTTGCTGCTGTACCTAGTGGCAACAAACCAAGTGGTCATTGTCGCGCTAGTGGCCCAGAGGGAGGTCAATACAGAAGCGATAGCAGCGACATCACCTGATGCTACTGGGGCCAAAGAGATGCGATCGAATGGAGTGATGCAGAAGAAAAAGATGATGCAGTACCTGGTTTACTTTGTCAGCTCCCTATTACAGGGGGCTGGGTCAAGGTACTCCGGCGTGCAGAAATTGCTCTTCGGCCTCCTTATGGACTCGAGGAAGCTGCGTCATTACTTCCAAGCACATGAAATCACCGTCGTCACCCGCCTCCCGTTGCAACGAATACTGCATAACCCAGATGCGACTGGGAGGATTGTGGGGTGGGCCCTATTACTGTCAAGTTTCGGTTTGAAATTTGAAAGTACTTCGACGATTCAGAGTAGAGTCTTGGCAGAGTTTGTTGCAGAATGGACCTCAACGCCCGACGAGGAGATCCAGGAGACTACCCTCCCCGACAAGGGTGAGAGTCGCGACTAGATTATGTACTTTGACGGGGCTTTCTCGCTGCAAGGCGCCGATGCTGGTGTGCTGTTCGTTGCACCCACCGGAGAGCACCTCAAGTATGTGATCCAGATGCACTTCCCTAGGGAGGTATCAACAAACAACACTGCCGAGTACGAGGGACTGCTCGCCGGTCTCAGGATCGCAGCGGACCTCGGGATCAAGAAGCTCATCGTCAGAGGAGATTCGCAGCTCGTCGTCAGGCAAGTAAACAAAGATTACCAGAGCCCGTTGATGGAAGCCTACGTGGATGAAGTAAAGAAATTGGAGGAGCGTTTCAATGGTATACAAGCTGAACACATCCCCCGAGCGGAGAACGACATCGCCGATTGCCTGTCGAAACGCGCCGCCCTCAAACTACATGTGGAACTAGGTACCTTTGTGCTCCGATTATTTCACCCATCTGTTGAACCATCGACTGAGCCGAGCAAGCGAAGGAAATCAAGCCCCGGCAAGTACTTTCCTGCCGAACCCGCAGGGGTGGCCCGCAAAAGTGTTGCCGGAGACGCGGAGCCTGCCGTGGGGCAACAGACTCCGGCGGGACGTCAAGCCCTAGTCTTAGAGGCAATCGCTCCCATAGCCGAAGAAATGCCTTTGGTCCTTGCCGTCGAGCCCCAGGCTCCAGCATGGGCGCAGCATACCATCCAATTCCTCCAGACCGGGGAGCTTCCTGAAAAGCAGGAAGAAGCGGAGAAAGTAGCCCGTCGGTCCGCCATGTACCAGTTCGTTGATGACGTCCTGTATAGGAAAAGACTGAACGGCGTGAAATTGAAGTGTATCACCCGAGAGGAAGGACTGGAGCTGTTGGCAGAGATACATGGAGGCATATATGGCTCCCACATAGGGTCAAGAGCCCTTGCCGGCAAGGCATTCCGACAGGGTTTCTTCTGGACCACTGCCCTCTAGGATGCAACGACACTAGTAACCAAGTTTGAAGCGTGTCAGTTCCATTCGAAGAAACTTCATCAACTAGCTCAAGCTCTCCAAACAATCCCTCTCTCCTGGCCATTCTCGATCTGGGGGCTCGACATATTGGGCCCTTTTCCCCGTGTTGTCGGGGGCTCTGAGTACTTGTACATAGCAATTGACAAGTTCACAAAGTGGCCGGAGGTGGAGGCAGTGAGGAAGGTCACAGCACAGTCGGCCGTCAAGTTCTTCAAGGGTCTGGTCTACCGTTTTGGTGTACCAAACAGAATTATCACCAACAACGGTACACAGTTCACAAGCAATACCTTCATGCAATATATGCAAGACCTCAGCGGCAAGGTCTGTTTCGCTTCTGTTGCACATCCATGAAGCAACGGCCAGGCAAAAGGGGCAAATGCTGAAGTACTGCGGGGCCTCCGGACAAGGACTTTTGATAGGCTACACAAGTGCGGAAAGCACTGGACCGATGAATTGCCGGTGGTTCTTTGGTCGATCAGGACGACACCAAATTGAGCCACCGGCCAGACACCCTTCTCCCTTGTTTACGGGGCGGAGGAAGTTCTCCCCACAGAACTCACATACGGGTCACCCCGAGTGGCCGCTTATGATGAGCTTGAGCAAGAGCAATTGCGGCAAGATGATGCAATGCTCCTCAAGGAAGATCGTCTTCGGGCGGCTGTACAAGCAGCGCGCTACCAGCAAGGCTTGTGCCACTATCATAGCCGCAAGGTTCATGCCCGAAGCTTTGAGGGAGGCGACCTTGTTCTTCGGCACGTTCAGTCGGCCAAGAATTCCAACAAGTTGACGCCAAAGTGGGAAGGCCCTTATCGGGTAATACGAGTCACCAGGCCTGGCGCAGTCCGCCTGGAGACCGAAGATGGGATCCCAGTGAGTAACTCCTGGAACATCAAACATCTTCGCAAGTTTTACCCGTAAGGCGCGGTTGCCGGGCCTCCCGGCAAGCCACCCTTTTGTACAAGACTTGCTGGCAAGGCATGTAACCCTTCGTACAAAGCCAGGCGCAGACCCAGAGCATAAATAAATGAAGCGCTGCCGCCCTAAGTTATAGCATGCATGCAAGGTTAAGTCCTTTCCTCGGTTAGGGTTGATAGTGCTTGGGGGCGACTAACCCCTAGCCTAGAGGTCGGGTGTGCGTCTTTTCTACCTTATTTGGTCCATAGGTCATTCCCGCTGAGCCACTTGGGAAAAAGAGAACGAACTGACGCCCCAACCCCGGCAAGGCAAGTCTGCCGAGGGCTGAAGATGTAAGGATCCAACCACTGCGAGCCAAGGTTGCCGGGGGCTGTGGATTCAGATAAGTTTTTCACCCCCCC
>LR738714.1:140518419-140571265 GCA_902687465.1 Secale cereale | reverse complement strand
CCCCCCCTGCTATACATTTCCGTATGGAACTGGGACATGTGAAGCCTCATTTATGTCTTAAAACCACTGTACTCCCTTTTTCCTTGTGCCCAAGAGTTACTTCCTGGGTCGGAATTTGGTAGTAGTTGCGGTGGCGAAGAAATGAATGAGGAGCCTAACTCTACTTCGCCCCTGCCTCCGCCAAAAGCGTGAGAATGGTCGGCAGAAAAAGAGAAACGGCAAGGCCTGTTGCCAGGCGATAACGTTTATTATAAAAATAACAAGGATTCATCCTTGGCATGGGCCTCGCTCACGCACGAAGAACCCGACAAACACCCCTTTTCATTAAAAACATCCCATACAGGTATAGTTCGTACGGAAAGAAAAACATGAACACGGGGGATTACAAGCTTTAAATTCAACAAAGGCTCGTAGGTTTAAAAACTAAAAAGAGATCAGATGCCCATAATTGCTTTCTTGTCCCTCTCCTCAGAAGATGGAACAGGACAGCGGGAGGGCAAAAAGAGCGCCTAGGCGAGGTACGAAGAGCAGAAAGCTGGAAGATAAGGCAGCGGCTCGCCAATACGTGATGAAGGCGTCGGTGCCCGTGTGCTCCGAGTTAACGGCCGCCACCCGCCTTCTTCGCCTTCTCCGACCCTCCTACGTTGGCCGCCCAAGGAGACAACGGGGCACACCCCGAAGGAGAGCTTGGCGAGGATGGCCGTTGGCAGGGCATGTGACTGAAGGAGGAGCGGCGCAGTCAGTCGAAGTCGGAGTCAACATTCTGCCGCTCGGCTCCCTCGTCGCTGCTGTCGCTGTCCTCCTCGTCGCTCCCGCTCAAGGAAGAGTCTCCATCGTCGAAAGAGCTCTCTACACAGCACTTTAGGGGAGTCCCAAGATCTCCAAAGACCTTGACGGAGAGCAGGCTGCCCTCCATTAATTTGAAATAGAGGATGAGCCCCACCGTCAAACTATGGATGCGGGCAAACGTCTTCCACCCGCGATGGAGATACATGACGTGAGGGGCGGGAAAGTCAATGCGACTCGCGTACCCCCGGTCTCGCAGCCCCTCATGTGCAACCTGAGGGTCTGGGGCAGGTCGAGCTCCATCTCCACTGCAAAGGGGGTGGGGAGACGGAGAAGACGACGCGGTGGCCGGCGTAGCCTGATGAAGAACTCGCGGGGCCAGTCCTTGATGTGACCCTCCATCGCTGGAGGCACCGCTGGCAGAGGCATGACCGCCATGCCACCTCGTGCCCCTCTCCCCTGACCACCGCGGTGACCTTGGCCACGCCCCCTCCCGCTTCCCCTTGTGGCTGGCTCCGCCGTCACGGGCTCAAGGGAGGGAGGGACGCGCTGACGAGCAGCGACCCTAGCTGCCACCGACGAATGCCCAAAACCTCCTCTCACCATGGCAGATGAGAGGAAGAAGCAAAGATGAAGGAGGATGGATACTGAAGAATGTTGGGTGGCGCTCCCTCTCTCCCCCTCTTTATAAAGAGGCGGGGTCGAGACCCAGCCGCCCCGCTCAGCCAATCCAGCCATCAGGGGCGCAGGGAATCGGGACTGACCTGCTGCCCCAACCAGCGACGGCCCGGTTTCCCACCTCCAAAGCTCGCCACCTGCATGAGGGGCGAGTGGCGAGTGTACAGGGTCGAAAAGACGGGTGAGGCGAATACCCCACCCCATGATCGGCGGGGGAGCGTGGGCGCCTTCAAGACTGCGACCCAAGTCCGTCCAGTAAAAGAGTCGCGCCTCCATGCCTCCCTCTTTTTACGGGGAAGGCGCGAGCCGCCTCTTTACAGTGATATGACGCATGCGTGCAGGAACCGCCCTACGCATGCCACCCACGTCACGCGCACCCCTCCATGTCGTGCATTCAACGCGGGTCGAGGGAAGCACAGCACGCGAAAAGTTTTACCGCGGTAAAAAACCGCCCCGCCTGCCCGCACATCGTTTTGGGCCTGGCCCAACAATGTGTCGCGCTCATGTGTGGCCCAGGCCCAGGGGCTCCTGTCGGTGTACAAAAGAAGGGGCGCGTCTTTGTACCCCTTACTTGTGCACGGACAGACGGAACCGCGCCCACGGCCGCACCAAGTAGAGCAGGAGAAGTGGACCGAGGTAAAACCAAAGCCCAAGACAATCAAGTCAACGCCAAGGCCAAGAACGCAAAGAGACAGAGGGGCGGAGCAGTTTCCCCTGGCAAGACCCTTGCCGGGGGCGGCCTCAGCAGCCCCAGGAGGACCCTTGCCGGGGTAGCACACCCAAACACCAACAGAGCAGCCACCCTTGAAGCCTATGGGCTCCAACAATATCAACAACAGTGGAGCCAAGGCTCGAGAAGCACCCACGTGATGGCATGCAGATCTTTGCAAAGACAAAGATCTATGACTCCCAAGGTAAGATCCAGAAGACATGGCGATCGCGAGGTTCCATGCCGAGGACGCCCGCGAGGCCCTGGCAAGGCTCCTTGCTGAAGACACCCCGAAGCCCCGACAAGCCTCTTGCCGTAGGGCACTCACGGAGGCCCCGACAAGACCCTTGCCGAGAACAGAAGCAAGCCTGCAGCAAGCTCTTGCCGCCCCGTCGCCGCCTCAGCTCGGCGGCCGACCCGCTGGCCCAGGCAGGCACCCATGTGTCGATACGTGGTTCCTGGGCCAGCTAGCCAAGCACCTACGTGGTGGCATGCAGATCCTCGTGAAGACCCTACCGCGACACCACCTCAACTGCCTGCCTCGCTGGCCTGGACGCGTGTCGCGACCAGACAGAGCGGCCACGGACAGGACGGGCTTCTTTCCCGTCCCCGATAAAGTAAATAGACACCTAAGCAGCGCATTGAATGCGCCTTATCCCGTAATGGCGTGGGATAAGCCTACACACTGTACACCTTTCCACCTCCTGTGTGCCATTGTGGCCGCCCCTTTAGACTATAAAAGGAGGCCCGCGGCGTACTGGAGGAGGATTCGGATCCTGGAAAGCTGGATAGGCACCATAGCTAGCTGAAGAGCTCAAGAACACTCAAATATACATCAAAGCAGGACTAGGGTGTTACACATCCTCGCGGCCCGAACCTGGGTAAACGATCGATGTGCTGACTCTTAGATCTGCTCTTTGCACAACTCCACGCCCGCCAACCATAGAAGGGATTCCAGTGATCCCAAAGGTGTCGTTTCGTACCGACAACCTTTAACTCTAGACATATAATCACTCAAGCATTCAATCATATAAGCATTACGTTGCAATTGTCTACCAACATAAGCATTGAAGTTTTCTTGCTTCACAATAAAATTGTCAAACTCATCTAAGCATTGGCTAGCAGACTTATAACGAGAAATATCACCTTCATCAAATCTATAAAGAGAATTTACCTTTACTACCTGTGTTAGGTTATCAAGACCATGTATTTCTTCAATAGGCGGTAAATTCTAAACATCTTCAGCTTTAATACCTTTCTCTTTCATACATTACTACTGCAGCCCAGGGGTAGGCCTATATAAACCCCCCCAGGTCTCCCCATGCAAGGGGTTCAGAATCCTCGCCACCTTACAATCATCTAGAGAAGGAGGTGCTAGAGGTAGCCTTGCTCTTCTTCTTCCTCTAGCTAAACAGCTCAAGGAGCATCCTTGTAGCAACCCTATTGATGATAGTCATGACGCGGAGTTCCCGCAGAGCATGACTAGGGGTATTATCTCAACGGAGAGCCCTGAACCTGGTTAAATCCCGTAGGCGTTCGAGATATCGCATAATCCCGTTTCCAAGACCCAACGACGTTCTATTGACCCCCTCCATGATAAGCCATCCTTTGGCATATGTCGCACGAAACCCCCAACAAACTTCATAGCGTTGCGATCCCAAACTCGGTCATCCCTCCCAATGCTAGATTTCTCTCTTATGAAAAAATGAAAAAGAGTGTTGAATTTTCCCCCGCGGCTATGAAACATCCATGGGTAGTTGGAGCTCTAGCTGTCACGGGCAAACTTCGCAAGGAAATAATGAATCTTAAGCAGTACATCAATAAGTTGGAGGAGGAGAATCGCATCCTAAGGGGCATCATCGCCAAGAGTATCACATCAACACCACCTTCGAAGAAAGAATCATAAATACATGGGTATGGGCACTCCCCTTGGCAACTGCCAAGCTTGGGGCAGGTGCCCCGGTATCGTATCACCATCACACCTTTATCTTAATCATTTTTCTTAGTTCGATCCTTTTGGTTATATCTTGATCTAGTAGAATAAATTATTTAGTATGATTTAGCTTTGAGTTTTGCTTTTATCTCTATCTATGTAATCAGGTCCGTGAGATATATAATAAAGAGTAGTTTTGAGTTGAGTGCTTTGCTATGTTGCTATGATCTTGAGGGAATAATTAAATAAATAAAAGAATAAAATAAAAAGAAATAAATAAAGATCATATGTTGATATTATGTGAAGTAATGACTTCACATATAAAGAGTATTTAGAATAAAAGTTGTTGAGTGTTGACGAACATAGTTTTGGTCATTGTTGCAATTAATAGGAAGTAATAAAGAAAGAGAGGTTTTACATATAAATATACATCTTGGACTTTACTGCAGGATGCTGCTAACGCGACATTACAATCAGAGACCCTTCGAGAAACTGTGTGCGATGCCATAAGCGCAAACGGTGGTGTATGGAAACCGTCAGAGATGTATAAAACGTTTGCGATGACGGATCCATCAAACACGGTTCAGGTTTTAGTTGCGTGTGCGATGAAGGGCATACGGTTCAGTTTAATTAACCGTTTGCGATGAGGAGGAACAAAAGAAACGGGCAGCCAGATGAAGGTGTGTGCGATACACAGCATACGGTTCACTCGGATGAACTGTTTGTGATTAGGCAACACAAAAGAAACGGGCAGCCAAATGAAGGTGTGTGTGATATACAGCATACGGTTCACTCGGATGAACTGTTTGTGATTAGGCAAGAGAACAGAAATGTCTCAATATAACAATATGTGTGTGATACGTGGCAAACAGGTCTGTAATCAGAAATGTGTGCGAAGACCGATAATAACGCACAAGATTGCTTCTAATAAGACGTATGTGATATGCTCTCTCTACACAACATCTATCAGTAAGGACTAGCTGTTCCACCAGTAGCTCATGTAAGAAAACTATCAAGTTAAGTGTGCTCATGTTGGAATAGCCACCGGATGGGTGACTGGATGGGAAGTTGTGTCGATGTTAAATTAGCTGATGGGATGGGTCATTTTTGTCAAATGACCAAAATGCCCCATTCCCTCAGCTTATTTAACCTCGAGGTCTTTGTTTTTTATTTTTTAACACATGTTAATTAAAGAAGGTCTACCGCATTACTTTTTGACAATGTGCGATACATGGCATATAGTTGATCCATCTGACTTATTTGTGAATGAATAGGCCATGTGTATTGTGGGCAAACGCTAGCTAGTATTCAATTGTTTGGGATTGATGAATTCATCACCGACGGGTTCCCAAGTGTGGTATGTGGTCATCTGATCATCATCTACGACTTGTTCTAGCTCGATGCTAAGTTTCCATTAATTGATGGCGTTTTATGAACATGCCATCGTTTCCCGCCATTTCCTCACCCGTGTTCCACCACCCTGCTATATTGCGCATAGGGAGCGCGCGACGCACGGAGGTGACAAGCGTAGCCTATAGCACATCCACCATTTCCAAGCATGCCAACCCACCAAAGCGCCGCCTCTGCCATGAACCTCGTCGACGAGGAAAATGAGCAGGCGCCACAGTCCGTCGAGGCCGAGGTGCTCCCCGGCAATGCGATGGACGACGCCGTGATGCGCGTCATCGCCACGGTTGAGCAGACCTTTGGCGCATGGCGCTTGAGCGCCGCGGATAAAGTAGGCATGTCAGCGCCGGCAGGCTACAGCTCGCCGCACAACATGATCGGTGGCGCGCCGCAGAGCAAGCTAGGCGCGTCCTTGCCGATAGGCTGTGGCTCGCCGCACGGCGATACCGTTGGAGCGCAGAGCAAGAGGCGCGGCGCGCCTCACAGCAACAGCGGATCCATCAGCGCTTGCCTGCTATCGACAAGGCGTCACAGCTGGGTACACGTCCTGTCAGTACCCCCATTCCTCGCCAGGAGTGGGCAAAGGCCCTCAGCGCCGTACTTGCACCAGAGGCCAGTCGTGCCGTACTAGCCCCGGATGCCCACTGCGCTGTTCGCGTGGGTGCCGCCGTTCGCCTTGTTCGCGGCCCGTTGGATGCCAACGCGCTGGTCCGTAGGCTCGACCGCCTCACCTGGGCGCAGTAGAGGGACATGGCCGTCGTATCCTCGAGCTTGTGATCTTCGATGAAATAGCCAACTTGGAGCTTGAGATCATGCTCCAGAAGTACCGCGAGCATGTCGACCGCTTGGACGAACGCCTGCACGAGTTCAGGCAGAGCCAAGAGCTACCCTAGGCAAGGGCTGCTGGTCATGATCTCATGGATGCGTTTTATTTTGTAAAGTCATTTCGACGTGGATAGTTATGTATTCACATCAATCATAGTATTGCTCTGTTTCAATGTGTGTACTCTGTTTTCCATTCTTATATGTTCTGTTTCAATGTGTGTATATACGCTTTCCATTCTGTATATGTGGATGATAACAACTAGATTCAAATTAGTATACAAAAACAGATAGAAAATGAAATTCATAATATATATTATTCATTAGATCAGCACAGAATATATATATATAGGTAAAAATGTGTCTACAACAGTTTGCCACAGAACTAATTAAGGCTCGCTAAGCTTTTTAACGGTGTAAATATTATGAAAAAATGAAATAAATAGTGGAGCACCACTATAATGTAACAAGATGATCCAACAGTGTGATTGTGAAAATATGCATTTATATGTCCTCGGCAAAAAACAATCATTTCAGCTCATTGCGCCATATATATATATATATATATATATATATATACTAAAACTATTTTTTTTTGTCCATGACACATACAATCATAATTTTTTTAATCCCTCCGTTGGATCTTGTTATATTATAGGTATGTTGCTTCAGTATTTCTTTCAGAATTTTTAGAGACTTTTCCACCGTCGACAACCTTTACTAGTTCTGTGGCAAGCTATTGTAGAAAATCCTATATATATATATATATATATATATATATATATATATATATATATATATAGAGAGAGAGAGAGAGAGAGAGAGAATAATATTCTACAATCGATATATATATATATACGTGCCGTCTATTCTACAATCGATGATAGAATAATATTCCGCAATAATCTTGTACTTCCCTGTATACCTATATTGTACTTCTTTATGTTTTCCCCACTGTACTCCTTGTTTAAAGAACATGTACTTCTTAATATATAACAGAACTTTACAATAGTAGTTTCCTTCTATAAATTTCTTTCACGGGTAGGTTAGCGTATTAGCTTGCTGCTATTTCCAGGGTAAATTGTTGTGTTGCATTGTTTCTAATTAATTGTTTTCATATTGTTTTTGGAATATGTGTATTTGTTTTCCTATAAAAAGTTAATTATCATTTTTAATTTTATTTTGTGAATACTGTTTTATCCCTATGTGTTTTCGAAATGCTATGGTTGTCTTAGTTTTTCAAAATCGGAAACGAATCGTCTCGTGAGGACAACTTAACTGCTAGCCATAACTACAGAGAGTTGGCATTTACTATGTCCGCCCGTCCGCTCGGCCCAAATCTCTCTCCCTTTCTCTTCTCTCATGCGCGGACGCTCCTCCTCTCTCTCTCTCTCTCTCTCTCTCTCTCTCTCTCTCTCTCTCTCTCTCTCTAGTGCTCCTCGGCGACGAATCCGCTGCACGATCCCCCGTCGGGCAACTGCTGCTACGAGCATCAGCCGCCTGCTGCAACCGCGCGCACGACCCCCTCCTTCTTATCCAGGTGTGTTTCCTTTCTCTTTCTCCCCCACACTCCTGTCCGCTGCGTTGCTGGGTACAGCGCTCTGCGAATCCGCCGCAGATGGCGTGAAGCGGAGTTCGGTATCGCCACCGCAGCAGCCGCAGTTTCGATTTGTTCCTCTTTTTTTGCCTCTCCCTTTGTCTCTAATGCTTTGCTCTGCTTTTGCCCGCGGCCGTTTTCGTCCGCAGCAGAGGGGAAGCTTGGTGGTGGCCTATTTGGTAGGGTTTTGATACTTGGTGAAGCAAGGATTCTTCCTATAGATCGATTTGGTTGGTGTATCCACAGGCATGTTGTCTCCACCTAATAGCCCGATGGTCGAATCGGCGCAAGGTTCATCCCGCAGATGTTGTGCTTGGGATTGTGATGTTCTGTTCATGTAGTAGATTTTTTAATTTTGTTCCTAGGATTGATTTGCTCGTGTGTGTTTTTGGCATGGATTGACAATGTTTTTATTTATTATATATTTGGTTGTGGATGTGAGATTATTTATTTCTCAGGTGTAGTAGATATGTTTGATGTTTCACCGAGTCTATTGTATGACATGCACTGATTTGATGCTTGTTTTTGTTGAAATGTTTTTCTGTACGTCATTGAGTTGTAGTTTTGTATTGCTCCTCCGTGTTGTTGTCGCACTTCACTTGTGTAGTACATGTGTACTTCTTATTTTATTCACAATTTTTCCTTATGTTGTAGTGTCGGGGGAAACTGTCCACCACGAACACCTATGGGACCGGAGCCCCTTGTACGTTGCGGTGAGGGAGCGGAGGGAGCACAAAGAGCGGATCGAAGAGCACACGCGGGCAGTTTACCCAGGTTCGGGCCGCGCGGACGCGTAAAACCCAACTCCTGCTTGATTTGTATTGAGTTTGTGAACTCGGGAGCTTGAAGAACTAGCTACACCGAGCAAGAGAGCTATCTAGGTTCCGAACCCTTTCTACGTTGTGCATGGGCCTCCTTTTATAGCTCAAAGGGGTCACCGACAGGTGTCAACGTAGAGGAGGGCAAAAATGTAACTTTGGTGGTAGTTGTAACAGTGCGGGAACAGTGGACGAACAGTGGTCTTCACCTAACTTGACAGTGGGGGACAAGGGCATTAAATGTCCGTCACCGTCGGCCCCAAAAGCACCCGTCCATGCGTCTCCGTTCGCCACGGCGGTAGCCTCGTCACCGTGGAGTGCCACCGTGTCCCCCAGGCTGCACAGCCATCCGCCACGCATCCCTGGAAGGGCCCCAGGGCGACGCGTGGGCCGATGAGCTGGAGCACGGGCACACAGCGCAGGCTTCCCCCGGCAAGCACCTTGCCGGGGTCTTGATCTTGCCGGGCCCGGAAGCTTGTCTCTCCCCGGGCCCTACCGGGGCGCATGATGCACCAAGGCATGTCTTCTGAGATGCAGTCTTCTGGTTTTCCTGGCAAGCTCCTCTTGCCAGGGTCTTGTGCTAATGTGATAGTCTTGAGCCTGGGACGGCCTTCCCGGCAAGCTCCACTTGCCGGGGCCTTGATCTTCTGTCTTGTATACTTTGTTTTTGAATGGTTTTATAGGGACCAAAAAGGTTTCCGGCAAGCACGTGGTAAACCCTGCCGCGGGAAGCTGCTACTGCCCGTGCACAAGTTGGAGTACTAAGGTACCTCTATCTTAGTACACCGACAGGAGCCCCCGGGCCTGGGCCACACACGGTGCCGAGTGCTGTTGGGCCAGGCCCAAAACAGTGCACGGGCACGCGTGATCCACGGCGAGCCGTAGATTCCCTTCCGCATCCGCCGCGCCCCTCCCTAACGGCACGCGTTGATTGCGGCGTCGTGGGAGAGATCGTGGCCTCGTTCTTTAATGGGAAATGCGGAGCGTCCCCCACTCCCTCCTTAAAAGCAGAGGGAACAGGGGCAGTTTCCCTCCTCCGTCTTCACTTCGTCTTCAACCTCCAGAAAATCTCCGCTGCCCTTTGCCTCCACCCCCTCCTCCGCCATCTTCCGCATCCGCGGCGCCGTCGAGCTCCTCGCCCCCTCCCCCGCCGCCTCCGCCATGGCTCCGAAGAGCGAGAAGGCGAAAGCGGAGAAGGCCAAGAGGGAGAAGTCCGAGCAGGCGGCAAAGCTTGCCGCCCTGCGGAAGAGGAATGTGGTCTTCGCACCAAGGCTCAGCACGAGGGAGCTATGGAACAAGTTCTACCTCTTCTGGTCCAAGGAGACCAAGGCTCATCCCCGCACCAAAGTCTACCCCGCCATCGCCAAAGATCTAGTTCCCGGCGGGTATTTCTTCTTCGCTGTCTTCTTTCATTGCGGCTTGTGCCCTCCGTTCTCGGAGTTTTTCTGTGATATCATGAACACATACGGCCTCCACCTCCTAGACTTCACCCCCAACGCCATCCTTACGATGGCGGTTTTCGCACATCTGTGCGAAAACTATGTAGGGATCCATCCCAATGTAGCGCTCTTTCGCCATTTCTTTATGCCTAGAGTAGAGGCCGGCGCTCCCCTCTCCGGGGGTATCTCTTGGATCTTCTGTTTGAACAAGAAGGACTCATATCTGAAAGGAGAGCTCCACGGCAAGTGGGAAGAGTGGCGCGCAGATTGGTGTTGGATAGTGGAGGACCAGCCGGAGCCTTTTACTGCGCCGCGCACAACTGCCATAGTGCGCGGCAGAGACTGGAGCGAGTTGGCCCCGGAGGACGACAAGCTCAACATCGCCCTTATCAGGATACTTCGTCTCCGGGTAGCTAAACTGACTATCGGAGAGGTAGGGGCAGATTTCCTCCGTCGCCGCATTGCCCCTTTACAAGAGAGGAAAAGGCCAGCATGGGAATTTGGCAATGCGGCGGACATTATGAGGCTGCGCCCGGGATTGAACTTCAACTTCACGGCTTTGGAGCTGAAGGGGATGGTCCCGGAGCTTTTTAAGCACGACCCGGCCCATCCGGAGTGGTTTAGATCTCCCCGGGGAGTGGTGCCGCTGTGCAACAGCACTGCCCGGGACTCCTTGCGCGCAATAATGCCTGCGTGTGACTCTCACGGCGTCGACCCCACCTGGATAGAGCCTCCGCCGGACGCAATTCTGAGTTTCTTCGACAACTTGGTCGAGGTGCCGAAGAACACCGAGGAGAACAAGGGTCTCACCCGGGCTACCACAGAGCGGGATATAGCCTATATCGCTTCCCGGATGGAAGAGGCTGCCGCAGCTGCAGCAGCAGGAGACTTCGGATTCACCGTCGACGAGGCGCAGGCCGCGGACGAGGTGTGCCAAGCAGAGGAGGCAGAAATCCGCAGACTACTCAAGCTTGCGCCCGACGAGCTTGCCGGAGTTCCTTCCCTGAGGCACGCCGGGATTCCCGGGGTCGTGAGCGAGGCCGCGGCAAGCGAGGTTGCCGGAGGGAGCAGAGGTGCCGGAGGGAGCGGAGGTGCCGGAGGGACCGGAGCCGCCGGGCAGGATGCTGGACCCAGCGGGCCCGCTGGGGAGGAGGAGGAAGACGTTGAGGCCGATGAAGACACGGGCGGATCTCTAGGGCTCGACGACGACGCCTCCTCGTCGTCGGAGAACTCCCCACCTCCGGCAAGTCCGAAGCAAGCGCCGGGGAAACGCCTCCGCAAGGCAGCCACAGCGACAAGGACGCAGGCGCCTCGACAGCAGCCTGCTCGCCGGGCGGCGCGCGCCACCAGGCCGAGCCAAGCTGCGACGGAGGCGCCCCGCGCACCAGCGCCAAGCGGAGGGGGATCCTCCCAGAGCGGAGCGGCCGCTCCGCCTGCTCCTCGGGCCTCGGCGTCAGCGGAGGCTGGGTCTTCGCAGCCCCCAGCCCCGGGGACCGCCAAGCGCCCGAGGGAGCCTTCTCCTCCCGTTCCTCGCGCGGGAGCACCTCAGGTGGAGTTTGATTTCTCCGCCCTTAGCGACGACGACGAGGAAGAGGAGTAAGCACTTGTAACTTATAGCTTCTCCAATTCTGACTTGGTCTTTCTTCGTGATTCTGATCTTGTTCTTGCTTTGATTTCAGGACCCTGGCCCAGCGGACGGCGAAGAGGGCCAAGGTCCCGGTGGTTGAGGTCGAGGACGACTCGCCCGTCGCGGCGACAGGGGACGCGCCGGCGACGAACTTGCCGGATCCAACTGCTGCTCCGAGGAGCAGCCCCCAGCGCAGCCCCCAACGTAAGTCTGGTCTTGAGCTGTTTGCTTGTCGGGCACGCTTGAGGTTTTTGCTTTGTACTAATACCTTGTTGCCTTGTTTGTTTTGTTTGCCTTGTGCAGAAGTAGAGCCGCAGCCGCAGGAGCAACCGGAGGTCACTCCCGAGGAGCTGCAGATTCCACCCTCCCCGCCAAGGGCGAACTCCCAGGCGAGGGAGGATGTTCCGCCAAGGACGGGCTCCCCGCCAGGGGCGGGTAGCCCGACGAGGGTGGCCACCCCGCCAAGGGAGGGCACGGGCGGCCCTCCGCCAGCAGGGGCCACCGCTCCACCGCCAAGGGAGGACTCCCCGGCGAGGGAGCCTGTCGTCGACGAAGTCCGCGAAGGTAAGTCTTGCAGCTTCTTCTTCATGGACTTGTCTTTTTGGATATTTGCTTGATCTTTCCTTTTCTTCTTCTTCTGCTAGATCCTCCTCCCCCGGAGCGGATGGAGACGGAGGTCATCGTCGAGGAGGAGGGTGCGCAAGGCGACGCCGACAATGCCACTGTTGTTGAGGACATGGCAGGAGCCGACGAGCCTGCCACTGAGGAGACTGCCCCGACCGCAGACGCCGCGGCTGGGGAGGGGGACGGCGACCACACTGCCGGCCCGGAGGCGGCAGGAGCGTCAAGCGCTGCGCCGGCCGCCGACCCCTCCGCCGGCAAGGAGCAGTCGGGCATTTACCTTGAGGCCCCCAATGGCGTCTTCATACAAGTGCCGTGGGGGTCCTCGTCGCGAGCCCCCGTGGAGGGAGAGACCTTTGATGGAGAGGTCCTCGCCTCCGCGGGGTTGAAGATTGTTGAAGCGCCTGGCGGGAGCGACGAGCCCGAGGAGGAGAAGCTGCTTTGCCGGCTCCTGGCCCTTTACCGGGCCAGGCAGGCGAAGCTGGACTCCCGAGAAGCCCTCGCCGCCAAGGCTGGAGCAGACTTGGAGAAGCGCGCCGCGGAGCTCCGCGCCGCCAACCAGGCGGCCCTCCGCGACCTGGCGGAGGAGCGCGAAAGGCTTGCTGGAGAGCACCAAGAGTTCCTCCTGGAGAAAGCTGAGGCCGAGGAGCAGCAGCGACTAGTTGGTGAAGAGCTGTCTCGGCGAGAAGGAGCGCTCAACCAGCGGAAGGTTGAGCTCGACGCCCATGACGACGAGCTCACCGTCCGGGAGCAGGCTCTTGGCGGGGCCCTGAAGGAGGCAAAGGAAGCTGCTGCCGCCGCGGAAACCACCAAGAGGGACCTGGAGCTCAAGGTGCAGCAACTGGAGCAGTACCTGAAGGCGAGCGAGGACAGGGTCACCGCGCTCAACATAGAGCGCGAGAAAGACGCCCATACCAACTCAGACCTCCAGGTACGCCTCTCCAAGAAGGGCGACGAGCTTACCGCCGCCAAAGACTCAATCGCTGACTTGGAGTTGAAGGTCTCCACTTTGAAAGATTCACTCGACGCCGCCCGGGACCGCGAGACCAAGTTGAAGGAGGAGCTCTGCAAGGAGCGGGAGCTGGTGGAGAGCGCTGCCACCTCTGCAAGCAACTTCAACTGGGCGGTGGAGCAATGGACGGAGGACCTGGTCACCTCCGCCGCCAATATCGACAAGGAGCTGATGGCGCTGAGGGTGGAGCACCTTGTGTACTCTCCGGACCCGAATCTCCCCCACAGCGCCAAGCTAAGTCTCTTCTTCAGGGGAATCGCGCCGGCGCTTGCACGGCTGCAGGAGAAACTCCCCGCGCAGATGGCCAAGGAGTCGCGCCAGCTCTGCGCGGGTACCTTGGAGCGCGTCTTGACGAAGATAGTCTACCGCAACCCTGGCATAAATCTCGTCAACGTTCTCCGCAGCTTGCCGGCCGACGCAGATCAGGAGGCGCTGAAGGCGCAGGTCGCCCACATCATCGCCAAGGTGAACAAGATCTCCAGGCGTGAAGGCGACCGCGTAGATTAGGCCTCTTTCTTTTTATTTCCTTTGCTGCTGCAAAGTGTGCCATGAACATGAATCTATTAGTCATTGCGACAAGTTATCTCTGTAATATATTATCTTATTTCCGAGCAATTGACGCATTGTTATCTCCCTTGTTTTCGGTCCTCTACTTTGTATGCTTTTTACCCTACGCTTTTAGGGAACTTGCCGGCAAGGGACCTTTGCCGCGAGCGCTGAGTGCTGGACTCTGAGCAGCCTGCTGGCAAAGGCCTTATCGGCAAGCAACCTTGCCGCAGCTAGTCGCAATGCACTTAGCTTGCTGAGCGAACTCGAAAACGAAGTAAGGGCGCGACACTTGTCGCAGCTCACTTAAGCCGTTGAGCGTACTCGAAAACAAGGCAATGGTGCGGCTTAGCCACGGGTAGGTTCCTCCGCGCACAGGTTTTCCATACAAAGTGTGGTTGTTCAAGGAAGATAACTGAAATTTTTAAAAAAATTTGAACTGCTCAAATTCTGGTAACTTAGCTTTCATGATCTGTTTGTTCTCCGGTAAGCTTCTCTTTCTTGAACAGCACTTGGTTCGTCCTCCACTTCCTTCCCCCCCGGCAAACTTGTGCGCGAGGAATGTTTTCTTCTGCTTAAGAGGGAAAGAAAAGGAGAAGAGGAAACAAGTATAGGGTTTCTCGGCGTGGCAATGCTTACCGGATATGTGCGTTGCACAAGATGCCAAACAGTGCATGCAAATAACGAAGAAAGGCATGAAAATGGCAAATAGTGCGAAACACAAAAGCTTTACTGATGCACGGGATCTGCGCCCGGCTTTGTACAAAGGTTTGCATGCGACAGCGGCAAAACTCGTACAAAATGTGGTTGCCGGAGCGGATCACGGCAACCGCGCCTTATGGGTGAAACTTGCGAAGATGCTCTATATTCCAGGAGTTGCTCACCGGTAAGCCTTCTTCGGTCTCAAGGCGGACAGCGCCGGGCCTTGTGACTTGTCTCACCCGATAAGGGCCTTCCCACTTCGGCGTCAACTTGTTGGAATTCTTGGCGGACTGAACACGCCGAAGAACAAGGTCGCCTTCCTCGAGACTCCTGGCCTTAACCTTGCGGCTATGGTAGCGGCGCAAGGCTTGTTGGTATCGAGCAGCTCGTACAGCAGCCTGGAGGCATTCCTCCTCGAGGAGCATTGCATCATCTTGTCGCAGTTGCTCTTGCTCGAGCTCATCATAAGCGAGCACTCGAGGAGATCCGTATACGAGTTCCGTGGGGAGAACTGCCTCTGCCCCATAGACAAGGGCAAAGGGTGTCTGTCCGGTGGCTCGACTTGGTGTCGTTCTGATTGACCAAAGAGCCGCCGGCAACTCCTCTATCCAGTTTCTTCCGCACTTGCGCAGCCTGTCGAAGGTTCTTGTCTTGAGCCCGCGCAGCACTTCAGCATTGGCCCTCTCCGCTTGACCATTGCTCCTCGGGTGAGCAACAGAAGCGAAGCAGACCTTGGCGCCAAGGTCTTGGACGTACTGCATGAAGCCGCGACTTGTGAATTGTGTACCGTTGTCGGTGATGATCCTGTTAGGGATCCCGAAACAGCAAACAATCGCTCTGAAGAACCTGACTGCTGACTGTGCTGTCACCTTTCTCACCCGTTCCACTTATGGCCACTTTGTGAACTTGTCGATCGCAACGTACAAGTACTCAAAGCCCCCGACAGCACGGGGGAAGGGGCCGAGGATATCGAGCCCCCAGACCGAGAAGGGCCAGGACAAAGGGATCGTCTGGAGAGCTTGAGCTGGCTGGTGAATTTGTTTGGCATGGAACTGGCACGCTTCACACTTGGTTACTTGTGCAGTCGCATCTTGGAGGGCTTCTTGCCAAAAGAACCCTTGCCGGATTGCCTTTCCGGCAAGTGCCCTTGCGCCAATGTGGTGGCCGCATATGCCTCCATGTATTTCTGCCAACAGCTTCTGTCCATCTTCTCTGGAAATGCACTTCAATCTGACACCATTGAGCCTTCTTCTGTACAGTTCATTGTCCACGAACTGGTACATACTTGACTGCCTGGTTACTTTCTCTATCTCTGCTGGGTTGTCGGGAAGTTCTCTAGTTTGCAGAAAACGGACGATCTGCTGTGCCCATGCCGGAGCTCGAGGCTCAACGGCAAGGACTAAAGGCATGAGGGCCGCTGCGGGAACCCCAGCTTCTTCGGCAAGGACCTCTGGTTCTGCCGGAGCTGATGGTTCCCCGGCAAGCCTGCCGGGGCAAGGCTTGTCGGGAATGTTTGCTTCAATTGTACAGACCCTTAGATCTGCAGGAGCAAACTGTTCCTCAGCGTTCTGACTGTTGATCTTGGGGACCTTGGCGGCGGCTTCGGGAAGATCCGCCGGCAAGTAGTCGCCGGAGACCAACTTTCTCTTCTTGGGCTGCCCAATTGATGGTGTAACGGATGGCTGAGTCAGCTTGAGCAGGAAGGTCCTTGGTTCCACAGGTAACTTCATTGCAGCACACTTTGAAAGGCCATCAGCAATATCATTCTGAGCTCTCGGGACGTGCTCCATTTGCAGACCTTCAAAGTGCTCTTCAAGCTTTCTCACTTCATCTACATAAGCTTCCATCAAAGGGCTTTGATAACTTTTGTTCACTTGTCGGACCACCAACTGAGAATCTCCCCGCACAATCAACTTCTTGATCCCAAGTTCAGCTGCAACCTTGAGGCCGGCAAGCAGACCTTCATACTCAGCAGTATTGTTTGTCGCTTGTTCCTTGGGAAAGTGCATCTGGATAACATACTTGAGGTGCTCTCCGGTGGGCGCACTGAGCACCACGCCGGCACCGGCGCCTTGCAGCGAGAAAGCACCATCAAAGTACATCATCCATTCGCTTGTCGCTTCTTGTACGGGGACGCTTGTCTCTGGAACTTCATCATCCGGCATTGGGGTCCATTCAGCTATGAATTCTGCCAAGGCTCTGCTCTGTATGGTTGAAGTACTTTCAAACTTGAGACCAAAGCTCGACAGTTCCAGTGCCCACTCGACGATCCTGCCTGTTGCTTCTGGATTCTGCAATATCCTCTTCAATGGAAAGCGGGTGACCACTGTTATCTCGTGTGCTTGGAAGTAATGGCGCAGCTTTCTCGAGGCCATGAGGAGACCGAAAAGCAACTTCTGCACCCCAGAGTATCTCGATCTAGCCCCCTGCAAGAGGGAACTTACGAAATACACTGGGCGCTGCACCATCTTCCTTCGCACTTCTCCTTGCTCCTGCGCAGAGTTGTCCTTGTCGGGGCCAGAGCTTGCCGGTGGAGCCCCCTGCTTGTCGCTGGACTCGCTCGCCGGAGGTGTGGGCTCTTCCTCTGTCTCCCTTTCCGCTACCAACGCAGCACTAACCACTTGATTGGTCGCCGTTAAGTACAGCAGCAATTTCTCTTGTGGTTTAGGTGCGACAAGTATTGGCGTGGAGGACAGGTATCCTTTCAAATCTTGCAGCGCTGCCTCCGCTTCCGGAGTCCATTTCATAGGACCTGCCTTTTTCAAGATTTTGAAGAATGGCAGGGCGCGTTCTGCAGATTTTGAAATGAACCTGCTGAGGGCAGCCACACAACCAGCAAGTCTCTTTACGTCCTTGACGCGCTTCGGGGCTTCGATCTGCTCGATGGCCTTTATCTTGTCGGGATTGGCTTCAATCCCCCTCTGGGACACAAAGAACCCGAGAAGCTTGCCGGAGGGGACTTCGAAGACGCACTTCTCGGGGTTCAACTTGAGCTGGATCTTGCGCAGGTTTGCAAATGTCTCTTCCAAGTCTTGTATCAGGGTATCTTTGCTCTTGCTCTTGACCACTATGTCATCCATGTAAGCTTCTACATTTCTGTGGATCTGTGGCTCAAAAGCAGTGTGCACCACCCTTGCAAATGTTGAGCCTGCATTCTTCAATCCAAAAGGCATGCGTATGAAGCAATATGTGCCACATGGAGTAATGAATGCAGTCTTCTCTTCATCTTCCTTGGCCATAAAAATCTGGTGGTAGCCTGAGTATGCATCAAGGAAAGAGAGCAGCTCACACCCAGCAGTGGAGTCAACAATCTGGTCAATGCGCGGCAAGGGAAATGGATCCTTGGGACATGCTTTATTCACCTCAGTGAAGTCTATACACAGTCTCCACTTCCCGTTGGCCTTACGCACGACAACTGGATTTGCTAACCACGTCGGATGGATCACGCCTCTAACCAGGCCCGCTGCTTCTAGCTTCTTAATCTCTTCGGTAATGAATTCTTGGCGCTCCACGGCTTGCTTCCTGACTTTCTGCTTGATGGGCCGCGCATGAGGACAAACAGCAAGCTTGTGCTCAATTACCTTCCTGGGAACGCCGGGGATGTCAGATGGTTGCCAAGCAAACACATCGACGTTCGCCCGCAGGAAAGCAACGAGCGCGCTTTCCTATTTGCTATCAAGCGTAGCACTGATGGTGAAGGTACCACCAGTGCCGTCCTCCTTGGCGGACACCTTCTTGGTTGCCGGTGGAGCGGCCATCCCTTTCTTGCACTTGCCGGTGGAGCTCGATGGAACGTCCTCGATGGCAGCGCAGCACTCCGAAGAGGTGCGTTTGCCGGAGTCGGCCCCAGAGCACTTGCCGGACTTGGTCTTGGTCTTCTTCCCCCCGGGAGCTTCAGCGGCAAGTGTGTCCTCTCCACCGCGGCTGCTGCATCCCGGTATATCTTGTCGGCGCAGATAAGCGCGTCCTTCTTGTCGCCGGGGACAGAGATGATGCTTATCGGCCCCGGCATCTTGAGTACGTTGTAGGCGTAGTGGGAAGCTGCCATGAACTTGGCGAGGGCAGGACGTCCAAGTATCCCATTGTATGGCAATGAGATATCGGCCACGTCAAAGGTTATCCTCTCCGTCCTGAAGTTGAGCTCCCCGCCAAAGGTCACTGGCAGAGTAATCTTGCCCTTCGGCTTGCTCCTCCCCGGGTTTATTCCTTGGAACGAACCGGTTTCTCCGAGCTCGCCGTCTGGGATCTGGAGTTTCTTGATCACAGCCGAGGAGATCAAGTTCAGGCCGGCCCCGCCGTCTACCAACATTTTGGTGACCTTGAGGTTGCGGATGGTTGGTGAGACCAACATCGGCAAGCACCCGACCGCCGTGGTGCGGTCAGGGTGATCCTCAAGATCAAAAATGATGGGCGTGCTGGACCACTTCAGGAGCCTGCGCGACTCAACGGGCGGCTCTGCTGCGTTTACTTCCCGCACCCACTGCTTGAGTTGGCGGTGGGAAGCGTGCAGAGAGGCGCCTCCATCGACACACAGAACTTCTGTGGCCTTCTGGAACTCCTGCTCGCTGTTATCACCTTCCTCCATGTCGTCGTCGTCCTCTTCTTCCTCATCCTTGTCGCGGCCCCGGGGAGGTCGATCACCTTGCCGCTGCTTGGCCTTGCCGCGGCGTCCTCCCCGGCCATTGAATGGCCGCTTCTTGCTTGGCTCTCCTCCGCCACCTTGAGCCTTCTCCTTGTCGCGACGCTCGTATTCAGCTTTATGCTGCTCTACGAGGTACTCGACTCGCTTGCAGTTCGAAAGGTCGTGGCCCTTGGTGCGGTGGATCTTGCAATATTGCTTGTCGGAGCCGTCCTGCTTGTCGGCTGCCGCCACAGGGGCAGGCTCCTTGCCGGAGCCGCCAGCCTGTGCTGTTTTGGCGGGAGCCTCCTTGCCGGACTTCTCGACGACCATCACTTCCTTGCTCTTCTTCTTTCTATTGTTCCGCCGCCGGCTCTTCTTTGCCGGGGCGGCATCCTCGCTGTCGCTTCCCCCTGCGCCAGCATCCTCCCCGGGGAGTCTCCTCCCCTCTTCGGCGCGCGTGCACTTGTCAGCCAGAGCGTAGAGCTCGCTGACATCCCGTATCTTGGTCACGGCCATCTCTTCCCGCATGCGACGGTTACGCACGTTCTGGTGGAACGCGCTGATAACCGCCGCGGGGTGGACGTCGGGAATATTGTGTTGCACGCGGCTGAACCGTTGAATGTACTTGCGCAGGGATTCTCCTTCCTTCTGGGCCAAGATGTGGAGATCACTCTCCTGGCCGTGGGGTTTGTGGCCGCCCGTGAAGGCGCCAACAAACTGATGGCACAAATCTGCCCACGAAGAAATGGAGCCTTCCGGCAAGTGCATAAGCCAAGAACGGACGTTTGGCTTAAGCACCAGCGGGAAGTAGTTGGCTAATATCTTCTCGTCGCGTCCCCCGGCAGCTTGCACCGCGATGGTGTAGATGCTGAGGAACTCCGAGGGGTGCGTCTTGCCGTCGTACTTCTCGGGTACGTCGGGCTTGAAGTTTTTCATGCTGGGCCACTGGACGCGCCGCAGCTCACGGGTAAACGCAGGGCAACCTGCCGCGTACGGCAAGTCGCCTGGTTCACCGGGCGCGTGCGTGTCGACAGCGGTCCCAGCACGTTGATCCGATTGTCGCCGGGCTTCTCGCCGGCGCTCGATCGTCGTCCGAGCATCTTCTTGCCGCCGATCGTCAAGTACTTGGCGCTGGTCCCGACGAGCCCGCGGATCCGACGACGCCGTGGAGTCGTCGTCGACGTTAATCCGGCGGGGAGGCGTCTTCTGCTTCCGCGGCGGGGAGTGCACGGTGGTTGCACCCCCGGCGGTCTTGTTGCCGTCGGCCTTCGCCTGGTCGACTTGCCGTGGCCGCGAGGTCGCCGGCTGCTGCGGCGTGTCGTTGTTGGCGAAGGCGATGAGGCTTTGGATTGTTGCCCTCCAGTCTTCGGCCTTGTCTGCCGCTGGAGGGAAATCGAGGAGCAGTTGCGCTCTTGCGAGAGCTTCTGCTGGAGAGGAGGGGAGCGGTGGCGAGCGGTGCGAGGAGCGAGATATGCTCGGACTTCTAACAGGGTTAGAAGGAGCAGTCTCTCGCCCCGGCGACCACGCCTTGCTCGTGCCAGGACGATGGACTAGAGCATCCCGCGAGCCTCCGGTTTGTCCTTGGCCCAGCAAGCGGATGGTACCTCCTGTACCACGACGCTGCTGGCCTGTCGTCTGCTGAGATGGGCGTGGCGCGTCTACGGACACCGAAGCCTTGGAGTTGGTCTGGTTGTCCGCCTTGTCCTTGGATTTGGCGGTGCCGTGAGTTTCCTCACCGGCGACCACCCTTCCGCCGGCGTCTCCTCCACCCACCGTCGGTTCTGGTGGCAGGGGAATCGACGCAGACGGGCCTGCGACCTCCGAAGCCTTCTTCTTCGGGGCCATGTTGCTGCTACTGACGAAGCTGACGAAGTTGGAGAGGTTGATGAAGAATGCGCCCGCGTGAGCGCCGGATCAGGTTCGCACAACCTCGACGCCCCCTACCTGGCGCGCCAAAGATGTCGGGGGAAACTGTCCACCGCGAACACCTATGGGACCGGAGCCCCTTGTACGTTGCGGTGAGGGAGCGGAGGGAGCACAAAGAGCGGATCGAAGAGCACACGCGGGCAGTTTACCCAGGTTCGGGCCGCGCGGACGTGTAAAACCCTACTCCTGCTTGATTTGTATTGAGTTTGTGAACTCGGGATCTTGAAGAACTAGCTACACCGAGCAAGAGAGCTATCTAGGTTCCGAACCCTTTCTACGTTGTGCATGGGCCTCCTTTTATAGCTCAAAGGGGTCAGCGACAGGTGTCAACGTAGAGGAGGGCAAAAATGTAACTTTGGTGGTAGTTGTAACAGTGCGGGAATAGTGCATGAACAGTGGACGAACAGTGGTCTTCACCTAACTTGACAGTGGGGGACAAGGGTATTAAATGCCCGTCACCGTCGGCCCCAAAAGCACCCGTCCCTGCGTCTCCGTTCGCCACGGCGGTAGCCTCGTCACCGTGGAGTGCCACCGTGTCCCCCAGGCTGCACAGCCATCCGCCACGCGTCCCTGGAAGGGCCCCAGGGCGACGCGTGGGCCGATGAGCTGGAGCGCGGGCACACAGCGCAGGCTTCCCCCGGCAAGCACCTTGCCGGGGTCTTGATCTTGCCGGGCCCGGAAGCTTGTCGCTCCCCGGGCCCTACCGGGGCGCATGATGCGCCAAGGCATGTCTTCTGAGATGCAGTCTTCTGGTTTTCCTGGCAAGCTCCTCTTGCCAGGGTCTTGTGCTAATGTGATAGTCTTGAGCCTGGGACGGCCTTCCCGGCAAGCTCCACTTGCCGGGGCCTTGATCTTCTGTCTTGTATACTTTGTTTTTGAATGGTTTTATAGGGACCAGAAAGGTTTCCGGCAAGCACGTGGTAAACCCTGCCGCGGGAAGCTGCTACTGCCCGTGCACAAGTTGGAGTACTAAGGTACCCCTATCTTAGTACACCGACATGTAGTGTGCTGAGTTTTATTGTATATTTTTATAACTGTTGTGATTTTAGGGTTTAGAATTGGCCACATGTATTTCTTTTACACATATGCTTTACACTGCTCATGATAATACATTGCTATTTATTTTTCCCATATTGCATTGTAGTGCTAGCAGAATTGTTGAATTGCTTTAGTAGTTTCCTTTGTACTTCTTGCTGCAATTGTTCCAATCTTTTGTTTTCTGTATTGTTGTACTGCTTTCTAGCATTGGTGTAGTACTTCTGTTGTTGTTATGTTTATTATATCAATTATATTTATTTCCTTTTGCGCAGCGGATACAGTTGACGGTGTTGCAGCGTCTGAAACTTATTCATTGTCTTCTTTGATTTTGTTTGTAGAAGATTTTGTTTCCCGGTCAGAAAATGATATATCAGATGTTCTATCTGATTTTCGCTTAGAGTTTGATGGAGAAGATGGTAATAAGGTTGATGAGGTTGTGAATATGCCTGAGGACATCCCTGCTGCGGTTACTCCTGAGGACATTCCTGCTGCGAATACGCCTGAGGACATTCCTGCTCGCAACCGTAGGTCTAAGGCATTGAATGATAGGCAAAGTCAGCCTGCCAGCAATCCTTCTAGCCCTGTTGGAAGGGGTGAGCATGATATTGGCTCTTTGGGACTTTCGGAGACGCAGTCACAGTCCGTTGATGGTACAGAGGCTGTGACTTAGCCTGAGGATGTCGCTGATCAGCTCGAGGCTGAGAAGTTAAGGGTGGCGGAGAAAATAGCAGCTGCTCAAAATCGAAGGTCGAAGGCATTGCACGATATTTCATCTCAATGCACGGACATAGTTGCTCATGATAATGCTGGTGTTTCTGATGGCCCTCCGAGTCCTGTAAACCATGTCCCTGTAAAAAGATTAGAACAACTTGTAGGAAGGTAAAGTCACCTCCTGATGCTCCAGTACGCAGAAGCCCGCGTGTTCTGCCTAGACAATCACCTGATGTCGATGGTAAACGGCAAAGTCCTAAAGTTATTCAGAGCGGTAGCTCTGCAAATCTTAATCCTGTTGCTGCAAAAAAGGTGAAGGAAGCTAACCAGGCTGTGTCCAAGGCTAAGGCACCTATTGATAAGAAGAAGAATGATGTTCTTAAGCGTAAGGAGAAGGTTTTCTCCAAGGGCCAGCAAACTAGAGGTAGCACAAAGAAGTTACCTCGTGCTACTCGCAAATCAGTGCGTTTTGCAAAGGATGATGATTTTGAGTCCGATGAGGGTGATGATGGTGATGAAGAAGGCGACGATGACAAACCTTATGTTTCTGAAGAGGTTCCTGATTCTGGATATGATATCAGGAAGGTGAATTTTTATTTCGTTATTTCTTGTCAAGTGTTTCTTGCATAATATATTATATACTTCCCTTTGATGTTATGATTGAACTGCCAATTGTGTAGTTATTGTACTTCTTGTATGTCACATCCCTAGCTAGCACTTGCATTAGGATCTGACTAGAGTGTGCATCATGTTTACTTTCAAAGAAACTTGAAATGGGATTAACAGAAACCCCAGCACCCCTCCCCTAACAACTAGGGTTTGCTAAAATATTTTCCAATGTACCCAAAATGCCCTTCAAAATGTTCATCATTTCTGCCTTGGTCTTAAACCTCTGCCAAAAATGGTGCACAATTTTCTAGGACAATCTAGGGTTTTGGATTAAATCATATGGTATTTGAATTTGGGCATTTAAATTCTATAAAATATTTTAAATGCTCAAATAATCATGAACTATAATGTTTCCTACTGTTCATATTATATACAGCAGGTATGACAAGTGTTATGATTTATAAAAATGTTTAGGCATTTTTATTAATTAAACAAAGCTGCAAAAGAAATGAAACAGAAAACAAAATAGAAAAAAGAGGAGAGAGAGAGAACTTACCTGGCGCCACCCGGCCCAGCCCAGCTGCCGCTCCAGCGAGCTGCTTGGCTCGGCCAGGCAGGCAGGCAGGTGCTCGACGGCGACCGCACGGCGCGCCACGCAGCTGCCCGCCGCCCTGCTTCGCCCCCTCGCCGTTCTGGAGGCATGGATCGAACGTCCACGTCTCCCTCGACCCCCCAGACACCTCCGCTTCTCCCCAGCTCCTCTCCTCCGCTCTCCCCGCGCCATGGCCGACGCCGCCGTGATCGCACCGTCGTAGAAGCCGCGTCCACCGTCGTCCCCGAGCTCCGCCGTGTTGTCCCTCGTCTCCGCCGTCCTCGACTGCTTCAACAGGCCGAGCCCCGAGCGCTCGCCCGCCCTGGAGACGCCCCCGAGCTCTTCTTCCCCAACTCCGGCCGCGGAGATCCCCCTCGCCGTGCTGCTCAGCTCCGACCACCCCCGAGCTCGCTTCGGTGCTTGCTGCAACCGCTGTGAGCCTAGCTACCTCCTCCCCCTCTCCGTTGGCTCCCTCTTGCCCTGTAACACACTGCACGTAGCTCACCCGCACGCACCGCCGCCGTGCTCGTCGCCGGTGATGCTCCGGTGACCATTTGGTCACCGGCACCCGTCCATCGCACTCACAACAGCACGTAGACGCGAACGGTGCTACGCACGCATCGCCTAGGCACCTGCAGCCGCATCTCCACACACGCCCGACGCCGGTCGCCGCCGTCGAGCTCGTTGCCGTCGTCTCCGGCCACCCCAGGTCCGGCGACCACCTCCATCCGATGCGGAAGAGCAAGAGCTCTCCAACGCACCCAACCGCAGCTCGAACCGTGCACCGTAGACGTTTTCCGAAGCACGCCGCCGCGTTTGGCCTCGCCGGCGGCTAAACGCCGGCGAGTTGGACCAGTTTTGACCACGGGTTTGACCCCTTGGGTCAATGACATGTGGGCCCTGCCCGCAAGTCAAACTTAGTTTAGGTTTTATTTTAATTTTAATTAGTTAATTAGTTTAGTCACTGACACGTGGGCCCTGGCCCCACTGACAGCTAATTAGTTTTAACTAAACTCTAATTAACTCAGTTAATTAGCTGTGACACTGACATGAGGGACCCACTGGTCAGGTTTGACCTAGACTGGCCCTGTTGACTGACTGACGTCAGCATGATGTCATGCTGACGCAGTAAAGGTTTTTCTGGGATTTTTAGATTTAAAAAAATTCAGGAAATTCCAGAAAATACCCAAAACTTCTAAAAATCATATAAAATCAACCATAGCTCAGATGGAAAAGATTTATATATGAAAAATGATCAGAAAAATCCAATCTATCTAATGGCACAGGTTTCATGCATGTTTGAACAAGTTAACTTGCTGTATATATCAAAAACATGATAATGCACTTATTTAAATAATAGTTTGAACTTCAATTTGAATACTTGATTCAAATAGGTTCAAACCCTTCTGGTTTTAGTTGCATTAGCCAACACACATGCAGCTTGCCATGTCATAAACATGCATCATATTGTTGCATTTGTTTGTTAATGATTGTATCGTCGGTATTCCCTGTGTTAGGTCCTGCTCCCGAGGATACTGCTGCGTATCCAGTTGAAGAGCAGTACCCGACAACTACCTTGTCAGGCAAGCAATCATTGATCATTCCGATACAAACCCAATCTTCTCGCTCCTGCTCTCTTTTACTGCATTAAGGCAACAGCGCGTGAACTGCTACTTGCTGCGGTAGTTGAACCCTATTCCCTTGCATGACCTGTCATTGCCACAGTAAATAGTTGAAACCCACTAGCATGTGTAGGAGTTGATTGAGCCATGTGATGTGTGATCCACCATGCTATTTACTTATGTTGCCTGCTATGCTTAGAGTTGTGTCTGGTCTGATTCATCTGGGTGATGGATCAGAGTGAAATGATCTTACCGATAAAGAGAGGGAAGTGTGGAATACGCTTGGTAAAGGTATCGATGAAAGGCCATGTAGGAGTACATGGTGGGTTGTTTCATTGGAATCGTCCATAGGACCCGAGATATGTGTGTGTGATTCAAGTTACAGTTACTACCACACATTGGGCCCTGAAATATGACCCCGCTCGACTTATTGACTGCCCTTGTACTCTGTCCAGGAGTTGCAACTAGTTTCTGGTGTTTATAGTTTACTGGAGGTCGTGCGCAGCGCTGACCCTCGGGGTGGGCTGTGATGCGACAGGTACGTGGCACGGTGTACCGGTTGCCCGTTTGGTGACTCGGGAACCCTGTACACATCGTTTGGGGCCGTGAGCGACACCCCGGCCGGATCTCCCCACGGATGGAACCCAAATAGGCGATAAACCTGGACGAGAGACTTGAGTGGTTGGTTAGGTCGTGGTCTACACCCACGTCGGCTTTCGCTTGAAGTCTGCCGAGCACATGTCGTGTGCAGACGCTAAGTGGTGAAAACATGTGTGAAGAAGTACACCCCTGCAGGGTTATCAAACTATTCGAATAGCCGTTGTTCGCGGTACGAACTACTTGGTTACTCTTACAGTTCATAGACAAGTTGATGGATACTACTAAAAGCCTCAAGATAAGCGTGAGTGCCGTGGATGGCCCTTCCGTAGGATGACGGAAGAGGATCCTCGGCAGTGTATTGATGTGGTGATTAGTGGACTCGTGTTCGTAACAATATCTTGCAATCCGTTGAGAGTTGTAGTATAGGTTAGCCAAGGTCAAAGCTGGCATTCTGCTATAAACTCCAATATCCCCCTTTGATAATGTTGCATGTATGATAGGTTCTGTGGTAAGACTTGCTGAGTACCTTTGTACTCATGTTTGCTTAATAACTGTTGCAGAGGAGAACCCTGTCCCTGCTGATGGGTTCTACATAGACGTTGATGTCGACGAGTAGCTTGGCACCCAGACGGTGATCTGGAGCTTGTGAAGGGCCTTGTAGATAGTCAATCTACACCAAGCCTGTTTTATTTTCTAAGTTGTCTGTACTCAGACATGTAGCTTCCGCTTGTGCTTGTATGACTGTATGACTTGAGTGTTGGGTCATGTGACCCCTACCTGTATGACTATGTTATGTATGGCTCTTGGAGCCTTTTAAATAAAGTACTTTGAGTCATAGAGTTCTGTTGTGATGCAATGTTGTATTTGCACATATTGAGCATATTGCGTGTATGATTGAAATGCTTGGTATGTGTGGGATCCGACACCTAGTTGTTTTCCTTTGGTAGCCTATCTTACAGGGAAATGCCTCCTAGTGATTCCAATGAGCCTTGGTAGCTTGCTACTGCTCGGAACACGTAGGCTGGCCGGCATGTGTCCTTCTTCGTTCCTGTGTCTGTCCCTTAGGGGAAATGTCACGCGTTGTACCTTTAAGTCCATGTAGCTTGCTACGACTTGGGTTCATACGTTGATGACCGACACGTTCGTTGCTGGGTCATGGATGCCTGTCTCTGTAATTTAGTGCCACTTTTGGTTTATAACTAGCCATGTCGGCCCGGGTTCTCTGTCATATGGATGCTAGCGACACTGTCATATACGTGTGCCAAAATGCGCAAACGGTCCCGGGCCAGGTAAGGTGGCACCCGTGGGGTTACCGTGCGTGAGGCCGCAAAGTGATATGACGTGTTACAGCTAGATCGGTGTGACTTAGGATCGGGGTCCTGACAGCGTTGGCATCAGAGCTGGACTGCCTGTAGGTTTCTCAAGCCAAACTGGTCGATGTTGAGTCTAGAAAAATTCTTAGTTATATGTAGGGGAATTGATTGTGGAAGGGAACGTAAGGCTCTTTTACTCCTTTACCTTATGCCCTTCTGATCTGAGTCAGTCTATTCTTTCTACGGGGATTTAGGATTAGGCCTCTTATCCTTACTAGGTTCACGTGTTACTAATCCGTAGACTCTTAGGATTGTTGGTTTCAAGCCTCAGTTCAGTTTCTATCCTTTTGAGTATGATGATTGTTGAACCGGAACCTTGATATGGAATTGTTGAGTGGCTATGCTATCATTTGTATGATGTCTCAAATCTTTGTTTGAGCATTTACAGTTGTTATGCTGCCCGATTTCTTCCAGAAACACTAATGCCTTTGCACTACTCCGTGTTTTAGATGTCTGGCCGCATTCCTCACCAAGTGGTTCGTTTGACTCGGTGCATTAATGTGCCCGGACACACGGCCATGCTAGTCCGTGTGATGACTGAGACCGGTTATCCCTGGTATCCTGAATACACTGTGGAGGAACAGTATCGGGATTTCAATCAAAGTCAGTTTTTCTGCACAGTCCGGATATACCCCTCATATCCCGGAGCAAATGATCCCATCCATTGGTCTTATGGACTCGGGATTACCATCGAGATGGCAGTACAGGATGCCGCTTATTCGATGATGACCATTCTCCGTGCTAGGCATGCCCTGTTGCTGAACACTGAGTTCTGTTACATGCCAGCTTCACTCCCCGGAGAGGAAGGCTACTACACTGGTCTGTATACTGATGCTGCTCATGAAGAGCCACTGCTTCAGACTACTGTTCAGATGTTGGAGGATAGGGACCGTGAGGTCCGTGCCCTCCGAATGGAGCTGTATAACACCCGAGCCGCTCACTGGACTACTTTGACACGCTGCTGTGCACGCCGGATATCTGGACATGCGGGATTTGTATCCTGTGCGGACTCGTCTGCCTGATCGCATGGATTGGCGTGACGTTGGGGGAATTACACCTCCACGTGGGCGTCGGTTACCACCAGCATCGGGACCGAGACCACACCCATGCCCTTATGGTCCACAGCCTTCGAGTGCTCGCGAGTTCCAAGATCCGTCTGTACCACTTCCAGGCTACGGTGGTAATCTTTACAAGGATTACTACGCGAATGTCTGAGCTAGTTCGTGGTAGTAGTAGTATTGTAGTGGTTGTATTTCCACAGTCCTGCGCGTCTTGTGGAATATGACTTAGTGTGTACTGAATTCCGGAGGTGTAGTTAAATAATGTATAGGAGCTTGGAATGCCTCTGATGGGATGTATCGTCTTTCACCGCAATTGTACTTTAGCCTTGGCTTGTACTAAACTTTGTATGGTGTGTATGACCACTGGTGTATATATAGCAGTTCCTATATTACCATGTCGTACGGATGAACATCTTTGCATTCTGTGTCATCCATTACATTCTGCACTTCTATGTCAAATTTTGCCATCCTTGTCTAAACCGTTGTTTTGTTTTCCTAGGATGGTCAACACTCGCAACACTCCTGCTGCTCAGGAGCAGGGTGAGGCTAGTGGGGCTAGAGATGGAAATCTGCCCCAGCCACCCTCTTTGGCGGAAGTTATGCTTGAAGCAGAACGGAACAAGAGAGAGACCAACCGTCTGCTGGAACGCATTGAGCAAAACACTGGGTTCCGTCAGAGGAATGACGTGGTGTCAATCCACGATTTTATCAAGATGTGTCCACCGAAGTTTCATCACTCCACTGAACCTCTGGATGCTGATGACTGGCGACGTAGCATCACCCACAAGCTACACTCTGCCCGTGTGGCCGAAGCTGACAAGGTTATCTACGCCGCCTACCATCTTGAGGGCCCTGCCAGTCTTTGGTGGGAAAACTTTGAAGCTATGCGTCCTGCTGGCCAAGTCACTACCTGGGTTGAGTTCAGTGAGGCATTCCGTGAACATCACATTCCGGAAGGTCTCATGGATCGCAAGCGGGAGGAATTCTGCAATTTCACCCAGGGCCGTTTAACTGTGGACGGCTATAGTCGTGAGTTTGGTAATCTGGCACGCTATGCACCTGAGGAAGTATCCACCGATGCCAAGAAACAGGCGAGGTTCCGCAAGGGACTCAGCCCTGAACTCCGTCGTGATCTACGTCTGCACGAGTGCACCTCTTTCCAGAAGTTGGTTAACAAGGCTATCAGTGCTGAGACAAGCCAGACCGACTTCGAGGCCACCCGCAAGCATACTCGAGACCTTGGTTCCTCATCCGGCTCTGGCTCTCACAAGCGCCGTGTGTGGGTCCCTAACACTGCTCTGCCACCCAAGTATACACCGAGGCCATCCTATGAGGCGCCTCGTCCAACTCAACAGTTTGCACCTGCTAAGACCTATGGAGGTCCACCCTCCAACTTTGCTCCACGCCCTACCACTGTGACATGTTTCAAGTGTGGAGAACCGGGACACTACATGCGTGATTGTCCCCAGAATCAGCCAGGAAAATCCGTTGGCCGTGGTAAGCCAACCGGCAAGGTGAACTATGTCAAGCCAATCCCCACTGCACGTGGTCATGTCAACTATGTTTCTGCCGAAGAAGCTTATGAGGATCCTAACGTCGTCCTTGGTACGCTTCTCGTAAACTGCCATCCGGCATCTGTTCTTTTTGATACTGGAGCATCCCATTCGTTCATATCTGAGAGTTATGCTCGATTGCACAACATGACTTTTTGTGACATGCCTACTTCCATGGTTATTCAAACTCCTGGTTCAAAGTGGCAAACCTCTAGGGTAAGCCATGGAAATGAAATCCTTGTCGATAGACTTGTTTTCCTTGCATCTTTAATCGCTCTCAAGTCCTCGGACATAAACATCATTTTGGGTATGGATTGGATGACAAATCATTACGCCAAAATTGATTGCTTTACTCGGACCGTTCAACTTACACATCCATCCGGCAAGATAGTTAATGTCTTGACTCGAATGGCTGAACGTCAGCTCTACTCTCTTAATGCCAGCCCTCTACCAGAACTCGAAGATATCCCGGTAGTTCGTGACTTCCCGGATGTTTTTCCAGAAGAACTGCCAGGAGTTCCACCTGACAGAGATGTCGAGTTTGTGATAGATCTTATCCCTGGAACTGTCCCAATCTCTAGGAGACCTTATAAGATGGCACCACTAGAATTAGCTGAGCTAAAGAAACAACTCGATGAGTCCTTGCAAAAGGGTTTCATCCGTCCTAGTTCTTCCCCTTGGGCTTGCCCCGTCCTCTTCGTCAAGAAGAAGGATGGAACGGAGCGGATGGTTGTAGATTACCGACCTGTCAATCTGGTCACCATAAAGAATAAGTATCCGCTTCCTAGGATCAACGACCTGTATGATCAGCTCGCTGGATCCTCAGTCTTCTCTAAGATGGATTTGAGGTTGGGCTACCATCAAATCAAAATCAAGAACGGGGACATTCCTAAAACGGCTTTCGTTACTCGTTATGGCCAATATGAGTACACCGTCATGTCCTTCGGATTAACCAATGCCCCAGCTACTTTTTCTCGGTTAATTAATTCTATATTCATGGAGTATTTGGATAAATTCGTCGTGGTATACCTCGATGATATACTCATTTTCTCCAAGAACAAGGAAGATCATGCCGAGCATTTAAGGCTGGTATTGACGAAACTTCGAGAGCACCGCCTTTATGCCAAATTCTCTAAATGTGAATTTTGGTTGCCAGAAGTAACCTATCTAGGTCATGTGATCTCTGGCAAGGGTATTGCTGTCAATCCCGAGCGAGTTCAAGCCGTCCTTGATTGGACTCCTCCTGAATCGGTCAAGCAAGTTAGGAGTTTTCTTGGCTTAGCGAGCTATTGCCGACGTTTCATCGAGAATTTCTCCAAGGTTGCTAAACCTCTAACCGAACTCCTCAAGAAAGATAAAAAGTTTGAGTGGACCCCACAGTGCGAGTCCAGTTTTCAGGAACTGAAAAGACGCCTGACATCTGCACCTGTACTGGTACCACCAGACTTTTCCAAGGACTTTATAATCTATTGCGACGCCTCGCGACAAGGACTAGGTTGCATTCTCATGCAAGATCGTCAAGTGATTGCATACGCATCCCAACAGTTGCGTCTACATGAGGATAACTATCCTACTCATGATTTAGAGCTTGCAGCTGTAGTCCATGCACTCAAAACATGGCGACATTACCTCCTTGGTAATCGCTGTGAAATCTTCATTGATCACCAAAGTTTGAAGTATATCTTCACTCAACCGGATCTAAATCTCAGGCAAAGACGTTGGGTTGAGTTGCTCACCGACTACGACTTAGGAATCACTTACACTCCTGGAAAGGCCAATGTCATGGCTGATGCACTAAGTCGTAAGTCATATTGTAACAATTTAATGTTACAACAAAGTCAACCACTTCTCCACGAGGAATTTCGTAAGCTTAACCTTCACATTGTTCCTCGAGGATTCCTTTCCACCTTGGTGGCGAAACCTACCCTTATGGATCAAATCATAGCTGCCCAGAAGCGTGATAAAGGTGTATCACGACTCCAAGAGAACATTGTTAGCGGACTCGCTAAAAGTTTCTCTATGGATGATCGAGGTGTTGTTTTCTTTGAGAACCGTGTAGTGGTTCCCAAGAACCACCATCTGCGGCAATTAATTCTTAAGGAGGCTCATGAATCTCCTCTCACGATTCATCCCGGTAGTACCAAAATGTATCAAGACCTACGTCAAAGATTCTGGTGGACTAGGATGAAGAGAGAAATCGCTCAGTTCATTGCTAACTGCGACGTTTGTCGTCGAGTTAAAGCAGAGCATCAACGGCCTGCTGGCACCCTTCAACCTTTAGCTATTCCTGAATGGAAATGGGATAAAGTCGGTATGGACTTCATTACCGGGTTTCCCAGGTCCAGGAAAGGGAATAATGCTATCTTCGTCGTTATCGACCGCCTCTCTAAAGTAGCTCATTTCCTGCCTATTCGAGAGAGCATTACCGCTAGCCAGCTAGCAGACTTATATATCTCTCGAATAGTATCACTTCATGGTGTACCGTTGGAGATTAACTCAGACCGTGGAAGTCTTTTCACTTCACGATTTTGGGAAATTTTCCAGAATGCTATGGGAACTCATCTCTCTTTCAGTACTGCCTTCCATCCGCAATCAAGTGGTCAAGTGGAACGAGTCAATCAAATTCTGGAAGACATGCTTCGAGCCTCTGTCATTTCTTTCGGTATGGAATGGGAAAAGTGTCTTCCATTTGCCGAATTCGCTTATAACAATAGTTATCAAGCCAGCTTGGGTAAAGCTCCCTTCGAAGTTCTATATGGACGAAGGTGTCGAACACCTCTTAACTGGTCAGAGACCGGGGAAAGACAATTCTTTGGCTCGGATATGATTCAGGAAGCAGAAGAACAAGTTCGCATCGTTCGTGAGAGATTGAAAACAGCCCAGTCTCGCCAAAAGAGCCAATATGATAGTCATCATAAGGCTGTGACTTTTGAAGTCGGCGATAAGGCTTACCTTCGGGTTACTCCTCTTAAGGGAACCCATCGCTTCGGTATCAAAGGCAAATTGGCCCCTCGTTTCATCGGTCCTTTTCGCATTCTTGCCAAACGAGGAGAAGTTGCCTACCAATTGGAACTACCTCCGCACCTCTCCAGAGTTCATGATGTTTTCCACGTTTCCCAACTCAGGCGTTGCTTCTCGGATCCTATCCGCGGAGTGGACCACGAAACGCTTGATCTCCAAGACAATCTCACATATCGAGAATACCCCGTTCGTATTCTTGATCAAACCGAGCGCACCACTCGACGCCACAATATCAAGTTTCTCAAGGTTCAATGGTCACATCATTCCGAGAGTGAAGCTACTTGGGAAAGGGAGGGTCGTCTTCGACTTGAGTACCCCACCCTCTTTCCGGAGGAACCCGAATCTCGGGACGCGATTCTTTTAAGTGGGGGTGAGTTGTCACATCCCTAGCTAGCACTTGCATTAGGATCTGACTAGAGTGTGCATTATGTTTACTTTCAAAGAAACTTGAAATGGGATTAACAGAAACCCCAGCACCCCTCCCCTAACAACTAGGGTATGCTAAAATATTTTCCAATGTACCCAAAATGCCCTTCAAAATGTTCATCATTTCTGCCTTGGTCTTAAACCTCTGCCAAAAATGGTGCACAATTTTCTAGGACAATCTAGGGTTTTGGATTAAATCATATGGTATTTGAATTTGGGCATTTAAATTCTATAAAATATTTTAAATGCTCAAATAATCATGAACTATAATGTTTCCTACTGTTCATATTATATACAGCAGGTATGACAAGTGTTATGATTTATAAAAATGTTTAGGCATTTTTATTAATTAAACAAAGCTGCAAAAGAAATGAAACAGAAAAGAAAATAGAAAAAAGAGGAGAGAGAGAGAACTTACCTGGCGCCACCCGGCCCACCTGCCGGCCCAGCCCAGCTGCCGCTCCAGCGAGCTGCTTGGCTCGGCCAGGCAGGCAGGCAGGTGCTCGACGGCGACCGCACGGCGCGCCACGCAGCTGCCCGCCGCCCTGCTTCGCCCCCTCGCCGTTCTGGAGGCATGGATCGAACGTCCACGTCTCCCTCGACCCCCCAGACACCTCCGCTTCTCCCCAGCTCCTCTCCTTCGCTCTCCCCGCGCCATGGCCGACGCCGCCGTGATCGCACCGTCGTAGAAGCCGCGTCCACCGTCGTCCCCGAGCTCCGCCGTGTTGTCCCTCGTCTCCGCCGTCCTCGACTGCTTCAACAGGCCGAGCCCCGAGCGCTCGCCCGCCCTGGAGACGCCCCCGAGCTCTTCTTCCCCAACTCCGGCCGCAGAGATCCCCCTCGCCGTGCTGCTCAGCTCCGACCACCCCCGAGCTCGCTTCGGTGCTTGCTGCAACCGCTGTGAGCCTAGCTACCTCCTCCCCCTCTCCGTTGGCTCCCTCTTGCCCTGTAACACACTGCACGTAGCTCGCCCGCACGCACCGCCGCCGTGCTCGTCGCCGGTGATGCTCCGGTGACCATTTGGTCACCGGCACCCGTCCATCGCACTCACAACAGCACGTAGACGCGAACGGTGCTACGCACGCATCGCCTAGGCACCTGCAGCCGCATCTCCACACACGCCCGACGCCGGTCGCCGCCGTCGAGCTCGTTGCCGTCGTCTCCGGCCACCCCAGGTCCGGCGACCACCTCCATCCGATGCGGAAGAGCAAGAGCTCTCCAACGCACCCAACCGCAGCTCGAACCGTGCACCGTAGACGTTTTCCGAAGCACGCCGCCGCGTTTGGCCTCACCGGCGGCTAAACGCCGGCGAGTTGGACCAGTTTTGACCACGGGTTTGACCCCTTGGGTCAATGACATGTGGGCCCTGCCCGCAAGTCAAACTTAGTTTAGGTTTTATTTTAATTTTAATTAGTTAATTAGTTTAGTCACTGACACGTGGGCCCTGGCCCCACTGACAGCTAATTAGTTTTAACTAAACTCTAATTAACTCAGTTAATTAGCTGTGACACTGACATGAGGGACCCACTGGTCAGGTTTGACCTGGACTGGCCCTGTTGACTGGCTGACGTCAGCATGATGTCATGCTAACGCAGTAAAGGTTTTTCTGGGATTTTTAGATTTAAAATAATTCAGGAAATTCCAGAAAATACCCAAAACTTCTAAAAATCATATAAAATCAACCATAGCTCAGATGGAAAAGATTTATATATGAAAAATGGTCAGAAAAATCCAATCTATCTAATGGCACTGGTTTCATGCATGTTTGAACAAGTTAACTTGCTGTATATATCAAAAACATGATAATGCACTTATTTAAATAATAGTTTGAACTTCAATTTGAATCCTTGATTCAAATAGGTTCAAACCCTTCTGGTTTTAGTTGCATTAGCCAACACACATGCAGCTTGCCATGTCATAAACATGCATCATATTGTTGCATTTGTTTTTTAATGATTGTATCGTCGGTATTCCCTGTGTTAGGTCCTGCTCCCGAGGATACTACTGCGTATCCAGTTGAAGAGCAGTACCCGACAACTACCTTGTCAGGCAAGCAATCATTGATCATTCCGATACAAACCCAATCTTCTCGCTCCTGCTCTCTTTTACTGCATTAAGGCAACAGCGCGTGAACTGCTACTTGCTGCGGTAGTTGAACCCTATTCCCTTGCATGACCTGTCATTGCCACAGTAAATAGTTGAAACCCACTAGCATGTGTAGGAGTTGATTGAGCCATGTGATGTGTGATACACCATGCTATTTACTTATGTTGCCTGCTATGCTTAGAGTTGTGTCTGGTCTGATTCATCTGGGTGATGGATCAGAGTGAAATGATCTTACCGATAAAGAGAGGGAAGTGTGGAATACGCTTGGTAAAGGTATCGATGAAAGGCCATGTAGGAGTACATGGTGGGTTGTTTCATTGGAATCGTCCATAGGACCCGAGATCTGTGTGTGTGATTCAAGTTACAGTTACTACCACACATTGGGCCCTAAAATATGACCCCGCTCGACTTATTGACTGCCCTTGTACTCTGTCCAGGAGTTGCAACTAGTTTCTGGTGTTTATAGTTTACTGGAGGTCGTGTGCAGCGCTGACCCTCGGGGTGGGCTGTGATGCGACAGGTACGTGGCACGGTGTACCGGTTGCCCGTTTGGTGACTCGGGAACCCTGTACACATCGTTTGGGGCCGTGAGCGACACCCCGGCCGGATCTCCCCACGGATGGAACCCAAATAGGCGATAAACCTGGACGAGAGACTTGAGTGGTTGGTTAGGTCGTGGTCTACACCCACGTCGGCTTTCGCTTGAAGTCTGCCGAGCACATGTCGTGTGCAGACGCTAAGTGGTGAAAACATGTGTGAAGAAGTACACCCCTGCAGGGTTATCAAACTATTCGAATAGCCGTTGTTCGCGGTACGAACTACTTGGTTACTCTTACAGTTCATAGACAAGTTGATGGATACTACTAAAAGCCTCAAGATAAGCGTGAGTGCCGTGGATGGCCCTTCTGTAGGATGACGGAAGAGGATCCTCGGTAGTGTATTGATGTGGTGATTAGTGGACTCGTGTTCGTAACAATATCTTGCAATCCGTTGAGAGTTGTAGTATAGGTTAGCCAAGGTCAAAGTTGGCATTCTGCTATAAACTCCACTATCCCCCTTTGATAATGTTGCATGTATGATAGGTTCTCTGGTAAGACTTGCTGAGTACCTTTGTACTCATGTTTGCTTAATAACTGTTGCAGAGGAGAACCCTGCCCCTGCTGATGGGTTCTACATAGACGTTGACGTCGACGAGTAGCTTGGCACCCAGACGGTGATCTGGAGCTTGTGAAGGGCCTTGTAGATAGTCAGGCTACACCAAGCCTGTTTTATTTTCTAAGTTGTCTGTACTCAGACATGTAGCTTCCGCTTGTGCTTGTATGACTGTATGACTTGAGTGTTGGGTCATGTGACCCCTACCTGTATGACTATGTTATGTATGGCTCTTGGAGCCTTTTAAATAAAGTACTTTGAGTCATAGAGTTCTGTTGTGATGCAATGTTGTATTTGCACATATTGAGCATATTGCGTGTATGATTGAAATGCTTGGTATGTGTGGGATCCGACACCTAGTTGTTTTCCTTTGGTAGCCTATCTTACAGGGAAATGCCTCCTAGTGATTCCAATGAGCCTTGGTAGCTTGCTACTGCTCGGAACACGTAGGCTGGCCGGCATGTGTCCTTCTTCGTTCCTGTGTCTGTCCCTTAGGGGAAATGTCACACATTGTTCCTTTAAGTCCATGTAGCTTGCTACGACTTGGGTTCATACGTTGATGACCGACACGTTCGTTGCTGGGTCATGGATGCCTGTCTCTGTAATTTAGTGCCACTTTTGGTTTATAACTAGCCATGTCGGCCCGGGTTCTCTGTCATATGGATGCTAGCGACACTGTCATATACGTGTGCCAAAATGCGCAAACGGTCCCGGGCCAGGTAAGGTGGCACCCGTGGGGTTACCGTGCGTGAGGCCGCAAAGTGATATGACGTGTTACAGCTAGATCGGTGTGACTTAGGATCGGGGTCCTGACAGCGTTGGCATCAGAGCTGGACTGCCTGTAGGTTTCTCAAGCCAAACTGGTCGATGTTGAGTCTAGAAAAATTCTTAGTTATATGTAGGGGAATTGATTGTGGAAGGGAACGTAAGGCTCTTTTACTCCTTTACCTTATGCCCTTCTGATCTGAGTCAGTCTATTCTTTCTACGGGGATTTAGGATTAGGCCTCTTATCCTTACTAGGTTCACGTGTTACTAATCCGTAGACTCTTAGGATTGTTGGTTTCAAGCCGATGTTCAGTTTCTATCCTTTTGAGTATGATGATTGTTGAACCGGAACCTTGATATGGAATTGTTGAGTGGCTATGCTATCATTTGTATGATGTCTCAAATCTTTGTTTGAGCATTTACGGTTGTTATGCTGCCCGATTTCTTCCAGAAACACTAATGCCTTTGCACTACTCCGTGTTTCAGATGTCTGGCCGCATTCCTCACCAAGTGGTTCGTTTGACTCGGTGCATTAATGTGCCCGGACACACGGCCATGCTAGTCCGTGTGATGACTGAGACCGGTTATCCCTGGTATCCTGAATACACTGTGGAGGAACAGTATCGGGATTTCAATCAAAGTCAGTTTTTCTGCACAGTCCGGATATACCCCTCATATCCCGGAGCAAATGATCCCATCCATTGGTCTTATGGACTCGGGATTACCATCGAGATGGCAGTACAGGATACCGCTTATTCGATGATGACCATTCTCCGTGCTAGGCATGCCCTGTTGCTGAACACTGAGTTCTGTTACATGCCAGCTTCACTCCCCGGAGAGGAAGGCTACTACATTGGTCTGTATACTGATGCTGCTCATGAAGAGCCACTGCTTCAGACTACTGTTCAGATGTTGGAGGATAGGGACCGTGAGGTCCGTGCCCTCCGAATGGAGCTGTATATGTAACTACTTCTTACACATTTGGTTGTTGTTTTTAAAAACATATCTTGCTCCCCAACTGTAAACACGTTGGTACTTCAAATACTTTCCACCATTCGATGTACGTTCTGAACAAATACCGTAAGACATTTGATGTCCTAGAGTCATTAAATTGGCCGACAAGAAGCAGCACTCAAATAACAAAGAGCGAGTTCCACAAACGTGATGTAAAAGAAATTGTGAGTTTATGCTACTTTACTTTTATTTTTATAATATTTTCTTGTTCCATTTTGATATTTTAGTAAACAGTTTCTTACAATTCAAGGATTGAGTTCACCTCTATTTTTACAGGGCAAAAGGTTTGATGCTGTTATACAAGCTGTTTATGGCAAAGAAGCGTGCAAGAAGAACAATGTACCATGCTGGAGCGAGGTTGCAGGTAAACCCCACTACTTGATGCCTGCTCAATAGGGAGTTAATGAGTGTGGTATCTATTGCCTCAAGTTTGCGTGCACGTTTGATGGGGATCGATGCGTCGAGCATATCAGGAACTACGATGTTTGTCCCTGCAGACTACCCAGTTTTTGTTTTATGAACCGAAAAATATTTTCTTCATATATTTTTTTTGCCACTCATTGTGCTGACATTTTTATTTTTTGTCGCGGGACCGTTCTGAGGACTAGAAGGCTGAGTACATGTTCAGAGTTCTTTTCCACGAGGATAACAAGGTGCCTCTTGACGACATTCCGGAGGAAATCCAGTGCCTCTCCCCTACTTCTACGTTGTCAACACAGGGTGAAGAACTGCTGCTGATGTTAACTCAGCTCCCAGTAGAATGATTTGATGACACACAATATGTAGTGCAACTAGGATATGTGTTAGACAATGTGTCCTTTTTGTAATCTAGATGATCTGTCGTGTGAATAACTACTTTATTTGTGGGAATATTGTCACCTTATCAGTATGCAAAACATCTCTACTGCATGATGTGTATTTAGTGTGAATTATGCTGAAAGAGTTTGGCATCAATTTTTAAATTTATTGAAAATATATTCTTGTACTTCTTCTATTGCTTATTGTACTTCCTAGAGTTGTATCTACTGTACTTCTATTTTTACACAGAGTTTTTACTCAAAATGTATTCTTTATAGCATCATTTTTGTCCTGCAAGCATTTTTTACTGAATAATTCATTTTGTTAAATATAATAGAATATTTTACTTGTTATGGAAGGGGGGTCGGGTAGGGGACCCCCCCTTAAACTGTCTTGTACCGAGTGAACTTGTACCCCCATCTGTGTTAGCGCGAGGCCGAGCTGGGTGGGCCTGGGTGGGCCTGCAGCGAGCGCTAGCGAGGCGCTGGCCCACTCGGTGAGGCCGAGGTAGGAACGAGCCGTAGCAGGCGACGACACGGCGTGCCATGACATAGCATGTGGAGGCGAGTCCGTCACACCAGAGCCTCACCATCTATCTTAGGGGTGTGGGGGGAGGTGTGCGTGGTTAGGCACCATTTTATATACGTTTCTAAAAGGAAGGCAAACAGAAATGATACAGAAACATTTTTACTATATGCGAAGTCGAGGCGTATAGTCACTGGTGTAGTACCTTGATTATTTAAACTACGTTATTTTTCAAAATTATAGAACTGATGTCATAATAGAAGATGTATATAATGCCCAGTATGAGATTATACCTCCCACGTGTCGAGGCACGACTTAGAGGAATAATATCATACTAGAATGATCTCAAGTATGGTATCTTTGCACAACTCATGTAAAAGAGGGATGAAATTGCAAAAGAGTAGTTGGCTTACACTTGCCACGTCACACAATACATTACATAACCATTCATCATCCAAATAACATCAGAGTCCGACTACGGACGAAGATCCAAAAGAAAGATACCATAAATAAATAACACAAGGTCCCGATCGCCCCTAGTAGGAACCACTACTAATCGTCGAAAAACGAAACATAGTAACGGCCAAGCTCTTCGCCGAACTCCCAGCGAAGTTCTGATCCACCTCCTGCACTGTTCTCGGATGTAGCTGCATCTGGTGTGTGTAGTAATCTGTGAGCCACAAAGGACTCAGCAATCCCATTCCCGGGTATCAAAACTAACAAAGCCTTTAGGTGAGAAGGGGGTAATAATGTGTTTGCAGCAAGCACTAAGCAACTAGCTTACAAGTTTAGAGCGAGAAGAGATCAAGTGCCAACGATCGCCAGGTGATCACGAAGTGATCCTAACTACTCACCTCAGACATAACCCCATAGTGTTCTTCTTCTCAAAACCCCTTCGAGAAGAGACAATCACGGAACTCACACAGGTAGTGTATTCTTATGAATATGGTGTCAAGTTATCTACAACCGGATATTAACAAATTCCCATCTGCCACATAACCGTGGGCACGGCTTTCGAAAGTTCAAAACCCTGCAGGGGTGTCCCAACTTAGCCCATCACAAGCTCACGATCTGCGGAGTCGCAACTCCAAGGTGGGAAGACCTGAGTATTCTCGAAATCCCGTGCTCAAGATATTCCGACAAAGGTAAAACTAATCCAGCAAGACCTCCTGGCGTGCCGACACCCTGATAGTAACCGCGCGTATCTCGTCTCAGGCCACGACCGGATAAGTCATCCTACAGGTTGTTACCAGCCCTTGAGTTTCCTCGAGGTGGCCCCGCAGTCTGCTCAGTTCGGACCAACACTCAAGACGAGCACTGGCCCGGGGGGGTTGATTAATAAATCCTTGGGTTAATTACTCCCTTGGCAAGTTTTAGTTGTTAGGCAAATGTAGAACCAAAGTTGGGCCTTGCTGGAAAACCTTTAGCACTAAGCGAGTTATCAAGAGGGCCCATAAACCCCAACCGTGTTAGGAACGCAAAATCCGGGAACATAACACCGGTTTATCGGGTCCTAAGGTGGCATGAGTCGAACAAACCACCGAGCAAAAGGCCAAGCCTTCCACCCATTGCCAAGTATATAGGTGTGTTAATATATTTAAGAGATATTGTGATATTCCAACAACAAGTTCCAACATGGAGCAATCTTCATCTTCACTGCAACTAACAACGCTATAAGAGGGGCTGAGCAAGCGGGTAACATAGCCAAACAACGGTTTGCTGGGAAGGTGTCAAAGGTTAGAGGTTTCATGGCAACAATAGGAGGCTGACAAACAGACATATGCATCGAGGCAATAAGCTAAAGAGCGAGACAACTAGCATAGGCAAAGATAGTAATGATATCTGGGTATGGTCATCTTGCCTGAGATTCCGCAAGGAAGAAGAACAAGTCCATGAAGTAGTCGAACAAAACCTCACAACTCCGGAATGAAACTGAAGCTAACGAGAGAAGCATACTAGAAAGAAGCAAGAAACATGGTAAACAAACATGCTCAAACATGGCATATGATGCACAAACAAGTATGATGCATGTCCGGTTAAAATATGCATGGCATGGCAAAGTGCACAAACAAGTACTACAAGTTACGTGGAGCTCAATATGCAACAAGTTGCATATTGACGAAACGCCACAATTTATTTATTTAGTTGACTCTCGTTTATTAACAAGACAAGATTAAATGTTTTTATTAAACATGGCATGAGGTGAAGCATGAGCAAAACTACACTATCTAGTCAATTTAAATGAGGCCGAAAATAACAACAACAATTCCGGAAACTCCTCATGTCATTTAGCAATTATTGAAGCAACATCAATTTTTAACCATTTAAATGTTGTTATCATGATGCGGATGACATCTCCAAGTTTTATGCAAATTTTAGTTAAAGGTTGACAACTAACAAGATATGAAGCATTTGGTCGCCATGACGGAAGGAAAGGAGTGTCCTGGCAACGAGAATGGAAACGGTGCCACGGCAATGTTCCGATGATCCGACAACTCATCGAGAAGGCAGTGCAAAAGCAAGGTGGCATGAGTGAGTCGAACAAGATGATGGGGTGCTCCCGGCTTCCGGGTTCCCACGGTTCGGCGACAAAAGAGGGGCGCAACGAACACGGCGCAAACAAGTACTTCATCTCATACAACACAAGCATTCATTCGTTCATGGGCTTCGACTCGGCGGTATACCTTTGAAGCGTGTGTTTTGGGGTGGTCCGAGACGTCGAGGGAAGTAGTTTTACACGTTCGTAGTGGGAAGTAGTCGTTTCGTTCGTGGCCGTACACGGGGCGTCGGGGTCGTCGTTGACGTAGAGGTACACATTCCGTTTCGGAGAGGTACTTGACGAATCCATCGTTTCCGGGGCGATGGTAGTCATACATGTACCGGTCACGAACTTGACGCTTGCGGTGCCCTCGAGGAATGACGGTAGTCGTACACGTCGATGTAGAGGTACTTGCCGTCTCGACGACGGTCATACACGTTTCGTAGATGAACTTGATGTTTCGGCGTCGTGGTACTTGGGGTCTTCCTTGTAGTCGAACTTTGTGTTCCCGGCCACCCAAAATGAGCAAGGCAAAAAGCCCTGGCTCGTCGGTGGTTGAACTTGGCGAAAGCAACCCATGGGTGTATCTTGGCGATACATGTACACGTAGAGGGTCGTGCGTGCAGGAAGTCAACAGGAGGCGACGGAAGCGGCCGGAGATGGGACTTGCCAGCGGCTGGAAGAAGGACGGCGTCAGGGACGTGCAGCAGGGGAGGAAGGGAGGTCGGTGTCACGGGAACGATGTGGCGAAGAGGTCGTCCGCGCCAGCAACCTGGCTGGGCCTCGGCCGGAGATGGTCGCGTGGAGGCGGCGTTCTGCAGCACCTCCGGTGGCCGCCGCGGAGGCCGGGCGCGGATGAAGAGGAGCACCGGAGGAGGTCCCTAGCGGAGGACGGCGCGGGCGCCATCATGCGACGGCGGATCGGGAGCCGAAAGGCTCGAGGGCCTCGGCGCGGAGTCTGGGGCGGTGAGGCACAGAGGAGTGAGTGGAGCAGAGTAGAAGGGGAGGAAGGGGGCCGCGGGTGGCAGGGACTCGAGGGGATCGAGCGCTAGGGAGCTCCTCTCCCTAGCGCGAGTGGCGGCGAAGGATGCAGGGAGGTCCGGTTGGAGAAGAAGGCGGGGGGAAGGAGAGGGCCTTGGGGTGGCGGCGGCGCCATGGGGCTTGGGCGAGCTCCTGCTCGTTCTTGGAGGCGGGGGAAGGAGAGGCCACGAGGGAGAGAGATGAGGGAGAGATGGGGATCGGGATCGAGCGGGCGTGGGATCTCGGGCGATGGGTGGCGGCGATGCTGAGGGACGAGAGGGAGAGGGCGAGCGAGCGAGGGGGAGGCTAGGGTTGGGGAGATAGATGGGCCGCTGTGGATTAGGCCGACCTGAAACAGTGTTGGCTGGGCTCTCTCACTCTCTCACTCTCTTCTCGCATTTCTTTTTTCCTTCTGAAAGAAATAGAACAAAATATAGAAATGCCCAAAGAGTTTGGAGATGGTTTTGGCTAAGATAAAAATATCCCTACAACCGTGGAATTTTGAGCTATTTTAAAAAAACTCCTTTGGCAATTTTTAGAGACTACTAATTTATGCAAATTTGAAAATAACTCAAACTTAAATAAATCCGTAAACCAACCAAAGCACTTCCAAAAGACATGAAATATTGGAGGAGGTGGTCTTGGCATGATCTAGTATTTCTAGGAAGATAAAGAACAATTTATGGAACAGGAAAATGTCACTGGCAATAAACGAGTGAGACTTGAAAAGAAGAAGCTAGTGGGGGTGTGCACTAGAAGAGGGATTTGGTGGCAAGAGAAAGATGCAAGTGTGTTTTGGTGATTCCAAAGCAATGGAATATTTAATAATAGCTCCATAAATATTAGGAGGATATGTTATAAAGAGAAGTCACTCTTCCCTCAATTTAAATGGATCAAAGATCCACACAAATTATTTAGTTGAGATGCAAAAGATTAATGACATGATGGCATGATGACATGATGCAATGCAAAAATAAAAAGAAGCAAGAAAAAGAAACACACGGTGAAAACCCGGAACATCTGGAATCTTCTGGAGGGTCGGTCTTCGGGCGTCACAACTCTCCCACACTAACAGAGGATCTCGACCCGAGATCCTCGAGATGGCACCGGATAAAACGGAAAAGGAAGAGGTAAAACAAAGTTGCTTCTTTGACAAACGAGTGAAACCATGAACCTTGAGAGGTTGAACAATCTTGAAAGAAACAATACAACGGAGATGAACGAAGTTAGGAGCACTCCGGTAAAAAGGAGGAACAAGGGACACCACGAGATCCTTTTAGGTTGAAAGACATGAAACAAGAGCTCACGAACCAAAAGAATATGAAACTGCAACGGTATAGCCAAGGAATAAGAATGACATAATTTGGACAGCACTCCGACTGAAAATGGAAGGAATCGAACAAGAACTTGAGAAGATGGGATGATACTTGATGAAATCAACAACACACTGCCTCCAAAACAATTAAAAGAATGGCACACGGGATAAGAAAGATTTCAGACAGCACTCTGGTTGAAAAGAGAGGCAAAACTTGATAGGATGAGAGAATTTGAATGGAGAATACAACACTCCTGATAAATGGTCTGGAAAAGAAAGAACGTGATCTTGTCAAAACGAGATGATGGTCAAAGAGAGCAATATCAACATGCCTCCGGAATGAAAGAATATATGCTAGATCGTTGGAAAGAAAAGATTGGAGAAGAAAATGACAACTTTTCCCATGAATGAATCTGAAAATCATCCTTATGAAGAAGGGTTGAACGGAGTTGTTGGAAAATCAACAACAAAAAGAATAAGCTTGTTGTGGGCTTATGGAAAACATCTCAAAACTTGAGGTGAAATTCTCCCACTAACGGAAACAATTGATTTGATTGAGGGCACCAAATAGATTAAAAATTAATATCACCGAGAGGATAAATGAAGAATTTGGGTCATTTATAAGCACCACAATAGCAACAATCCTTAGGGAAAGCTTTTAGGTGAAATACAACCCATGATTACTCCAACGAATAAATTGAAGGGTTGGAAAGATCTCCTAAACAAAGAAAATGATGGGTTTAAATATCTCATTCTTGATAACTTTTGAATCATGAACACGAAAGGAAATTGTCAAGAATGACATAACACCACTCAAACGATAAGGTAGAAAGAATTGCACTTCAGTATGCAAGAAGAACACTTGAGCTCGAACAAGAATCTTGATGAAGACTTTGAGGATGAATTAAATCATGATGTACCACCATGAAGAACTCCGGTAATGAAAGCATGAGAAGTGAAAGATGAAAAGAATAAGATTCAAGGCCTGCGATGAATTAGATGGAGCTTTGAAAATGATATAATAGAAATAACTTGGAACTCCGGAAAACAAGATGAACAACTTAGAACCGAGAATATATTCCTTCTGAACAAACTTTGAAGGAAGGGATTAACCTCTTGGAAGAAACTAGAATAAGATTTATGTTATGCATATTCGTCACCAATTTAAATTGATGACAACCAATGGATTTGGCATACTACTTCTTCTTGTTGTAAACAATTAAAGAGAGATCTCGCACAAACTTGGGTAACGAACCACCGGTAGGATTATGAAAAGAACGAGTGAATTAATACGATAACAAGGAAGAGTAAACTTGAATGAACCACCATAAGAATATGGAGACGAACGAAGAGGCATCAATTAAGAATAGTTGGAGGACGGAGTTGCAAACTGAGAACGAAGAAATCTTCTGAAATGATGGCCTTCGGAGGATCACAATGGAAGAATTCGTGAAATGCTTCGAGTGGGTATAAAAAAGAATTATCACAATCGAAAACACTTATGAGGATGGTATGAAGCTAGAACCACAAATCTTTGGAAGAACGGGTAAGGATTCAAGAGGAACTTTTCTTCGGTCTTCACATGTTGAGAAGAACGACGAGAATATCATGAAGAATTGTTTAGGCACTCCGTAATGAGAATTAAAAGGTTGAACCAATGATGAAAAGAATTTGAAAGCGATCTTGGAGGATACATTTGACCGATGAGAAATCCATTCTTACGTCAAACTTCAAAAGAATTTTTGAATAACTTCGAAAAAATAGAAGAGTCAGGTAAGATCCTGGAAAAAGACCTGTGGGTTAGGGCCCACTAAAGAAATCACCACTGAAAAGGATTGCTTAAGAGATATTGCACCGGTAGAATTAAATGGCTTGAGTAAGATGACAATCCTCAAAATAGCTTGAACGGATCAAGAATTGAAACACGAATCTTCCGAGCTATCTTCAGCACTCCGGAGAAGAATTTGAGAGTTGAATAAGCAAGAGAGAATTCGGATAAGAAATTTCAACATGTGAAAACATGTGAAACAAAAAGGAAGAGATATGATCAACACCGAAGCTTGAATTAATCCACCGGAGAAGAAACGAGAATGGAGAATGAAAAACTTGAAGCTTCCTTAGCATCTTCCTAAGAAATCACCGGATAACGAAATTGAACGAAAAGAATGAAGAGACATCACATTAATAAAAGGATACTTGATTTCAGAACTTTTGACTCCGAGAATAAGAAGGGAGGGAGGGCGGGGAAAACAAAGACAATTTGGGATGAATGAAACAGACACCGTTGAGAAAAGATTGAGAGTTCATCTTGCAAATGATGAAGAGATCGGATTAACTTGAAGAGAAGCACGCCGGTTGAAAAGAATTTACATGACAATCCCGGTGATCAAGAAGGACTAGCACTCCCATAGAAATATGAGAACACCGCTTAGGAAAGGTATGGAATCAACATTTGACATCAAAGCAACTCGAATACCAGGATCAAAAGAAAAACAAAGGATAGATATGTTGCAACATAATCTTCACAATATCATTCGAACAGAGGATTGACCGAATGAATTCCATAGCTTAATGGTACAACACTTGTCGAGAAGCCACTTGGGAGAACAAAAGGTGAATAAAAACAACAAAGAGCGGATAGAACGAATATAAGATAGAAGTTTTGTTCCACATATTCGTACTGAACGTTCATGGAACGTGTTACAAAAGGGTTTTGCAATCCCCGGATCAGCATAGCCAAGGACCCTTTAAGATGCAACTCCCGATCGGAACAAACGTCCATAAACCACTTCACTCAGTGTAGAACCCCGAACTACATATCATGCATTCGTTGGAAGAAAGCCTACGAACTACTAGATGAACCCACCTATTAATCTCTGAAAGTTTCCAGTTATGCAATCAGGTGTTGGGGATACAGGGGAAGCACCGCGCACTCAACTCTAATCCTACATCCAGCTGTATCCATCCTTCAACACATACCTAGTTATTTCCGGAAACTGTTTACCTCGGACCTTCGAAATGCATCTGCTATACAAGCTATGGCAATACTCCCGAACTACCTCCCCGGTACTGGGTGATGTCGTGGTTATCTTGCCACTAACCACATAGAAGAGTTTTCGATGGCGGCCGTCTTAAGTATTCCAGAACTGCTGCGATAGATTTGTGACGACAACACCTCGGAGCTCAACTCCCCGGGACACTGCCACAACCCCTAAATGATTGGAGGCATCGAGAACAATGTTCTCGTCACAAAGACATCGGAACAATTCAAACAATACTCGCGTGATCCTAAAAAAAATTAGTGAATTTTTGAGAGTAGAAGAGATAAGTAATCGTCAGGAGTCCTCACCAGAGTGAAAAAGAGATGAGGAGTAAAAAGAAATCCTACTCTCCAATATATATATAGGACTCAAAACATTTTCATGTGTGTGCCTAGACTCAACCGTCAACGATTCGATCAATCAGTGGGGGCTTCTAGGTTGGAGAAGGCTCTAAATACCAACTTATAATGCCGAGTATGACATTATACCTCCCACGTGTCGAGGCATGACTTAGAGGCATAATATCATACTAGAATGATCTCAAGTATGGTATCTTTGCACAACTCATGTAAAAGAGGGATGAAATTGCAAAAGATTAGTTGGCTTACACTCGCCACATCACACAATACATTACATAACCATTCATCATCTAAATAACATCAGAGTCCGATTACAGACGAAGATCCAAAAGAAAGATACCATAAATAAATAACACAAGGTCCCGATCGCCCCTAGTAGGAACCACTACTGATCATCGAAAAATGAAACATAGTAACGGCCAAGCTCTTCATCGAACTCCCAGCGAAGTTCTGATCCCCCTCCTGCACTGTTCTCGGATGTACCTGCATCTGGTGTGTGTAGTAATCTATGAGCCACAAAGGACTCACCAATCCCGTTCCCGGGTATCAAAACTAACAAAGCCTTTAGGTGAGGAGGGGGGGTAATAACATGTTTGCAGCAAGCACTAAGCAACTAGCTTACGAGTTTAGAGCGAGAAGAGGTCAAGTGCCAACGATCGCCAGGTGATCATGAAGTGATCCTAACTACTCACGTCAGACATATCCCCATCGTGTTCTTCTTCTCGAAACCCCTTCGAGAAGAGACAATCACGGAACTCACATAGGTAGTGTATTCTTATGAATATGGTGTCAAGTTATCTACAACCGAATATTAACAAATTCCCATCTGCCACATAACCACGGGCACGGCTTTCGAAAATTCAAAACCCTGCAGGGGTGTCCCAACTTAGCCCATCCCAAGCTCACGATCTGCGGAGTCGCAACTCCAAGGTGGGAAGACCCGAGTATTCTCGGAATCCCGTGCTCAAGATATTTCGACAAAGGTAAAACTAATCCAGCAAGACCTCCCGGCGTGCCGACACCTTGATAGTAGCCGCGCGTATCTCGTCTCAGGCCACGACCGGATAAGTCATCCTACAGGTTGTTACCAGCCCTTGAGTTTCCTCGAGGTGGCCCCGCAGTCTGCTCAATTTGGACCAACACTCAAGACGAGCATTGGCCCGGGGGGTTGATTAATAAATCCTCAGGTTAATTACTCCCTCGGCAAGTTTTAGTTGTTAGGCAAATGTAGAACCAAAGTTGGGCCTTGCTGGAAAAGCTTTAGCACTAAGCGAGTTATCAAGGGAGGCCATAAACCCCAACCGTGTTAGGAACGCAAAATCCGGGAACATAACATCGGTTTATCGGGTCCTAAGGTGGCATAAGTGGAACAAAACACCGAGCAAAAGGCCAATCCTTCCACCCATTGCCAAGTATATAGGTGTGTTACTATATTTAAGAGATATTGTGATATTCCAACAACAAGTTCCAGCATGGAGCAATCTTCATCTTCACCTGCAACTAACAACGCTATAAGAGGGGCTGAGCAAGCGGGTAACATAGCCAAACAACGGTTTGCTGGGAAGGTGTCAAAGGTTAGAGGTTTCATGGCAACAATAGGGGGCTGACAAGCAGACATAGGCATCGAGGCAATAAGCTAAAGGGCGAGACAACTAGTATAGGCAAAGATAGTAATGATATCTAGGTATGGTCATCTTGCCTGAGATTCCGCAAGGAAGAAGAACAAGTCCATGAAGTAGTCAAACAAAACCTCACAACTCCGGAATGAAACCGAAGCTAACGAGAGAAGCATACCAAAAAGAAGCAAGCAACATGGTAAACAAACAAGCTCAAACATGGCATATGATGCACAAACAAGTATGATGCATGTCCGGTTAAAATATGCATGGCATGGCAAAGTGCACAAACAAGTACTACAAGTTACGTGGAGCTCAATATGCAACGAGTTGCATATTGACGAAACGCCACAATTTATTTATTTAGTTGACTCTCGTTTATTAACAAGACAAGATTAAATGTTTTTATTAAACATGGCAAGAGGTGAAGCATGAGCAAAACTACACTATCTAGTCAATTTAAATGAGGCTGGAAATAACAACAACAATTCCGGAAACTCCTCCTGTCATTTGGCAATTATTGAAGCGACAACAATTTTTAACCATTCAAATGTTGTTATCATGATGCGGATGACATTTCCAAGTTTTATGCAAATTTTAGTTAAAGGTTGACAACTAACAAGATATGAAGCATTTGGTCGCCACGACGGAAGGAAAGGAGTGTCCTGGCAATGAGAATGGAAACGGTGCCACGGCAACGTTCCGATGATCCGACAACTCATCAAGAAGCCGGTGCAAAAGCAAGGTGGCGTGAGTGAGTCGAACAAGATGATGGGTTGCTCCCGGCTTCCGGGTTCCCACGGTTCGGCGACAAAAGAGGGGCGCAACGGACACGGCGCAAACAAGTACTTCATCTCATACAACACAAGCATTCATTCGTTCATGGGCATCGACTCGGCGGTATACCTTTGAAGCGTGCGTTTTGGGGTGGTCCGAGATGTCGAGGGAAGTAGTTGTACACGTTCGTATTGGGAAGTAGTCATTCCGTTCATAGCCGTACACGGGGCATTGGGGTCGTCGTTGACATATAGGTACACATTCCATTTCGGAGAGGTACTTGACGAATCCATCGTTTCCGGGGCGACGGTAGTCGTACATGTATCGGTCACGAACTTGACGCTTGCGGTGCCCTCGAAGAACGACGGTAGTCGTACACGTCGATGTAGTGGTACTTGCAGTCTCGACGATGGTCATACACGTTTCGTAGATGAACTTGATGTTTCGGCGTCGTGGTACTTGGGGTCTTCCTTGTAGTCGAACTTGAGGTGTTCTCGGCCGCCCAAAATGAGCAAGGCAAAAAGCCCTGGCTCGTCGGTGGTTGAACTTGGCGAAAACAACCCATGGGTGCATCTTGGCGATACATGTACACGGAGAGGGTCGTGCGTGCAGGAAGTCAACAGGAGGCGACGGAAGCGGCCGGAGATGGGACTTGCCACCGGGTGGAAGAAGGACGGCATCGGGGACGTGCAGCAGGGGAGGAAGGTAGGTCGGTGTCGCAGGAACGACGTAGCGAAGAGGTCGGCCGTGCCGGCGACCTGGCTGGGCCTCGTCCGGAGATGGTCGCGTGGAGGCGGCGTTCTGCAGCACCTCCGGTGGCCGCTGCGGAGGCCGGGCGCGGATGAAGGGGAGCACCGAAGGAGGTCCCTAGCGGAGGACAGCGCGGGCGCCATCATGCGGCAGCTGATCGGGAGCCGAAAGGCTCGAGGGCCTCGGCGCGGAGTCTGGGGCGGCGAGGCGCGGAGGAGTGAGTGGAGCAGAGTGAAAGGGGAGGAAGGGGGCCGCAGGTGGCAGGGGCTCGAGGGGATCAGGCGCTGGGGAGCTCCTCTCCCTAGCGCGAGTGGCGGCGAAGGATGCAGGGAGGTCCGGTTGGAGAAGAAGGCGGGGGGAAGGAGAGGGCCTTGGGGTGGCGGTGGCGCCATGGGGGTTGGGCGAGCTCCTGCTCGTTCCTGGAGATGGGGGAAGGAGAGGCCACGAGGGAGAGAGATGAGGGAGAGATGGGGATCGGGATCGAGCGGGCGTGGGATCTCGGGCGATGGGTGGCGGCGGTGCTGAGGGACGAGAGGGAGAGGGCCAGCGAACGAGGGGGCGGCTAGGGTTGGGGAGATAGATGGGCCGCTGTGGATTGGGCCGGCCTGAAACAGTGTTGGCTGGGCTCTCTCACTCTCTCACTCTCTTCTCGCATTTCTTTTTCCTTCTGAAAAAAAATAGAACAAAAGATAGAAATGCCCATAGAGTTTGGAGATGGTTTTGGCTAAGATAAAAATATCCCTACAACCCTGGAATTTCGGGCTATTTTAAAAAAACTCTCATAACACCCCTTAAGACCTTATTCTCATAACACCCTGACTTAAATAGGTTTCTAGCACGTCCAACCTTATCCACCCCCACCCCGCCATGTCGCACATAAACAGCCCACCTCTTGACGAACCCACCCGGTCTTCTCGCTCTCATCACCTGAATCCCCAACCAGATCCCCGCCTCCTTCTTCTCGAACGGCCGCCGCAAGCCCGAGGTGCTCACGACGCAGCCCTACTCCCAGCCGGCCGTCTACCCCACCCGCTGGCGGTCTGGGCTGGCACCGCCCTTTCCCTGCATCAATGGCGGCCTGGGCTCGCACCGCCCAAGCCCTGCATCGCCGGCGGCCTGGCCTCGCGCGGCCCCGCCCTGCATCGACGTCGCCGGCCTGGGCGCCCCATCGGGACACCCCATCGCCAGATCCAGGATGCCCCACCCCCAACCCCCCCC
>LR738714.1:140493658-140518316 GCA_902687465.1 Secale cereale | reverse complement strand
CCCCCCACATGACTCTCCACCTAGTCGGGGTTCCCCTTGCCCACGCGGGTGCAGTTCGCCCTGCTACTCGACGGAGTTTGGTGGTCCTGGTGATGTAGTGCGCCAGGAGGCCGGCGGCCACGGGGAGCAAGGCCGCGCGTGAGGAAGGCCGTGGCGATGGAGGCGGGCTGGCGCTACGGTGGTGGAGGCCGCCAAGGGAGGTCGTCATCGGCAACCAGTAACCCCTGCCCCTCCAGCACCTGTCCCGATGCACGGGGGCAAATTCGCCGACACGATTGGGTGGTGCAGTGCGGTGTGTGCGGCTTGTAGTCTCGGAGCGAGCGGGCATGCAGTTCGTTTACCCATCTGCAATGCGGTTTCGCCTGGTTCGACCACCACGAGCTGCTCTTCACCAGCAAAAAGACTCCGACCAGCAAAAAAATCTACTCTGGACCCTGTAGTGCGGAACACATTAGAAAAATATATGTATAAAACTTGCAGTTCAGTAATGTGAAACACATACAGGAATTTGTTTAAAAAGGTGTTGTTCATATCGCGTCATGTTGTGATTCATTATTTTCAATCGTGCGGTGCACTTCGCTCTAAAAACGGTCCACTACAAAGGACTCTTTAGCACACTGCAGTCAGAACAAAATGCATTTAAAAAACACGCAAAATGCAGTGCACTTTGATCATCAAAAGGTCCACTACGAAGAACTTTTCAGTACACTCCATTTAAAACAAAATTGCATTTAAAAAAATATGCAGTTCTTTTGCTGGTCTGATGCAATGCAGTTTTTAGTCCGGAGCAGTGCGTTCTTTTGTCTGATGCAATACATACGGCGATTTTGGTGTCGCAAAAAAAAACAGAGTATCCGCATTTCCATATGATGCAGTGCAGTTTTCAGTTTGAAGCAGTGCGCTTTCCTGTCCGATGCAGTGCACGCGTCAATTTTGGTATCGCGGAAAACAGTGTCCGCATTTCGACAAAAATTAAAACTGCTCTTAAACCGTAATGAATTAGAGGGAGTGTTCTACATGAAAAAGTAGCATCTCGACGGTATCATTCCAACGGTGTACCATTTGAATCAATCCGACGAGCGGTTTCTAAAAATTCGCGAAAAACGTCCGCTGCATATCATGGTCAGCCGCACGATTTTCAAAATTAACTAAAAACTGTAAGGAATCTCAAAAACATTTCAACATATGAAAGTTGCGCCTCGTTCGTAGCTTTCCAACAGCGTATCACACGCCTCGTTTCGACAAACGATTAAAAAACTGAAGCTAAACAGTACCAAAAATTGCAAAAAAATCAAAAAAAAATAATTCCGCGATTTGTTAAATTCAAAACTGCTCTTAGACCGTAACGAATTAGAGAAAATAATGTATATGAAAAAGATGCGCCTCGACGGTATCTATCCAACGGTATATCATTTGATTCACTCTGGCGAGCAGTTTAGAATAAAACGTGAAAAAAAACGCTCGTTATTATTCGTTGTGAGCCGCACGATTTTCGAAACTGCTCTTAAACTATGATGAATTTTGAAAAGTGTTCATGTAGCGACCACGATCCGAATGGACCGAAGTCTCTGTGTTCTGTGTCATCCCTGGATCGGTATTGCTAACACACACAGTACTTGAAGGATTTATAACAGGGTGGTAATCACACACTTATTACCTCGAATGTCTCCAATGAGAACTTATTACAAAATCCATGGCTTAAGGCCATCTAACAAAATAATAGCGGAAGGCTTGGAAGATAAGTGAGTCCATCAACTCCAACGGCATAGCTGAGTGCATAAAAAACGACCTAGCACGTCTTATTCCTCGTCCGAAAAGTCTGCAACGTAATATGTTGCAGCCCGAAAACGGGTCAGCACATGGAATATGCTGGCAAGATAACACAAGTATTTGCAAGTAACAGAATAAAGGCTATACTACATGCATATTTGGCTGGTGGAGGCTCTATGGTTAAGTTTTTGCATAAAGCCAATTTTTCCCTACATCAAAAGAATAACTTTTATTTTAACTGTCATGTTGGTTGAAAATCATTGAGAAGGTACCTCCAACTCAATCCCAAATTAAAATTTCATCATTAACCCAACAAATTACATTATAGAGTGATGAGATCAATGAATAATTCAAGTACCAGATACTCAAGATGTCCATAACCGGGGACACGGCTAATCGTGATCAGTTTGTACACTCTACAGAGGTTTGTGCACTTCCCCACAAGACTCGATCGCCTCCGTTTGGTTTCTCGCACTGCATGGTGTTTGAGAAACGGATGACCGAGACACAGTCTTTCCGAAAAGGTCCCCTTAACCAGATAGATAGGCCGATACACCTACAATCCCTCTACATCTGCTAGCCCATCACGGAAAGGTTTCCCACAACTTACTCAACTATGCCAGAGCCCATATTGGCATGTGGCTGCACACGGAAGTTTCTAGCATGAATAGTTTTATGATCCCTTTGAGCCTGGGTGGCATTCCATAGCAAAAATCACAAAGAACCCCGGGATTTCCTAGGACAACACTGGATTCTCCAGGTGCCCTGCAACCAATCCACCCAGATGTGTATTCAAGTAACCACCTTAAATTGAAACCGTAATTAACAACTCACATCTGTCATGGATTTCACTCAAACCCAAACCACGTCTACGAGCATAGCATAGCAACCTAAGCAAACGTAGAAGTAACTCCCAGGGGTTTGTAAATAATGCAGGTAATAGGTTCTACCTCAATCTACTTCCCAGTCCCACAAATTAAGAGATCCTACTCATGCAACGTGTGAGGGTTTGATCTAAGCATAAAAACTGGGTATAAAAGGTATGATCAAAGTGTTACTTGCCTTGCAGACGATTCACAAAACCTAGAGACTCGTAGTAGCACGCTTCATAGTCCGGGTATTCTATCGCAAGCAAACAATAGCATACATAAGCAATCAAGCAAAGATGCACCAATAAAACTCCAAAGGATCAGATCTAACCAGAAAGTTCGACTTAAGAACTCCGGTTTGCAAAAAGAATCAACTCGAAAGAAGCAACGAAACTTAAACTGCGAAAGAAACGAGCTCCGGTTTGCTAATTTGCCTAAAGTCAAATTTTTACAGTAGCCAAAACCTTGTTCAAGTTGGTTAAACGTAAAGAGGGCATCGAGACGAAGATCTGGGATTTTGAATCACCTGATTTCCACTCTCGAGCGAAAAGAAAAACGAAAAACAAGATCAGGGCAGAAATCGCGATCGGAATAACCGCGGATAAATACCCCGAAAAAGAAAACTGACGAACAGGCTAACGAACGAACGTTGGCTGTCTGCGGCTAACGGACGAAAAGCATTCGTTAAAACGTACGTACGGACGAACGTCCGCTAAATAACTAAACCGACGAAAACCGAACCGATCTAAACCTAAAAAAACGAATCTAGGGTTTACGAAAAACCGATCGGTTTTTAAGAAAAAACCGACAACTACCTCGTAACGACGAACTCCGGCGAGACGGCGGTCCGGCGGTGGCGGTCCGGCGGCTGCGGGGCGGCGGGTGGCTGCGGGAGGTGGGGGCGGCGGCGGGCGGCGGCGCGGCGAAGCGGCGGCGACGACGCTAGGGCAGGGCGCGGGCGGCTGCGGGAGGCTGGGGCGTTAACGGGCCGGGGCGGCGGCTTATAAAGCCCGAAGTCCTGGGCCAACACGACTCTAAGTCGGTTGCCTCTTTTTTTTAAAGAGTCCCTGCGCGGAAAAACTAACGAAAGAAATACTAAACATCCTCCAAAAATCCCGAAATAAATTTTCACCATCCTCTAATAATATTTAGGACAAAGTGAACATTTTTCCTGGACCTAAATGCAATTTTGAAAAAACGCGCATTTTTCCTATGCAAATAAAATCACAAATAAATCCAGAAAAATACCAAAAGTGATTTTAACATTTTTCCTCCAATATCTCTGTTATTTTGGAGAAGTCATATTATCTCCGCTCATATTTTGTATTTAGAAATATTTTTATGAGAGAAAAATAATAATTAGAATCACACTGTCCTCGTACCGGTATTCGAGCGAACTCAAATACGAAAACGGTAGAATTCCCAACTCTCTCCGTAGGTCCTTGAGTTGCGTAGAATTTCGAGGAACGCCACAAACAAAAATGCAAAGAGCATGCAATGCAATATGATCTATGTATAACATTCCAAATTAAAAATTTGGGATGTTACAAACCAACCCCCCTTAGAATGAATCTCGCCCTCGAGATTCGACTTGGCTAGAGAACAGGTGTGGGTGGTCCTTGCGTAGATCATCTTCTCGTTCCCAGGTGGCTTCTTCCTCGGTGTGGTGACTCCACTGAACTTTGCAAAACTTGATAACCTTACTGCGGGTAACTCTGCTCGAAAATTCGAGGATCTTCATAGGCGTCTCCTCGTAGGTCAGATCACAGTCCAACTGAATTGCTTCCAGGGGTACCGTGTCTCTAAGCGGAATTTTGGCCATCTCCGCATGGCACTTCTTAAGCTGCGAAACGTGAAACACGTCGTGCACTCCTGCCAATCCTTCGGGCAATTGAAACTTATAGGCAACCTCTCCCATGCGTTCCGAAACACGGTAAGGTCCCACAAATCTCGGGGCTAGCTTTCCTTTAACTCCGAAACGTTTAACTCCTCGCAGAGGCGATACTCTCAAGTACGCTCTATCTCCAATCTCATAGGCTATCTCCTTGCGCTTTGAGTCTGCATAACTCTTCTGCCTGGACTGAGCTACCTTCAATCTATCTCGAATCAACTTCACCTTCTCCTCAGACTCTTTGATTAAGTCTGGTCCAAACAACTGTCGGTCTCCAACTTCATCCCACATTAACGGTGTTCGGCATCTCCTTCCATACAATGCCTCGAACGGTGCCATCTTCAAACTGCCTTGGTAACTGTTGTTGTATGAGAACTCTGCGTAGGGCAAATTGTCATCCCAACAAGATCCATAATCTAACGCACAAGCTCTCAACATATCTTCCAGGATCTGGTTGACTCTTTCGGTCTGTCCATCGGTCTGCGGATGAAAAGCTGTGCTGAATTCTAGCCTCGTTCCCAAGGTTTGGTGTAACTGATGCCAAAACTTTGAGGTGAACTGTGTTCCTCTATCTGATATAATGGTCCTCGGAACTCTGTGCAGACATACTATCCTAGTCATGTATATCTTGGCCAACTTTGCACTGGTATATGTGGTTTTCACGAGGATAAAATGGGCTACCTTCGTCAATCAGTCCACTACTTCCCAGATTGAATCATATCCTGCTTTGGTTCTGGGCAATCCGCTGATAAAATCCATGCCAAGCTTCTCCCACTTCCATTCGGATATCGGCATAGGCTGCAACAATCCTGCTGGCTTTTGATGCTCTGCCTTTACTCTCTGGCATACATCGCATACGGCTACATACTCGGCAATATCCTTCTTCATTCCCGTCCACCAGAAACGTTCCTTCAAATCCAAATACATCTTGGTGTTTCCGGGGTGTATCGAGTATGGCGAATCAGGTGCTTCCTGCAGTATCAACTTCCTTATCTCCGGGGCATTGGGCACATAGATTCGATCCTCAAACCACAAGGTGTCGTGTTCGTCCTCACGAAATCCCTTGGCTTTTCCTTCACTCATCCTTTTCCTTATCTCTGTAATTTCCTTATCATCCTTCTGGGCTTCGCGTATCTTTCCTAGTAAAGTCGACTGAACCTCCAATGTTGCCACGAAACCTCCAGGGACTATCTCCAAACGAAGCTCCCTGAGATGTTCTGCTAACTCCTGTGGCAATCCCCCTTTTACTAGGGTATTGGCATAACTCTTCCGGCTCAAAGCGTCTGCCATGACGTTGGCCTTTCCTGGGTGATAGTGTAGCTTCATATCATAATCCTTTATAAGCTCCAACCATCTCCTCTGTCTAAGGTTCAGCTCCTTCTGCGTGAAAATGTACTTCAAACTCTTGTGATCCGTGTACACATCACAACGATTTCCAATAAGGTAATGTCTCCAGGTTTTCAGTGCGTGCACTACAGCTGCTAACTCCAGATCGTGCGTCGCGTAATTCAACTCGTGTGGTCGCAGTTGACGGGATGCATAGGAAACAACTCTTCCATCCTGCATAAGTACTCCTCCAATTCCTAAACGTGAAGCGTCGCAGTACACTTGGAAATCCTTGTGTATATCCGGCAATATCAGCACTGGGGATGTCGTCAACCGTTTCTTCAACTCCTGGAAACTTTCTTCACATTCTTCAGTCCAATCAAACTTTGTCTCCTTCTTCAACAATGTCGTCATTGGCTTTGCAATCTTGGAGAAATTCTCTATGAATCTCCGGTAGTATCCCGCGAGTCCAAGAAAACTGCGGATCTCTCCAACGGAAGTGGGTGCCAACCACTCAGTGACTGCCTGCACTTTGACGGGGTCTACTGCTATTCCTTCTCCCGAAATAACATCCTCTAGGAATCCAACTTCCTTCAACCAAAACTCGCATTTGCTAAACTTGGCATATAACTGATGTTCTATGAGCTTCTCCAATACCAAACGCAAATGCTCTGCATGTTCTTCTTCATCCTTTGAATATATCAGGATATCATCTATGAATACCAGGACGAACTTATCCAAGAACTCCATGAACACCTTGTTCATCATACTCATGAAATAGGCAGGCGCGTTAGTCAATCCAAATGACATAACCGTATACTCATATAGCCCGTACCGTGTGTTGAAGGTTGTCTTAGGTATATCCTTCTCTTGGATCTTCAATTGGTGGTATCCAGATCGTAGATCTATCTTGGAGAATACTTTCGCTCCTTGGAGTTGGTCGAACAAATCATTGATCATCGGCAACGGGTACTTATTTTTAATAGTCACTTCATTCAGCGCACGATAATCAACGACCATTCTTAGAGATCCATCCTTCGTCTCGACCAACAGCACTGGGGCTCCCCAAGGTGATGAACTTCGATGAATAAATCCTTTCTCCAATAACTCCTTAATCTGCTTCTTGATCTCCTCCAGATCATTTGCTGGCATCCGATACGGTCTCTTAGATATTGGTCCGGTGCCAGGCAACAACTCTGTCTGAAACTCAATATCTCTATCCGGTGGCATGCCAGGTAACTCCTCTGGAAACACATCCGGATAATACTTTACTACTGGCACTTCCTCCTGAACAACTCCCGTGAGAGAATGTACTTGGGTCCTTATAGGCGAATGCCTAGATACATACTTAATCCTTTTTCCCTCCGGGGTGGTGAGCAAAATAGACTTACTGGCACAATCGATGTTACCTACATACTTCGATAGCCAATCCATACCTAACATCACATCCAATCCTTGTGACACCAGGACTATTAGGTCAGAGGGGAAGGTGTGGCATCCAATGGTCAATGGTGTCTAAAAACATCCTTGGTGTGCCATATACTCTGCTCCTGGGGAACTTACTAACATGGGGGTCTTAAAAACTCGGGTGGACATCCTATGTCTATTCACGAATCCCCTTGAAATGTATGAATGCGATGCACCAGTATCGAAAAGAACTACTGCGATAAATGTCTTAACCAAAAACTTAACGACAATAGCATCTGGTTGCTCTTCTACCTCCTCCACAGTCATGTGGTTCACTTGTCCTTTGTTGAATGGGTTGGGCTTCTTCCCGACGCTTCCATTGTCGTTCCCATTCTTAACTTCTGGGCAGTCCGTGGCATAGTGTCCATTCTTCCCGCACTTGAAACAAGTGATATGGCTGAAATCCTTCTTAGCGGGTGTGGACGGGGTAGGGCGGCTTTGGTTACTACTTGCTCCATTCCCATTTCCATTCTTAGGGCCATTATGGTTGTGGGGAATTCCATGGTTGTGGGGTATCCTCCCGAATTCGGAGTGAATCGGGGCTTTAGCTGGGCTCCAGAATTATTCCTTCCTTGTCCATACTTCCTTTTGAGACTTTCAATCTGCTGGTGTTTCCCTTCAATCATAAGCGCTTTATCTACCAACTCCTGGTAGTTGTTGAAAGTTGCCACCATCAACTGTACGCTCATCTCATCATTCAGCCCTTCCATAAATTTCTCCTGCTTCGCGGCATCTGTGGCCATATCATCTGGGGCATAACGAGATAGGGTACTAAACTCATCCACGTACTGTGCCACGGTGTGGTTTCCTTGGCGCAAGTTGTGAAACTCCCGCTTCTTCATGCTCATAGCTCCAGTTGAGACATGGGCAGTACGAAAAGCTTGCTGAAACTGCTCCCAAATGACATTGGCTATAGGGAAAGTGGTTGTGTAGTTCTCCCACCATGCTGCGGCTGGTCCAGACAACTGGTGTGCGGCAAATCGCACCTTCTCGGCATCCGAGCAATTGGCGGTGGTCAAATCCCTTCCAATCTTGCGTAGCCAGTCATCAGCCACTATTGGTTCGATGCTGCTAGCAAACACTGGTGGTTGCAACCTTAAGAAACATGTCAGGTTGTCCACGGGTGGTGGTGGTGGGGGGTTGGTGTTGTTGTTCTGGTTGTTCTGAGTGTTCTGGACAAGAAGTTGCATCAAGGTGTTCTGCTGCTGGATCAACTGGGTGAGCTCAGGGGGAAACTCAAATCCGGGCTCACGTCTTGGAGGCATCTGATGGGTGTAGAGGGAAGAGATTAGAACAGAATTGAGGTCTAAGGGAAAATCACTACCCATATGCACATGATACAAACACAATCATATCACACCAATCAATTTCAACAAGATCTTACAAATCTAACTAACGTTACAAAAGTGCTCTAAAACTAATATATGGAGGTAAACTACTAGTCACAGGGTGGTCATCTAAAAATATTGATCGGCGGACGATTCCATGATGTCTGCTCCAGCTTCATCTTCATAGTCTTCGTCTTTACTATCATCGGGCTCTGAATCCGTGTCGTCGATGATAATGTAATCTTCCGGTGGAATCTCCTTGGGTTCTTCTTCCTCTTCTTCTTCTCCCATGAGTATCCCTAACTTCCGTGTCAAGTCATCATTCTTCTCCACTAGTATCAACATCTCCTCCTCATATCCGTCACGAGTAGACGTAAGTTCTTCTTCTAGTTCCAAGTACATGTTTAGTGCCTTCTTCAATTCTATCATCCCAGCGCACATCTGGTGCTCCTGTCGTCGAATGTGCTGGTTCAACTCCTGGATGAATGCTGCAATGGACCTATCCTTCCGGGTGCTGATCATATCCCAATTCTCATCTCGGCATCCACAAATCTGGTAGATGGTGTCCTTCAGCTCCTGCTTGTAGACTTCTCCGATCCTTCCCATTGCGATGTGGGCGGCCATGCTCTTTCCTAGGCTCCAGGTTGGCGCATCAAAAGAAAACTCTATTGGCTCAGTGGATGGTGTGAAGGTTCTTCCGGGAATTTGAACTTGAATGCTCCATCGCTCCTCCTCCAGTAAAGTGGCGGTGTAGGTCCCGGTAAAGCTTGGTATTCCTATGTTCATGTACCTAGTGACTTCCTTCAAGTGTCATCCAAATGGTGTGTCTTCATCTGGTTGAGTGAACTTGTTCCTTGGGTCCACCATCCTAAAGAAGTAGAAAATGGAGAGAAGTCAGAGTGAGTAGAGAAGAGTGATATAGGGTCTGTCTTAGTGGTCGTGTCCTACATTTAGCGTGTGCTCTGATACCATCTTTGTAGCGACCACGATCCGAACGGACCGAAGTCTCTGTGTTCTGTGTCATCCCTGGATCGGTAATGCTGACACACACAGTACTTGAAGGATTTATAACAGAGTGGCAATCACACACTTATTACCTCGAATTTCTCCAATGAGAACTTATTACAAAATCCATGGCTTAAGGCCATCTAATAAAATAACAGCGGAAGGCTTGGAAGATAAGTGAGTCCATCAACTCCAACGGCATAGCTGAGTGCATGACAAACGACCTAGCACGTCGTATTCCTCGTCTGAAAAGTGTGCAACGTAATATGTTGCAGCCCGAAAACGGGTCAGCACATGGAATATGCTGGCAAGATAACACAAGTATTTGCAAGTAACAGAATAAAGGCTATACTACATGCATATTTGGCTGGTGGAGGCTCTATGGTTAAGTTTTTGCATAAAGCCAATTTTTCGCTACATCAAAGGAATAACTTCTATTTTAACTATCATGTTGGTTGAAAATCATTGAGAAGGTACCTCCAACTCAATCCCAAATTAAAAGTTCATCATTAACCCAACAAATTACATTATAGAGTGATGAGATCAACCAATAATTCAAGTACCAGATACTCAAGATGTCCATAACCGGGGACACGGCTAATCATGATCAGTTTGTACACTCTGCAGAGGTTTGTGCACTTTCCCCACAAGACTCGATCACCTCTGTTTGGTTTCTCGCACTGCATGGTCTTTGAGAAACGGATGACCGAGACACAGTCATTCCGAAGAGGTCCCCTTAACCGGATAGATAGGCCGGTACACCTACAATCCCTCTACATCTGCTAGCCCATCACGGAAAGGTTTCCCACAACTTACTCAACTATGCCAGAGCCCATATTGGCATGTGGCTGCACACGGAAGTTTCTAGCATGAATAGTTTTATGATCCCTTTGAGCCTAGGTGGCATTCTATAGGAAAAATCACACGGAAACCCGGGATTTCCTAGGACAACACTTGATTCTCCAGGTACCCTGCAACCAATCCACCCAGATGTGTATTCAAGTAACCACCTTAAATTGAAACCTTAATTAACAACTCACATCTTTCATGGATTTCACTCAAACCCAAACCACGTCTACGAGCATAGCATAGCAACCTAAGCAAACGTAGAAGTAACTCCCAGGGGTTTGAAAATAATGCAGGTAATAGGTTCTACCTCAACCTACTACCCAGTCCCACAAATTAAGAGATCCTACTCATGCAATGTGTGAGGGTTTGATCTAAGCATAAAAACTGGGTATAAAAGGTATGATCAAAGTGTTACTTGCCTTGCTGACGATTCGCAAAACCTAGAGACTCGTAGTAGCACGCTTCACAGTCCGGGTATTCTATCGCAAGCAAACAATAGCATACATAATCAATCAAGCAAAGATGCACCAACAAAACTCCAAAGGATCAGATCTAACCAGAAAGTTTGACTTAAGAACTCCGGTTTGCAAAAAGAATCAACTCGAAAGAAGCAACGAAACTCAAACTGCGAAAGAAACGAGCTCCGGTTTGCTAATTTGCCTAAAGTCAAATTTTTACAGTAGCCAAAACCTTGTTCAAGTTGGTTAAACGTAAAGAGGGCATCGAGACGAAGATCTGGGATTTTGAATCACCTGATTTCGACTCTCGAGCGAAAAGAAAAACGAAAAACAAGATCAGGGCAGAAATCGCGATCGGAATAACCGCGGATAAATACCACGAAAAAGAAAACTGACGAACAGGCTAACGAACAAACGTTCGCTGTCTGCGGCTAACGGACGAAAAGCGTTCGTTAAAACGAACGTACGGACGAACGTTCGCTAAATAACTAAACCGACCAAAACCGAACCGATCTAAACCTAAAAAAACGAATCTAGGGTTTACGAAAAACCGATCGGTTTTTAAGAAAAAACCGACAACTACCTCGTAACGATGAACTCCGGCGAGACGGCGGTCCGGCGGCTGCGGGGCGGCGGGTGGCTGCGGGAGGCGGCGGCGGCGGCGGCGCGGCTGCGACGGCGAGCGGCGGCGTGGCGAAGCGGCGGCGGCGGCGCTAGGGCAGGGCGCGGGCGGCTGCGGGAGGTTGGGGCGTTAACGGGCCGGGCGGCGGCTTATAAAGCCCGAAGACCTGGGCCAACACGACTCTAAGTCGGTTGCCTCTTTTTTTTTAAAGAGTCCCTGCGCGGAAAAACTAACGAAAGAAATACTAAACGGACTCCAAAAATCCCGAAATAAATTTTCACCGCCCTCTAATAATATTTAGGACAAAGTGAACATTTTTCCCGGACCTAAATGCAATTTTGAAAAAACGCGCATTTTTCCTATGCAAATAAAATCGCAAATAAATCCAGAAAAATACCAAAAGTGATTTTAACATTTTTCCTCTAATATTTCTGTTATTTTGGAGAAGTCATATTATCTCTCCTCATATTTTGTATTTAGAAATATTTTTATGAGAGAAAAAAAATTAGAATCACATTGTCCTCGTACCGGTATTCGAGCGAACTCAAATACGAAAACGATAGAATTCCCAACTCTCTCCGTAGGTCCTTGAGTTGCGTAGAATTTCGAGGAACGCCACAAACAAAAATGCAAAGAGCATGCAATGCAATATGATCTATGTATAACATTCCAAATTAAAAATTTGAGATGTTACAAACCTACCCCCCTTAGAATGAATCTCGCCCTCGAGATTCGACTTGGCTAGAGAACAGGTGTGGGTGGTCCTTGCGTAGATCATCTTCTCGGTCCCAGGTGGCTTCTTCCTCGGTGTGGTGACTCCACTGAACTTTGCAAAACTTGATAACCTTACTGCGGGTAACTCTGCTCGAAAATTCGAGGATCTTCATAGGCGTCTCCTCGTAGGTCAGATCACTGTCCAACTGAATTGCTTCCAGGGGTACCGTGTCTCTAAGCGGAACTTCGGCCATCTCCGCATGGCACTTCCTAAGCTGCGAAACGTGAAACACATCATGCACTCCTGCCAATCCTTCGGGCAATTCCAACTTATAGGCAACCTCTCCCATGCGTTCCAAAACACGGTAAGGTCCCACAAATCTCGGGGCTAGCTTTACTTTAACTCCGAAACGTTTAACTCCTCGCAGAGGCGATACTCTCAAGTACGCTCTATCTCCAATCTCATAGGCTATCTCCTTGCGCTTTGAGTCTGCATAACTCTTCTGCCTGGACTGAGCTACCTTCAAGCTATCTCGAATCAACTTCACCTTCTCCTCACACTCTTTGATTAAGTCTGGTCCAAACAACTGTCGGTCTCCAACTTCATCCCACATTAACGGTGTTCGGCATCTCCTTCCATACAATGCCTCGAACGGTGCCATCTTCAAACTGGCTTGGTAACTGTTGTTGTATGAGAACTCTGCGTAGGGCAAATTGTCATCCCAACTACATCCATAATCTAACTCACAGGCTCTCAACATATCTTCCAGGATCTGTTTGACTCTTTCGGTCTGTCCATCGGTCTGTGGATGAAAAGCTGTGCTGAATTCTAGCCTCGTTCCCAAGGTTTGGTGTAACTGATGCCAAAACTTTGAGGTGAACTGTGTTCCTCTATCTGATACAATGGTCCTCGGAACTCTATGCAGACATACTATCCTAGTCATGTATATCTTGGCCAACTTTGCACTGGTATATGTGGTTTTCACAGGGATAAAATGGGCTACCTTCGTCAATCGGTCCACTACTTCCCAGATTGAATCATATCCTGCTTTGGTTCTGGGCAATCCGGTGATAAAATCCATGCCAAGCTTCTCCCACTTCCATTCGGGTATCGGCATAGGCTGCAACAATCCTGCTGGCTTCTGATGCTCTGCCTTTACTCTCTAGCATACATCGCATACGGCTACATACTCGGCAATATCCTTCTTCATTCCCGTCCACCAGAAGCGTTCCTTCAAATCCAAATACATATTGGTGTTTCCGGGGTGTATCGAGTATGGCGAATCATGTGCTTCCTGCAGTATCAACTTCCTTATCTCCGGGGCGTTGGGCACATAGATTCGATCCTCAAACCACAAGGTGTCGTGTTCGTCCTCACGAAATCCCTTGGCTTTTCCTTCACTCATCCTTTTCCTTATCTCTGTAATTTCCTTATCATCCTTCTGGGCTTCGCGTATCTTTCCTAGTAAAGTCGACTGAACCTCCAATGTTGCCACGAAACCTCCAGGGACTATCTCCAAACGAAGCTCCCTGAGATGTTCTGCTAACTCCTGTGGCAATCCCCCTTTTACAAGGGTATTGGCATAACTCTTCCAGCTCAAAGCGTCTGCCATGACGTTGGCCTTTCCTGGGTGATAGTGTAGCTTCATATCATAATCCTTTATAAGCTCCAACCATCTCCTCTGTCTAAGGTTCAGCTCCTTCTGCGTGAAAATGTACTTCAAACTCTTGTGATCCGTGTACACATCACAACGATTTCCAATAAGGTAATGTCTCCAAGTTTTCAGTGCGTGCACTATAGCTGCTAACTCCAGATCGTGCGTCGTGTAATTAAACTCGTGTGGTCGCAGTTGACGGGATGCATAGGAAACAACTCTTCCATCATGCATAAGTACTCCTCCAATTCCTAAGCGTGAAGCGTCGCAGTACACTTGGAAATCCTTGTGTATATCCGGCAATATCAGCACTGGGGCTGTCGTCAACCGTTTCTTTAACTCCTGGAAACTTTCTTCACATTCTTCAGTCCAATCAAACTTTGTCTCCTTCTTCAACAATGTCGTCATTGGCTTTGCAATCTTGGAGAAATTCTCTATGAATCTCCGGTAGTATCCCGCGAGTCCAAGAAAACTACGGATCTCTCCAACTGAAGTGGGTGCCAACCACTCAGTGACTGCCTGCACTTTGACGGGGTCTACTGCTATTCCTTCTCCCGAAATAACATCCCCTAGGAATCCAACTTCCTTCAACCAAAACTCGCATTTTCTAAACTTGGCATATAACTGATGTTCTCTGAGCTTCTCCAATACCAAACGCAAATGCTCTGCATGTTCTTCTTCATCCTTTGAATATATCAGGATATCATCTATGAATACCAGGACGAACTAATCCAAGAACTCCATGAACACCTTGTTCATCATACTCATGAAATAGGCAGGCGCGTTAGTCAATCGAAATGACATAACCGTATACTCATATAGCCCGTACCGTGTGGTGAAGGCTGTCTTAGGTATATCCTTCTCTCGGATCTTCAATTGGTGGTATCCAGATCGTAGATCTATCTTGGAGAATACTTTCGCTCCTTGGAGTTGGTCGAACAAATCATTGATCTTCGGCAACGAGTACTTATTCTTAATAGTCACTTCATTCAGCGCACGATAATCAACGACCATTCTTAGAGATCCATCCTTCTTCTCGACCAACAGCACTGGGGCTCCCCAAGGTGATGAACTTCGACGAATAAATCCTTTCTCCAACAACTCCTTAATCTGCTTCCTGATCTCCTCCAGATCATTTGATGGCATCCGATACGGTCTCTTAGATATTGGTCCAGTGCCAGGCAACAACTCTATCAGAAACTCAATATCTCTATCCGGTGGCATGCCAGGTAACTCCTCTGGAAACACATCCGGATAATCCTTTACTACTGGCACTTCCTCCTGAACAACTCCCGTGAGAGAATGTACTTGGGTCCTTATAGGCGAATGCCTAGATACATACTTAATCATTTTTCCCTTCGGGGTGGTGAGCAAAATAGACTTACTGGCACAATCGATGTTACCTTTATACTTCGATAGCCAATCCATACCTAATATCACATCCAATCCTTGTGACTCCAGGACTATTAGGTCAGAGGGGAATGTGTCGCATCCTATGGTCAATGGTGTCTGAAAACATCCTTGGTGTGCCATATACTCTGCTCCTGGTGAACTTACTAACATGGGGGTCTTAAGAACTCGGGTGGACATCCTATGTCTATTCACGAATCCCCTTGAAATGTATGAATGCGATGCACCAGTATCGAAAAGAACTACTGCGGTAAATGTCTTAACCAAAAACTTACCGACAACAGCATCTGGTTGCTCTTCTACCTCCTCCACAGTCATGTGGTTCACTTGTCCTTTGTTGAATGGGTTGGGCTTCTTCCCGGCGCTTCCATTGCCGTTCCCATTCTTAGCTTCTGGGCAGTCCGTGGCATAGTGTCCATTCTTCCCGCACTTGAAACAAGTGATATGGCTGAAATCCTTCTTAGCAGGTGTGGACGGGGTAGAGCGGCTCTGGTTACTACTTGCTCCATTCCCATTTCCATTCTTAGGGCCATTATGGTTGTGGGGAATTCCATGGTTGCGGGGTATCCTCCCGAATTCGGAGTGAATCGGGGCTTCAGCTGGGCTCCAGAACTATTCCTTCCTTGTCCATACTTCCTTTTGACACTTTCAATCTGTTGGTGTTTCCCTTCAATCATATGTGCTTTATCTACCAACTCCTGGTAGTTGTTGAAAGTTGCCACCATCAACTGTACGCTCATCTCATCATTCAGCCCTTCCATAAATCTCTCCTGCTTCGCGGCATCTGTGGCCACATCATCTGGGGCATAACGAGATAGGTTACTAAACTCATCCACGTACTGTGCCACGGTACGGTTTCCTTGGCGCAAGTTGCGAAACTCCCGCTTCTTCATGCTCATAGCTCCAGTTGAGACATGGGCAGTATGGAAAGCTTGCTGAAACTGCTCCCTAGTGACATTGGCTATAGGGAAAGTGGTTGTGTAGTTCTCCCACCATGCTGCGGCTGGTCCAGACAACTGGTGTGCGGCAAATCGCACCTTCTCAGCATCCGAGCAATTGGCGGTGGTCAAATCCCTTCCAATCTTGTGTAGCCAGTCATCAGCCACTATTGGTTCGATGCTGCTAGCAAACACTGGTGGTTGCAACCTTAAGAAACGTGTCAGGTTGTCCACGGGTGGTGGTGGGGGGGGGGTTGTTGTTGTTCTGGTTGTTCCGAGTGTTCTGGACAAGAAGTTGCATCAAGGTGTTTTGCTGCTGGATCAACTGGGTGAGCTCAGGGGGAAACTCAAATCCGGGCTCACGTCTTGGAAGCATCTGATGGGTGTAGAGGGAAGAGATTAGAATAGAATTGAGGTCTAAGGGAAAATCACTACCCATATGCACATGAGACAAACACAATCATATCACACCAATCAATTTCAAGCAAGATCTTACAAATCTAACTAACGTTACAAAAGTGCTCTAAAACTAATATATGGAGGTAAACTACTAGTCACAGGGTGGTCATCTAAAAATATTGATCGGCGGACGATTCCATGATGTCTGCTCCAGCTTCATCTTCATAGTCTTCGTCTTTACTATCATCGGGCTCTAAATCCGTGTCGTCGATGATAATGTAATCTTCGGGTGGAATCTCCTTGGGTTCTTCTTCCTCTTCTTCTTCTCCCATGAGTATCCCTAACTTCCGTGTCAAGTCATCATTCTTCTCCACTAGTATCAACATCTCCTCCTCATATCCGTCACGAGTAGACTTAAGTTCTTCTTCTAGTTCCAAATTCCTGTTTAGTGCCTTCTTCAATTCTATCATCCCAGCGCACATCTGGTGCTCCTGTCGTCGAATGTGCTGATTCAACTCCTGGATGAATGCTGCAATGGACCTATCCTTCCGGGTGCTGATCATATCCCAATTCTCATCTCGGCATCCACAAATCTGGTAGATGGTGTCCTTCAGCTCCTGCTTTTAGACTTCTCCGATCCTTCCCATTGCGATTTGGGCGGCCATGCTCTTTCCTAGGCTCCAGGTTGGCGCATCAAAAGAAAACTCTATTGGCTCAGTGGATGGTGCGAAGGTTCTTCCGGGAATTTGAACTTGAATGCTCCATCGCTCCTCCTCCAGTAAAGTGGCGGTGTAGGTCCCGGTAAAGCTTGGTATTCCTATGTTCAGGTACCTAGTGACTTCCTTCAAGTGTCGTCCAAATGGTGTGTCTTCATCTGGTTGAGTGAACTTGTTCCTTGGGTCCACCATCCTAAAGAAGTAGAAAATGGAGAGAAGTCAGAGTGAGTAGAGAAGAGTGATCTAGGGTCTGTCTTAGTGGTCATGTCATACATTCAGCGTGTGCTCTGATACCATATTTGTAGCGACCACGATCCGAACAGACCGAAGTCTCTATGTTTTGTGTCATCCCTGGATCGGTAATGCTGACACACACAGTACTTGAAGGATTTATAACAGAGTGGCAATCACACACTTATTACCTCGAATGTCTCCAATGAGAACTTATTACAAAATCTATGGCTTAAGGCCATCTAATAAAATAACAGCGGAAGGCTTGGAAGATAAGTGAGTCCATCAACTCCAACAGCATAGCTGAGTGCATGACAAACGACCTAGCACGTCTTATTCCTCGTCTGAAAAGTCTGCAACGTAATATGTTGCAGCCCGAAAACGGGTCAGCACATGGAATATGCTGGCAAGATAACACAAGTATTTGCAAGTAACAGAACAAAGGCTATACTACATGCATATTTGGCTGGTGGAGGCTCTATGGTTAAGTTTTTGCGTAAAGCCAATTTTTCCCTACGTCAAAGGAATAGCTTTTATTTTAACTATCATGTTGGTTGAAAATCATTGAGAAGGTACCTCCAACTCAATCCCAAATTAGAAGTTCATCATTAACCCAACAAATTACATTATAGAGTGATGAGATCAACCAATAATTCAAGTACCAGATACTCAAGATGTCCATAACCGAGGACACGGCTAATCATGATCAGTTTGTACACTCTGCAGAGGTTTGTGCACTTTCCCCACAAGACTCGATCGCCTCTGTTTGGTTTCTCGCACTGCATGGTGTTTGAGAAACGGATGACCGAGACACAGTCTTTCCGAAGAGGTCCCCTTAACCGGATAGATAGACCGGTACACCTACAATCCCTCTACATCTGCTAGCCCATCACGGAAAGGTTTCCCACAACTTACTCAACTATGCTAGAGCCCATATTGGCATGTGGCTGCACACGGAAGTTTCTAGCATGAATAGTTTTATGATCCCTTTGAGCCTGGGTGGCATTCCATAGGAAAAATCACACGGAACCCCGGGATTTCCTAGGACAACACTGGATTCTCCAGGTGCCCTGCAACCAATCCACCCAGATGTGTATTCAAGTAACCACCTTAAATTGAAACCTTAATTAACAACTCACATCTGTCATGGATTTCACTCAAACCCAAACCACGTCTACGAGCATAGCATAGCAACCTAAGCAAACGTAGAAGTAACTCCCAGGGGTTTGAAAATAATGCAGGTAATAGGTTCTACCTCAATCTACTTCCCAGTCCCACAAATTAAGAGATCCTACTCATGCAATGTGTGAGGGTTTGATCTAATGCATAAAAACTGGGTATAAAAGGTATGATCAAAGTGTTACTTGCCTTGCTGACGATTCGCAAAACCTAGAGACTCGTAGTAGCACGCTTCACAGTCCGGGTATTCTATCGCAAGCAAACAGTAGCATACATAAGCAATCAAGCAAATATGCACCAACAAAACTCCAAAGGATCAGATCTAACCAGCAAGTTCGACTTAAGAACTCCAGTTTGCAAAAAGAATCAACTCGAAAGAAGCAACGAAACTCAAACTACGAAAGAAACGAGCTCCGGTTTGCTAATTTGCCTAAAGTCAAATTTTTACACTAGCCAAAACCTTGTTGAAGTTGGTCAAACGTAAAGAGGGCAACGAGACAAAGATCTGGGATTTTGAATCACCTAATTTTGACTCTCGAGCGAAAAGAAAAACGAAAAACAAGATCAGGGCAGAAATCGCGATCGGAATAACCGCGGATAAATACCCTGAAAAAGAAAACTGACGAACAGGCTAACGAACGAACGTTCGCTGTCTGCGGCTAACGGATGAAAAGCGTTCGTTAAAACGAACGTACGGATGAACGTCCGCTAAATAACTAAACCGACGAAAACCGAACCGATCTAAACCTAAAAAACGAATCTAGGGTTTACGAAAAACCGATCGGTTTTTAAGAAAAAACCGACAACTACCTCGTAACGACGAACTCCGGCGAGGCGGCGGTCCAGCGGTGGTGGTCCGGCGATCCGGCGGCTGCGGGGTGACGGGTGGCTGCGGGAGGCGGCGGCGGCGCGGCTGCGGCGGCGGGCGGCGGCGCGGCGAAGCGGCAGCGGCGGCGCTAGGGCAGGGCGCGGGCGGCTGCGGGAGGCTGGGGCGTTAACGGGCCGGGGCGGCGGCTTATAAAGCCCGAAGTCCTGGGCCAACACGACTCTAAGTCGGTTGCCTCTTTTTTTTTAAAGAGTCCCGGCGCGGAAAAACTAACGAAAGAAATACTAAACGGACTCCAAAAATCCCGAAATAAATTTTCACCGTCCTCTAATAATATTTAGGACAAAGTGAACATTTTTCCCGGACCTAAATGCAATTTTGAAAAAACACGCATTTTTTCTATGCAAATAAAATCGCAAATAAATCCAGAAAAATACCAAAAGTGATTTTAACATTTTTCCTGCAATATTTCTGTTATTCTGGAGAAGTCATATTATCTCCGCTCATATTTTGTATTTAGAAATATTTTTATGAGAGAAAAAAAATAATTAGAATCACACTGTCCTCGTATCGGTATTCCAGCGAACTCAAATACGAAAACGGTAGAATTCCCAACTCTCTCCGTAGGTCCTTGAGTTGCGTAGAATTTCGAGGAACGCCACAAACAAAAATGCAAAGAGCATGCAATGCAATATGATCTATGTATAGCATTCCAAATTAAAAATTTGGGATGTTACAAACCTACCCCCCTTAGAATGAATCTCGCCCTCGAGATTCGACTTGGCTAGAGAACAGGTGTGGGTGGTCCTTGCGTAGATCATCTTCTCGTTCCCAGGTGGCTTCTTCCTCGGTGTGGTGACTCCACTGAACTTTGCAAAACTTGATAACCTTATTACGGTTAACTCTGCTCGAAAATTCGAGGATCTTCATAGGCGTCTCCTCGTAGGTCAGATCACTGTCCAATTGAATTGCTTCCAGGGGTACCGTGTCTCTAAGCGGAATTTCGGCCATCTCCGCATGGCACTTCTTAAGCTGCGAAACGTGAAACACGTCGTGCACTCCTGCCAATCCTTCGGGCAATTCCAACCTATAGGCAACCTCTGCCATGTGTTTCAAAACACGGTAAGGTCCCACAAATCTCGGGGCTAGCTTTCCTTTAACTCCGAAACGTTTAACTCCTCGCAGAGGCAATACTCTCAAGTACGCTCTATCTCCAATCTCATAGGCTATCTCCTTGCGCTTTGAGTCTGCATAACTCTTCTGCCTGGACTGAGCTACCTTCAATCTATCTCGAATCAACTTCACCTTCTCCTCAGACTCTTTGATTAAGTCTGGTCCAAACAACTATGGGTCTCCAACTTCATCCCACATTAACGGTGTTTGGCATCTCCTTCCATACAATGCCTCTAACGGTGCCATCTTCAAACTGGCTTGGTAACTGTTGTTGTATGAGAACTCTGCGTAGGGCAAATTGTCATCCCAACTAGATCCATAATCTAACGCACAGGCTCTCAACATATCTTCCAGGATCTGGTTGACTCTTTCGATCTGTCCATCGGTCTGCGGATGAAAAGTTGTGCTGAATTCTAGCCTCGTTCCCAAGGTTTGGTGTAACTGATGCCAAAACTTTGAGGTGAACTGTGTTCCTCTATCTGATACAATGGTCCTCGGAACTCCGTCCAGGCATACTATCCTGGTCATGTATATCTTGGCGAACTTTGCACTGGTATATGTGGTTTTCACGGGGATAAAATGGGCTACCTTCGTCAATCGGTCCACTACTACCCAGATTGAATCATATCCTGCTTTGGTTCTGGGCAATCCGGTGATAAAATCCATGCCAAGCTTCTCCCACTTCCATTCGGGTATCGGCATAGGCTGCAACAATCCTGCTGGCTTCTGATGCTCTGCCTTTACTCTCTGGCATACATCGCATACGGCTACATACTCGGCAATATCCTTCTTCATTCACGTCCACCATAAACGTTCCTTCAAATCCAAATACATCTTGGTGTTTCCGGGGTGTATCGAGTATAGCGAATCATGTGCTTCCTGCAGTATCAACTTCCTTATCTCCGGGGCGTTGGGCACATAGATTCAATCCTCAAACCACAAGGTGTCATGTTCGTCCTCACGAAATCCCTTGGCTTTTCCTTCACTCATCCTTTTCCTTATCTCTATAATTTCCTTATCATCCTTCTAGGCTTCGCCTATCTTTCCTAGTAAAGTCGACTGAACCTCCAATGTTGCCACAAAACCTCCACGGACTATCTCGAAACGAAGCTCCCTGAGATGTTCTGCTAACTCCTGTGGGAATCCCCCTTTTACTAGGGTATTGGCATAACTCTTCTGGCTCAAAGCGTCTGCCATGACGTTGGCCTTTCCTGGGTGATAGTGTAGCTTCATATCATAATCCTTTATAAGCTCCAACCATCTCCTCTGTCTAAGGTTCAGCTCCTTCTGCATGAAAATGTACTTCAAACTCTTGTGATCCATGTACACATCACAATGATTTCCAATAAGGTAATGTCTCCAGGTTTTCAGTGCGTGCACTACAGCTGCTAACTCCAGATCGTGCGTCGTGTAATTCAACTCGTGTGGTCGCAATTGACGGGATGCATAGGAAACAACTCTTCCATCCTGCATAAGTACTCCTCCAATTCCTAAGCGTGAAGCGTCGCAGTACACTTGGAAATCCTTGTGTATATCCGGCAATATCAGCACTGGGGCTGTCGTCAACTGTTTCTTCAACTCCTGGAAACTTTCTTCACATTCTTCAGTCAAATCAAACTTTGTCTCCTTCTTCAACAATGTCGTCATTGGCTTTGCAATCTTGGAGAAATTCTCTATGAATCTCCGGTAGTATCCCGCGAGTCCAAGAAAACTGCGGATCTCTGAAGTGGGTGCCAACCACTCAGTGACTGCCTGCACTTTGACGGGGTCTACTGCTATTCCTTCTCCCGAAATAACATCCCCTAGGAATCCAACTTCCTTCAACCAAAACTCGCATTTGCTAAACTTGGCATATAACTGATGTTCTCTGAGCTTCTCCAATACCAAACGCAAATGCTCTGCGTGTTCTTCTTCATCCTTTGAATATATCAGGATATCATCTATGAATACCAGGACGAACTTATCCAAGAACTCCATGAACACCTTGTTCATCATACTCATGAAATAGGCAGGCGCGTTAGTCAATCCAAATGACATAACCGTATACTCATATAGCCCGTACCGTGTGGTGAAGGCTGCCTTAGGTATATCCTTCTCTCGGATCTTCAATTGGTGGTATCCAGATTGTAGATCTATCTTGGAGAATACTTTCGCTCCTTGGAGTTGGTCGAACAAATCATTGATCTTCGGCAACGGGTACTTATTCTTAATAGTCACTTCATTCAGCGCATGATAATCAACGACCATTCTTAGAGATCAATCTTTCTTCTCGACCAACAACACTGGGGCTCCCCAAGGTGATGAACTTCGACGAATAAATCCTTTCTCCAACAACTCCTTAATCTGCTTCTTGATCTCCTCCAGATCATTTGATGGCATCCGATACGGTCTCTTAGATATTGGTCCGGTGCCAGGCAACAACTCTATCAGAAACTCAATATCTCTATCCGGTGGCATGCCAGGTAACTCCTCTGGAAACACATCCGGATAATCCTTTACTACTGGCACTTCCTCCTGAACAACTCCCGTGAGAGAATGTACTTGGGTCCTTATAGGCGAATGCCTAGATACATACTTAATCCTTTTTCCCTCCGGGGTGGTGAGCAAAATAGACTTACTGGCACAATCGATGTTACCTCCATACTTCGATAGCCAATCCATACCTAATATCACATCCAATCCTTGTGACTCCAGGACTATTAGGTCAGAGGGAAAAGTGTGGCATCCTATGGTCAATGGTGTCTGAAAACATCCTTGGTGTGCCATATACTCTGCTCCTGGTGAACTTACTAACATAGGGGTCTTAAGAACTCGGGTGGACATCCTATGTCTATTCACGAATCCCCTTGAAATGTATGAATGCGATACACCAGTAAAGAAAAGAACTACTGCGACAAATGTCTTAACCAAAAACTTACCGACAACAGCATCTGGTTGCTCTTCTACCTCCTCCACAGTCACGTAGTTCACTTGTCCTTTGTTGAATGTGTTGGGCTTCTTCCCGGCGCTTCCAGTGCCGTTCCCATTCTTAGCTTCTGGGCAGTCCGTGGCATAGTGTCCATTCTTCCCGCACTTGAAACAAGTGATATGGCTGAAATCCTTCTTAGCGGGTGTGGACGGGGTAGGGCGGCTCTGGTTACTACTTTCTCCATTCCCTTTTCCATTCTTAGGGCCATTATAGTTGTGGGGAATTCCATGGTTGCGGGGTATCCTCCCGAATACGGAGTGAATCGGGGCTTCAGCTGGGCTCCAGAATTATTCCTTCCTTGACCATACTTCCTTTTGAGACTTTCAATCTGCTGGTGTTTCCCTTCAATCATAAGCGCTTTATCTACCAACTCCTGGTAGTTGTTGAAAGTTGCCACCATCAACTGTACGCTCATCTCATCATTCAGCCCTTCCATAAATATCTCCTGCTTCGCGGCATCTGGGGCCACATCATCTGGGGCATAACGAGATAGGGTACTAAACTCATCCACGTACTGTGCCACGGTACGGTTTCCTTGGCGCAAGTTGCGAAACTCCCACTTCTTCATGCTCATAGCTCCAGTTGAGACATGGGAAGTATGGAAAGCTTGCTGAAACTGCTCCCTAGTGACATTGGCTATAGGGAAAGTGGCTGTGTAGTTCTCCCACCATGCTGCGGCTGGTCCAGACAACTGGTGTGCAGCAAATCGCACCTTCTCAGCATCCGAGCAATTGCCGGTGGACAAATCCCTTCCAATCTTGCGTAGCCAGTCATCAGCCACATTTGGTTCGATGGTGCTAGCAAACACTGGTGGTTGCAACCTTAAGAAACGTGTTAGGTTGTCCACGGGTGGTGGTTGGGGGG
>LR738714.1:140467434-140493561 GCA_902687465.1 Secale cereale | reverse complement strand
GGGGGGGGGGGGTTGTTGTTGTTCTGGTTGTTCCGAGTGTTCTGGACAAGAAGTTGCATCAAGGTGTTCTGCTGCTGGATCAACTGGGTGAGCTCAGGGGGAAACTCAAATCCGGGCTCACGTCTTGGAAGCATCTGATGGGTGTAGAGGGAAGAGATTAGAACAGAATTGAGGTCTAAGGGAAAATCACTACCCATATGCACATGAGACAAACACAATCATATCACACCAATCAATTTCAAGCAAGATCTTAAAAATCTAACTAACGTTACAAAAGTGCTCTAAAACTAATATATGGAGGTAAACTACTAGTCACAGGGTGGTCATCTAAAAATATTGATCGGCGGACGATTCCATGATGTCTGCTCCAGCTTCATCTTCATAGTCTTCGTCTTTACTATCATCGGGCTCTGAATCCGTGCCGTCGATGATAATGTAATCTTCGGGTGGAATCTCCTTGGGTTCTTCTTCCTCTTCTTCTTCTCCCATGAGTATCCCTAACTTCCGTGTCAAGTCATCATTCTTCTCCACTAGTATCAACATCTCCTCCTCATATCCGTCACGAGTAGACTTAAGTTCTTCTTCTAGTTCCAAATTCCTGTTTAGTGCCTTCTTCAATTCTATCATCCCAGCGCACATCTGGTGCTCCTGTCGTCGAATGTGCTGGTTCAACTCCTGGATGAAAGCTGCAATGGACCTATCCTTCCGGGTGCTGATCATATCCCAATTCTCATCTCGGCATCCACAAATCTGGTAGATGGTGTCCTTCAGCTCCTGCTTGTAGACTTCTCCGATCCTTCCCATTGCGATGTGGGCGGCCATGCTCTTTCCTAGGCTCCAGGTTGGCGCATCAAAAGAAAACTCTATTGGCTCAGTGGATGGTGCGAAGGTTCTTCCGGGAATTTGAAATTGAATGCTCCATCGCTCCTCCTCTAGTAATGTGGCGGTGTAGGTCCCGGTAAAGCTTGGTATTCCTATGTTCAGGTACCTAGTGACTTCCTTAAAGTGTCGTCCAAATGGTGTGTCTTCATCTGGTTGAGTGAACTTGTTCCTTGGGTCCACCATCCTAAATAAGTAGATAATGGAGAGAAGTCAGAGTGAGTAGAGAAGAGTGATCTAGGGTCTGTCTTAGTGGTCGTGTCATACATTCAGCGTGTGCTCTGATACCATCTTTGTAGCGACCACGATCCAAACGGACCGAAGTCTCTGTGTTCTGTGTCATCCCTGGATCGGTAATGCTGACACACACAGTACTTGAAGGATTTATAACAGACTGGCAATCACACACTTATTACCTCGAATGTCTCCAACGAGAACTTATTACAAAATCTATGGCTTAAGGCCATCTAATAAAATAACAGCGGAAGGCTTGGAAGATAAGTGAGTCCATCAACTCCAACGGCATAGCTGAGTGCATGAAAAACGACCTAGCACGTCTTATTCCTCGTCTGGAAAGTCTGCAATGTAATATGTTGCAGCCCAAAAACGGGTCAGCACATGGAATATGCTGGCAAGATAACACAAGTATTTGCAAGTAACAGAATAAAGGCTATACTACATGCATATTTGGCTGGTGGAGGCTCTATGGTTAAGTTTTTGCATAAAGCCAATTTTTCCCTACCTCAAAGGAATAACTTTTATTTTAACTATCATGTTGGTTGAAAATCATTGAGAAGGTACCTCCAACTCAATCGCAAATTAAAAGTTCATCATTAACCCAACAAATTACATTATAGAGTGATGAGATCAACCAATAATTCAAGTACCAGATACTCAAGATGTCCATAACCGGGGACACGACTAATCATGATCAGTTTGTACACTCTGCAGAGGTTTGTGCACTTTCCCCACAAGACTCGATCACCTCTGTTTGGTTTCTCGCACTGCATGGTGTTTGAGAAACGGATGACCGAGACACAGTCTTTTCGAAGAGGTCCCCTTAACCGGATAGATAGGCCGGTACACCTACAATCCCTCTACATCTGCTAGCCCATCACGAAAAGGTTTCCCGCAACTTACTCAACTATGCCAGAGCCCATATTGGCATGTGGCTGCACACGGAAGTTTCTAGCATGAATAGTTTTATGATCCCTTAGAGCCTGGTGGCATTCCATAGGAAAAATCACACGGAACCCCGGGATTTCCTAGGACAACACTGGATTCTCCAGGTGCCCTGCAACTAATCCACCCAGATGTGTATTCAAGTAACCACCTTAAATTGAAACCTTAATTAACAACTCACATCTGTCAAGGATTTCACTCAAACCCAAACCACGTCTACGAGCATAGCATAGCAACCTAAGCAAACGTAGAAGTAACTTCCAGGGGTTTGAAAATAATGCAGGTAATAGGTTCTACCTCAATCTACTTCCCAGTCCCACAAATTAAGAGATCCTACTCATGCAATGTGTGAGGGTTTGATCGAATGCATAAAAACTGGGTATAAAAGGTATGATCAAAGTGTTACTTGCCTTGCTGACGATTCGCAAAACCTAGAGACTCGTAGTAGCACGCTTCATAGTCCGGGTATTCTATCGCAAGCAAACAATAGCATACATAAGCAATCAAGCAAATATTCACCAACAAATCTCCAAAGGATCATATCTAACTAGAAAGTTTGACTTAAGAACTCCAGTTTGCAAAAAGAATCAACTCGAAAGAAGCAACGAAACTCAAACTGCGAAAGAAACGAGCTCCGGTTTGCTAATTTGCCTAAAGTCAAATTTTTACAGTAGCCAAAACCTTGTTCAAGTTGGTTAAATGTAAAGAGGGCATCGAGATGAAGATCTGGGATTTTGAATCACCTGATTCCGACTCTCGAGCGAAAAGAAAAACGAAAAACAAGATCAGGGCAGAAATCACGATCGGAATAACCGCGGATAAATACCCCGAAAAAGAAAACTGACGAACAGGCTAACGAACGTACGTTCGCTGTCTGCGGCTAACGGACGAAAAGCGTTCGATAAAACGAACGTACGGATGAACGTCCACTAAATAACTAAACCGACGAAAACCGAACTGATCTAAACCTAAAAAAACGAATCTAGGGTTTACGAAAAACTGATCGGTTTTTAAGAAAAAACCGACAACTACCTCGTAACGACGAACTCCGGCGAGACGGCGGTCGGGCGGTGGCGGTCTGGCGATCCGGCGGCTGCGGGGCGGCGGGTGGCTGCGGGGCGGCGGGTGGCTGCGGGAGGCGGCGGCGGCGGCGCGGCGAAGCGGCGGCGGCGGCGCTAGGGCAGGGCGCGGGCGGCTGCGGGAGGCTGGGGCGTTAACGGGCCGGGGCGGCGGCTTATAAAGCCCGAAGTCCTGGGCCAACACGACTCTAAGTCGGTTGCCTCTTTTTTTTAAAGAGTCCCGGCGCGGAAAAACTAACAAAAGAAATACTAAACGGACTCCAAAAATCCCGAAATAAATTTTTACCGTCCTCTAATGATATTTAGGACAAAGTGAACATTTTTCCCGGACCTAAATGCAATTTTGAAAAAAAAGCGTGCATTTTTCCTATGCAAATAAAATCGCAAATAAATCCAGAAAAATACCAAAAGTGATTTTAACTTTTTTTCCTCCAATATTTCTGTTATTTTGGAGAAGTCATATTATCTCCGCTCATATTTTGTATTTAGAAATATTTTTATGAGAGAAAAAAAATAATTAGAATCACACTGTCCTCGTACCGGTGTTCGAGCGAACTCAAATACGAAAACGGTATAAATCCCAACTCTCTCCGTAGGTCCTTGAGTTGCGTAGAATTTCGAGGAATGCCACAAACAAAAATGCAAAGAGCATGCAATGCAATATGATCTATGTATAACATTCCAAATTAAAAATTTGGGATGTTACAGTTCAACATGGCGAAGTTGCGTCTACTCCATAGCTTTTCAACGGTATATTACACGCATAATTCCGATAAACGGTTAAAAAACTAGAGCACAAAAGGTACACAAAAAACAACACGTACAGTTTTTTCGAAACGAAAGTTCACCTTTCGTTGTGTTGCAGTGCCCTCGCGTTGTGCGTGCAGTGCGGAAGTGTTATGAGAATATTATTCTCATAATGTTATGAGAATAGACCGGCTGTATATATATATATATATTTACAATGTCAATGTATTTGTTTATATATACTTGTAAAGTTTGTTAAATCTATGGGTTTTATAGAATCAGATCAATTTTCAATGTCAATGTATTTGTTTACATATCAGTCATGACTCACATTAGCACATTAACATATAACTTTTTACAGCAATATAACAAGTAAATTGTACTCATCCATCTAAATCAGCATATTTTTAAGTCTGAAATTGGTTGGCACAATAGCTGTAGTATATATCATCTATGTTCTGAGAGTAACATACAACCCATGCAGCAATATGACAAGTTAATAAATTATACAAGCTAATCAACATTTCTTTAATCTTGAGCTACTCCTTGTTGGTGTTTGTTTTGGCGCTTGATTATTGTTGTTGTATCTTGCTTTTTTGGGTGGGGAGGTTGTGTTCGTTCTTCCTCTTCTTCGGTGTCCTCTTCATCAATATCATTGTCTTCATCATCATCCTCTTCTTCTCCTTCCTATTCATTGTCTTCATATTCTTCTTCTTCTTCTTCTTCTTCTTCTTCTTCTTCTTGTTCTTCATCATCATCATCATCTTCTGTAGTGGACATATTATTGTTCTTCATAGATTTCTGATTTATTTTCTTTCCTATCTCCAAAGCAGCTATGATCACTGGACAGCTAAGAATGTTGTGCCCTGACCCAATTTGCTTGCATCCCTGGCATATCCTTTTACTATTTTTATTCTGTTGTTTCTTTTCATCTTTGGGAAATTTTGTTGGACACGACCTAGCATTGTGCCCTGACCCAATCTCGTCGCACATACCACATTTCCTCTTCCCTGTTTCTGTTTTCTCATCTATTTTTAGGACTACTTCTTCCAGCTTCAATTTTTTTCCAGCCACCGATGGTCTTGATTCAGATGTGTTCTTATACCTGCTGCCCTTAGTTTTTGATATTGGTGGAGGTAAGATAGCCTTAGTTACAGATTGAGCATTGCATCAAGTACTAGGCATGTCATCATCGTCATGCGATGTTCTTGGCATCTCTGTTGATAAGTGAGGCTCAAACTGGTTTATATCTGGTGGAGTGCGTGCATCACCATCATCATCATCAACTGTGTTGATGAACCCACTGCTTCAACCCTGTTTAACACTTCTAGCATGCCAGCTTTTGCTATTACGTGCTGGTCGTCTGACTTGCCTCCTGTTCTCACAACTTTCAAAGCTATTTGGAGAAGTTCATTTTGTTGATGCAGGAACGAAGACCCGTCAAATGATTCAGTCTTGTAGTCTCTCCTATCAAATGTTTCCCTTGCCTTTGCTCTCGTAGTGTACCTCTTTATGATGTAGATATCTGGCACACTCTTCACTCTCAGGTGCTCGAGCATTGCAATTATGTGCACGCAGAACAGACCTAGGAGCAGGTAGTTTTTGTGCATGAAAAAACAATTAGTTTTCATCATGAAAAACCCATAAATAGTAAATTCACTTTTTGTATATTTTGGAATTGGACATGTAAAAATTATTTGTGTTCTCTGTCTATATTTACCTGTATGCTCAAACAGCATGCACTCGTAGCTGTATTCCTCGGTCTCAGTGTTCGCAACAACTTCGAACTCATGGTTTGACCATGAGAACGTATTTGTTGGCTCATGGTAGGTCACAAGATAATTATGTTCGTCAACTGTAGGATCCTGGCTTGTTTTTATGCGGAAGAGTGTGCTAATTTTAAGTTTCCTCCTGAACTCGGTGAATATGGCTTTTGTATAGTGCTCACTGAACTGCTTCTCAAAACCGTAATGAGTTCTTGTGTTTGGTTCTGTCTGCAAAATGTTTAAGCAAGTATGTCAGTATGGTTGTATGGAAATATCAAGTGCAAGAAGTTGTTATACTTCTGTAAACTGTAACAACTGTACGTCTCCCCTGTATTATTTCTGTACCTCCCTGAAAACTGCAATTTACCACTTCTTTTTACAAAGACAAAAGAAATTTGAATTGATAGCTTACCATTGATGCCAATGTTTGTGCATTTTCAACTTGCCTCCTTGAAAATATGCAGTTGTTTACTTGCTCAAGAAATCAATGCAGGTGATGGCTTCTCGCCCCTCGTTGGTTACCCCAAGTGGAAGGTTTGAGATGTAGCTAGCGGTAGTTTTCCCTTGGCAAAGATACCAAGGATCGAATCCCGTGAGACTCCGAGGGTCGACAAGAAGGTGTCAAGGGCACCAGAAACTTCCGCTTGACAGGACCTGCACACAGATACAAATAACTTTGCTCCCAACGAGTACAGAGAGGTTGTCAATCCCTCCGGCCTTGTCGTTTACAAAGGATCAAACGCAAGAGATAATAGTGATAGGTATTACTGCAACTAGGAAATAAGAACAGGAAATAAATAGCGGGTGTGATCAGTGATAGTAATATGGACCGGGGTCCCATGATGTTCACTAGTGATGTCTCTCTCCCAAAAGACGATAAAACAGCTAAGCGGGATAAACAAATTACAGCTGGGCAATTGACAGGATTATGTGCGCAAACCAATGCTAACTATGCTGCAAAGAAAGGTAGAGGCTCAAAAGCATGGGCGGTACGCCAAGGCAAGTAGACCGAAATCCATCTTCATCTACTACTAATCATCCACCTTGAGATATCTATCCAGAACATCTCGCTGGTATTAAGTTGCGAGTCCCACCCATAGTGTAAACTCAAAGCAGCAGACAACTGCATTAAAAGAACTTTGCGTAAAGTAAACAATCCTTGCACCCGCAAGTACAAGCACCGTTGTTTTCCCCCTTGTGGCAACAGCACATCCCCTAGACTCATGTTTCTGTCACTCAAGCTAGTCATCGAGGGGCATGAACCCACAATCAAGCATAACGTTCCCTCTTGGAGTTACTACCTACTACTTGGCCAAAGCAATAAACAGCAACGGAGAACATGCAAGAATTACTCAAGAACATAAATATAAAAGAGGTGAATCAAATATATTACTCACACACAATCTGAACATAATCTCATAATCCATCAGATCCCAGCAAACTCAGCATAGCAACAGCATAAGGATTACATATGTGCCTCGGTCATGTAGGGCAGCTCACGAGGTCTAACCGATGAAGAACAAGAAGGGGAGGAGAACATCACATAGCTACTGGTCATGGACCCATGGTCCAAGGGAGACTACTCACGGCTCATCCGGGAGGCATCCATGGTGGTGGAGAAGCTCCCGGTGGTGGTTCTCCCCTCCGGCAGGGTGCCGGGAAGAGTTCTCCTGGTGCTCCCAATCTTGGAAGCGCGGCGGCGGCGGAACAGAGATGAGATCGCGAAAAAGGGTTCCGTCCTCGAGGGTTTCGGGACGCGATGTAAATATATGCCAAAGGGGGGACCAGGGGAGGTCAGGGGGGCCCAGGCGCCCCCCCCCCCCGGCGCGGCCAGGAGGGGGGCCTCCCCCACAGGGCGCCTGGAGCCCCTATGGCCCCCCTCTGGCCCTACTTCTGCCGTATGGAAGCTTCTGGAGCGCTAATTTTTTATATATTTTTCCCGGAATTTTTCTGGCAATTTAAGTAATGGGAAAACCTGAAATACAAAAACAGCAGAAAACAGAAACTGGCACTGGGGTGCACTGAGTTAATAGGTTAGTCCAAATATGATCAAAAGTGTATGGAAGTGCATAAATATCATAGCAATACCACACAAAAGAGGCATGGAGCAAGCAGAAATTATAGATACGTTTTGGACGTATCAACATCCCCAAGCTTAATTCCTGCTCGTCCTCGAGTAGGTAAATGATAACAAGCATAATTTTTGTGGTGACATGCTATTAACCATATAAGAACTTTTAAGTAAAGCAATCAAGGCATGTAATCCAATTCAAGTCATAACAAGCAAGAGTCTATATTAGCATTGTAACAAGTAACATAAGAACATAATGGTGCAAGAGCTCTCGTTGTCCGTGACTCGAATGTCTCCAAATGGTGTTTGCGTGCAAGAAAGGGGATAGGGATATATGAGAGTAAAACATAGTTTTTGTATTGTTGAGAACTTAATCTACTAAAGTTTCACACTTGGTCTTCTTTGGAATCTTATCTTGACTCATCCCCAGACCGTCAGCTAGGTACAAGTCAAAATGATCCACTCCCTTTCGATATTTTGAGCACTCATGCAATGGATGAGCGTAAGCAAGAAAGTCGACACTTAGGATGGCAAAGAGAAAAATGATAGAGGGGGAAGACAAAAAAGGTGTGAAAGGCTCACATCAATGAGGACAATCATCGGCGAGAGAAAGCCAAATGATAGATATGATGCGAGGAGTAGGGATTGCCATGCAACGGATGCACATATGAGCTAAGGTAAGCTCTCCAATGGAACAAGTGGGGGTGCATCCAACTTGCTTGCTCAAGAAGACCTAGAGCTCTTTTGAGGAGGCTCATCATTGGAATATACAAGCCAAGTTCTATAGTGTAAAGGTCCCCACATAGCTATATGCATAAATGATAATCTCTATGGAGTACAAAGTATAAGATTGAGTACGAGTGTGGATCTCTCAAAAATAAATAGTAGTTTGCCCCCTTCTCTCTTTTTATTTCTTTTTCTCTTTTTTCTCTTTTTTTTTATTTTTTTTGTGGCCTCAATGGCTCTTTCTATTTATCTCTCATTTGTCCTCTTTGGGATCTTTTGATTTTGTCCTCTTTGGGATCTTTTGATTTGTCCTCTTTGGGATCTTTTCCTCACTTTAGGGGCAACACTCTATGTATTACAAGAAGTATAGAAGATCTTTCACACTTTACAAAAGTACTCAACATAAAGAAAATGAAACTATGATGATGTATGCAAATATATGCCTCTGCCAGTGTAGCAGGATATGCAATGATACTAGCGCGTCATGTAGCAATGATTAGGGCAAGACCCAACTAGCATGCGGCTCATCGATCAAGCAAAAAGCATGTATGACATGAAGATCAAGTCATGAGAGGATGGATGTTGCATGGCAATGTATCTCGGAAAGGCTATGGAAATGCCTTAATAGGTAGGTATGGTGGCTGTTTTGAGGAAGGATATAATGAGGCTTATGATGATAGAGCGTATCGTGCCAAGGATTTGGATGCACCGGCGAAGTATGCGCCAAATCTCGAGGTGAGAAAGGTCAATGCACGGTACCGAAGAGGCTAGAAAAATATGGATAGGTGGAAGTGTCAACCTTCGAATACTCACATTAGTCCGAAGAACTCACGCACTTATTATCGGTAACTCTCAATCTAATTAGGAGGTTCACAAAGAGACAAGTACCCCGAGGAGGTGTGTACGGGGGTTTGGTTACCCTTGCTCATCCTCGACCCATGGTACGTGAGTGTACTCTAATATTCGATCCCTCCAAAGATTAGTGATCCATTTAGTAGCTAAAGTTCTCAACTATTTTGTAGGTTTTTGAAAATAAACACGTATTGCCCAAAATACGACATCTATCACTAATAGGCTAAAGCTCTTGACACCAAAAGTTCAAACATTACTCATGGCAATACCTCAAAACTATTGCAGGTTACTACTAAAATTAAATAGCAACCTCAATTACCTACTTTAAGTTAAGATACACAACTCAGTGCAACAGACAAACTCTCTTAACAAGATAAACATGAAAACTCAAGAGAGTTCAGCAACCAACTAAACAAAAGCTCTTTAAAAAGAAAAGCATGAAAACTAAGAGCTAAACATGACAGAACACACACAGCAGAGATAAGCATGAAAATCCTATGTTGTGTTCTAGGTTGAAGTGGAGCATGTTTCTCTCCCACACAAAGAAAGCTGGGTTCTAACTCGTTATGAACAGCAAGCAAAGCTAAAGAAAACTAAAAAGGAAACTAAAAGCAAGATGCTCCAAGAATAGCACATAACGCATGAAGTGATTAAAATATAGTGGAACGAAAGACGAACTGATAATTGTTGATGGAGAAGGGGATGCACGGGGGCATCCCCAAGCTTAGACGCTTGAGTCTTCTTGAATATTTCTTGGGGGTGCACGGGGGCATCCCCAAGCTTGAGCATTTGACCCTCCTGAATCTTTTTATCATCTTCCCTCGCACACTTGAAAACTCCCTTCATACATAACTCATCATAATCTGATTAGCGAGGTTAGTACCCATAATAAAATATTTTTTCCTTGCTGGAAATAAAGATAATCTTGAAGATCTACTGTTTCTCAAGATTGCCAAAAGATTTTTGCAAAGAAAAAGCAAGCTCAAGGTTTGCAAAACGAAGAAAAGGCAAAACAGGACAGAATCTGTGAAAAACAGACCAGCGGGTAGTAAATAATTTTTTCGAGGCACTTCTGCAACTCAAATCAAAAACCTCAGAACAGATGCATGAAAGCCAATTGTATAGATCACGTTGTCAAAAAAAATCTGATCAAAAAGATGATCTGGTGATTTTATACGGATTTTTCTGTCCAAGGACAGAATCTGTTTTCTGGACTGCACATCATAACTTTTGAACTTTCTTGCAATCAGAGGCTAAACTTGGCACAAAGCTGAAAAGTAAAGATACAATGATGATGCTACTGTAGTAACAAACATCAAGACACAACAAAAGCAAAATAAAACTTTATTCATTGTGGGCTGCCTCCCAAAAGCGCTTTCTTTTATGCCTTTAAGCTAGGCATAATGCAAAGGGATCAAGTTTTATCAAGAGTAAAAGAATAGCTAACCCGTATAACGGACTCAAAAGGTAACTTAATCTTCTTTCTAGGGAAGTGTTCCATCCCTTTCTTGAGAGGAAATTGGAATTTTATATTCCCCTCTTTCATGTCAATGATAGCACCAACGTTGTGAAGGAAAGGACGTCCCTAAATAATTGGACATGAAGGTTCACATTCAATATCCATCATAGTAAAATCAACGGGAACATAATTGTCATTGACAATGATAAGAACATCGTCGATCCTCCCCAAAGGTTTCTTTATGGAAGAATCAACAAGACGAATACCAAAAGAACAAGAATCAAAAGGTTTCAATTTAAGCATGTCATATATTCTTTTGGGCATAACGGAGGTACTAGCTCCAACATCACATAAAGCATAGCAAGAGAAGTTATTCAACTTAATTTTAATCATAGGATCCCAACCATCTTCTAGCTTTCTAGGTACGGAGGCTTCTACCCTAAGTTTCTCCTCCCTAGCTTTGATGAGAGCATTAGTGATATGCTCTGTGAAGGCAAGATTAAGCGTGCTAGTGGGGGGTCTCTAGACATCTTGTGAAGGAAATCAATAACTTCAGAAAGGGTGCAATTATCAAAATCAAGGTCACTACTATCAAGTAAAGTGGTAGTGGTGCCCTTTAGGCTCATTTGTTTAAAAGCTTCTATGGTCATAGGAGTTTCTACGGTTGCGGACATAGCATTACCATTAATAGGTCCAATGGGACCAGGAGTGCATTGGGTGCTAAGAGTTTGGACATCCTCAACAACTTGGATAGTAGCAACGGTGTGGTGGGTAGGAAGGCTCTTAATTCTATCTTCTTCCTCCTTTTCTCTAGCACATCTCCCTTTAAGTTTAGCCAACATCCTAATGTTTTCATTAATTTGCACTTGAATAGCATTCATAGGAGTGGTCTTCCTCTCCTCAAGAGGAGAAGTTCTAATTTTAAGCAACACTACCTCATGGGCTAAATTGTCTACCTTCGAAGAGAGATTATCTAGCTTGTTTAGTTTTTCTTCTACACTCTTATTGAAAGCTTTTTGGGTAGTGATAAAGTCTTTAAGCATAATCTCTAGTTTAGAAGTGGAGTTCTTGGTGCTAGGATAAGCATTGTTGTTCCCATAGGAATTAGAGGGGAACGGTCTAGGGTTGCTACCAAAATTACTCCTATAAGCATTGTTATTGAAATTGTTTCTAGAGATAAAGTTCACATCTACTTGATCTTGAGCAATCAAAGAATTTAAAGGAACATCACGAGGATCAATAGGAGATTGCTTGGAAAGTAAAGACATAATCAAGTCAACTTTTCCATTAGGGAGGAAATCTCCTCGACAGAGTTTACCTTCCTACCTGTTGGAGCGCATTCAGTGTGCCATTGGGAATAATTGGTCATCATCTCATCGAGAAGCTTCGTGGCAGCACCAAGTGTAGTTGACATAAAGGTTCCTCCCGCGGCCGAATCTAACAAGTTCCGTGAGGTAAAGTTCAAGCCTGCATAAAAAGTTTGGATAACTATCCAAGTAGTCAAACCATGAGTAGGGCAGTTCTTGACAAGAGATTTCATGCGTTCCCAAGCTTGGGAAATGTGTTCATTATCCAATTGTTTGAAATTCATTATGTTACTCCTTAGTTGGATAATTTTAGCAGGGGGATAGTACTTCCCAATAAAGGCATCCTTGCACTTGTCCCAAGAATCTATGCTATTTCTAGGCAAGGATTGAAACCAAATTTTAGCTCCTCCTCTCAAGGAGAAAGGAAAAAGCTTAAGCTTAACAATATTACCATCTATTTCTTGGTACTTTTGCATATCACAAAGTTCAACAAAATTATTTAAGTGCAAAGCAGCATCATCTCCAGCACCGGAGAATTGATCTTTCATAACTAGGTTCAGTAAAGCAGGTTTAATTTCATAAGAAGGTGCTGAAGTGGCAGGTGTAGTAATTGGTGTGCAGATAAAGTCATCGTTGTTATGACTGGTGAAGTCACACAACTTGGTGTTCTCGGTGGAACCCATAGTAGCAAGCAAGCAAGATAACTATTTTTGTGATTTTTGATAGAAGACACTAAAGCAAAAACTGAAAGGTAAACTAACAAGACTAAAAAGCAAAGGTAAAAGATAGCGTGCAACACCCCTATCTTGAAGAGTGGAGTCCCCGGCAACGGCGCCAGAAAACTTTGCTTGATGGCTTCTCGCCCCTCGTTGGTTACCCCAAGTGGAAGGTTTGAGATGTAGCGTAGCAGTAGTTTTCCCTTGGCAAAGATACCAAGGATCGAATCCCGCGAGACTCCGAGGGTCGACAAGAAGGTGTCAAGGGCGCCAGAAACGTCCGCTTGACAGGACCTGCACACAGATACAAATAACTTTGCTCCCAACGAGTACAGAGAGGTTGTCAATCCCTCCGGCCTTGTTGTTTACAAAGGATCAAACGCAAGAGATAATAGTGATAGGTATTACTGCAACTAGGAAATAAGAACAGGAAATAAATAGCGGGTGTGATCAGTGATGGTAATATGGACCGGGGTCCCATGATGTTCACTAGTGATGTCTCTCTCCAAAAAGATGATAAAACAGCTAAGCGAGGTAAACAAATTACAGCTGGGCAATTGATAGGATTATGTGCGCAAACCAATGCTAACTATGCTGCAAAGAAAGGTAGAGGCTCAAAAGCATGGGCGGTACACCAAGGCAAGTAGACCGAAATCCATCTGCATCTACTACTAATCATCCACCTTGAGATATCTATCCAGAACATCTCGCTGGTATTAAGTTGCGAGTCCCACCCATAGTGTAAACTCAAAGCAACAGACAACTGCATTAAAAGAACTTTGCGTAAAGTAAACAATCCTTGCACCCGCAAGTACAAGCACCGTTGTTTTCCCCCTTGTGGCAACAGCACATCCCCTAGACTCATGTTTCTGTCACTCAAGCTAGTCATCGAGGGGCATGAACCCACAATCAAGCATAACGTTCCCTCTTGGAGTTACTACCTACTACTTGGCCAAAGCAATAAACAGCAACGGAGAACATGCAAGAATTACTCAAGAACATAAATATAAAAGAGGTGAATCAAATATATTACTCACACACAATCTGAACATAATCTCAAAATCCATCAGATCCCAGCAAACTCAGCATAGCAACAGCATAAGGATTACATATGTGCCTCGATCATGTAGGGCAGCTCACGAGGTCTAACCGATGAAGAACAAGAAGGGGAGGAGAACATCACATAGCTACTGGTCATGGACCCATGGTCCAAGGGAGACTACTCACGGCTCATCCGGGAGGCGTCCATGGTGGTGGAGAAGCTCCCGGTGGTGGTTCTCCCCTCCGGCAGGGTGCCGGGAAGAGTTCTCCTGGTGCTCCCGATCTTGGAAGCGAGGCGGCGGCGGAATAGAGATGAGATCGCGAAAAAGGGTTCCGTCCTCGAGGGTTTCGGGACGCGGTGTAAATATATGCCAGAGGAGGGCACCAGGGGAGGTCAGGGGGGGCCAGGCGCCCCCCCGGCGCGGCCAGGAGGGGGGCCGCCCCCACAGGGCGCCTGGAGCCCCTGTGGCCCCCCTCTGGCCCTACTTCTGTCGTATGGAAGCTTCTGGAGCGCTGATTTTTTATATATTTTTCCCGGAATTTTTCTGGCAATTTAAGTAATGGGAAAACCTAAAATACAAAAATAGCAGAAAACAGAAACTGGCACTGGGGTGCACTGAGTTAATAGGTTAGTCCAAATATGATCAAAAGTGTATGGAAGTGCATAAATATCATAGCAATATCACACAAAAGAGGCATGGAGCAAGCAGAAATTATAGATACGTTTTGGACGTATCAGCAGGTCTTGGTCCTGTTTGACAAATCCTTTCTTGAGTATGTAGTTCATACTTTCGCTTTGTTGAGTCGAAGTCATGTGATCATCATGAAGCTTGTATTTATCAACTAGTTGGTGCCAAGCTGTCTCAAATTCAGTTGGCATCAGGGGCCAATTTATGATTGCCTCAAACTCAGCCTTGAAAGTGATGTGCAACTTGTACAAGTATGAAATATGCGAGGCATACTTGTTTGTTATATTCCTTCGGCAAAACTTGTGTAGGAACCTGGTGAAAACTTGTTTTATCGCAGGGGTCATCGAAGGGCACTGGTCTGATTAGAAAATGGAAGGGGCATGGTTAGGGTTATAAATTTAGAACTTCTGATAATATAATGTTTGTATTGCTTGTATAGTAAAATTAGAAATTCTTTTTGCATAATGTCCCTGAACTTTTGGTATTTTCAAATTAAAAACTTCTGAATTACTTGCATAGTTATTTCATATAAAAAATCGTCTTCTAGGTAAACTAACTACAATGTCAGTCTATATGTCCATGATCTATATAAATTGGAATGTGTTATACCTGTTAAAATTATTGTAGGTTGCTTCCCATTGTTGCATGCCAAGAAGGTTCTGAATAGCCAAGCAAAAGATTCTTCACATTCATCCCTTACAAGGGCACAGGCGAATATTCATGACTGGAGATGATTGTTTACTCCTACAAATACTTGTCTTATAAGTTGTGTCAAATGTCATCGCATCACCAAAATCTTGGTACGTGCCCCTGCAGCTTGCATTATCCCAGAAGATGTTCTTTATGCGACCAAACTCATCAATCTGGAAGTCGAAGAAGAATTCATTATTTACTGCTTTCATCTCAGCAAAGAATCCTAATAGCTTATTGACATCATCGATGCTATCTTCCTTAGAGTTAAGAAGCTTCCTGCATATTTCAATAACACAAAAGTTTGTACACTATTCAGTAGCATGTTCTTTCCGAAGCTTTTTAATGGTCATGAAATCACAAGCTAAAAAGATAGTGTATATCATTTTTGTTGTTACCTGTTGATTAAATCGTGGCTGTGTAACGCCAAGATCTGACTGCCACCGAGGGATCCATATAGGATAGACATAATGGTATGGTGCAGAACATTCTGGAACTGGAGGAACTTAACATAATCCAATATAGTGGGGTCAAATGACTTGTGGGAATGAAGAAACACAAGAATGGTAGGGCTCTGTATTAGTTGGTGGTTGTGCTCAAAATTGATGTCGACAATGACTACTGTATCATCGTGTTCATTCCCCTTTAATCGTAGCTTCGCCTTGCATCCACATCGCTTTGTCGTCTTGTCCCACTGACGCTCAGATTCAGAAACAGAGCTCGCTTGCTTCCCTTCACGTGTGCAGTACAGGTATCTATTGAAATCACTCTTTTGTCCAATTCTTGTTCCAAAGCCAACGTGCCTAGCGTATCTATTGTAGAATACTTTGCCTGCATCGAAGTCCTTGAACACCATCCCCATTTTTGGTATAAGGTAATCTGGGAGGTCAGATTTCTGCAAAATAAATCCAAAATGTACATAAAGATGCCTAAGAAGTGAGTTCCATACAAAACAAACACACATACTTGTACTGCTATGAAAGGACTTTGTTGTACTGCCATGTAACAATATTCTTGTACTGCTTTATGACACCTTCATGTGAAGAAAACCAGCACAAAAAATGTTTTTTTGTTCCAATCAACTGCACAGTGCCGGCATGACAAACGTGCCGACCGTGTGCCAATACAACACCGAGCAGATGGTTGGAACAGCCATTTGGATATGTTCCCGCACTATGTGTGGTTTTAATGATCCTTATTAGACAAAGAAAAACTGTACAGATGCAATCATTTATTACTTGTTCATAGTACTGCTTTTCATTTTATATGAGTTACTACATGTACAAGTAAAAAGGTACTGTTGTCCAACTACATTTGTACTGCTTTGTAAACAAGAGGTAGTTTGACTATGAAAATGTAGTAATAACATCTGTTCATTATACTCACATGGATATACTTTCGATTCTCCTGTGGAGTTATGCAGTCGTCAGGTTGTATCGGACAAGGAGGCGTAACCACTGCTTTGTGCAGAAGCGGGTCACGTTTTGGGTGCACTGGCAATTTCTTTGACGTATTGTTGCGCACTGGTTGTTGCTTTGAACTCGATGAAGGTGGACGTGGAGGCAACGTATGATCACCCACACCTGGCTGCTTACGACTCAGAGGATGCAAACCTGCTACTCCAGGAACAATTGTAGGGCGACGATTTGTGGTGTTTCCAGCTGTGTGGCAAGCCGCAGGTACTTTATGCATGTTGAGCGTACTTGTATCAGCATGCGCAGAATCCACATCCACATATGGTGGATGTAAAGCCCCAATCTCAGGAATTTTTGTTCGGCTACTCTGCATGCCTGAAACCTCACGCACAATACGCTCAATACGTGGTGGCACTTGTGGCCCAACACATTTACTTGTATGGCCAGCTTTCGGCAATATTGATGATCCAGAGAAAACGAAACTGCTCGAAGGTTGCGGCGATGGCTCCATGCTGCTAGGGTCAGGTGAATATCCAGTGACATAAAAATTTGGCAGATCTTCCATTATGCACCGCAGAGGCACTGCATTCGTGACAAGTGGAGTAGCATCCAATGGCAAACCATAATCATCAGCCTGAAAGTGGTTAGAAAAATGATGAGGAATTGTCAGATTTTCTCATGGATGTACTGCTTCTGTACCTTAGATGTACTTCTTTGAAATCAAAACCTATACTTCTTTTTTTGATAACTATGAGCATGAATATAGGAGGTGTTTGGTTCGTCAGAGCTAACGTAAATGTAAACGTAATGAAATGACGCTGGTACTATTAACGTAATCCAAGAAAACACAAACTTGTTTGGTTGCAGCCTGTAACGTCAATCAATTCCTTTCAAGAAACAAACGTATATACTTGGCCGAGGCAGGCTGCACCTATGGCACGGGCATCAGAAGTCCTCTCCCCGTCGTACTGCGCCACGCCGGCGAACATCACCTGACGCAGCAAGCACCTCACGTCGTCGAGCTTGTCGATGGCGATGTCTGCGTCAACTTTCACTAATGATATGCCCTGCCCGGCGCAGTCCGGCACCAGCTTCTGGCCGGCCTCCTCGCACAATCCCACTACCAGCGGTGAACCAGCGCTTCTGAAGGCGCCCGCCGTCGCCGTTGACGTCGGCTTGATCTGTGCTGGAAGATAATGAGTGGCGGCAGAAGGGGATGGGAGGAGGCGGAGGCAGTGGGAAGGGACCAGGGGACAAAGAGAAATGTAATGCGTTTATGCTGGGGGTGGGCGGAATCGACCTTAAACAGCGGTGGGATCTATTTACACGGGATCTGATTACCTGATGTCCATTCCAAACACAATTAACGTTATGAGATACCGGTGTAATCAGATAACGGCCAAAAAAGGTCAAACCAAACACCTCCATAGTGACACAAAACAAGATTTGTAAATCTGTACTTCTTCTCACAGATATTGTTGTACTGCTTTAAAAATGTAATAGGTATTCAGAATCCAAAATCCAAATGTATTAAGTGTAGTATTGTAGTACAATTATTATAACAGAATCACAATTAGTAACAATATATAGCAATGAATTGTAAAACATTTTTCTTTTGATTGAGGACCTCACCTCAGTTCCAGCATAGGGATCGATGTTTTCATGTGTAACAACATGTGCAATTGCAGTTGAGTCAGCTGCTTGATTTGGCAAATGAGTCAAACTTTGCTTAAATCTTGGAGATGTTCTCGTATTCTTCATTTCATTGCAATTTTTCTTGACCAAGTAGGCACTTTTGCTGCACGGGGTGGCATGATGTCTCACACTAAACGAAAAAATGACAAACTAATTGTGAGAGCTCATCTAAATTGACACAAGGAAGTTTCTCGAAATCGATATTTATAGTTTTCACCTGTAGTGATTTTCTATGTTGCTCTGCACTGGTGCTTCAAGATATTCTATACTGCTACTCTTCACTACAGAGAACCTTTTTCCACTTCCCTAAGCTTGCTAATTCCATAGCTCCAAGTAGCAGATGCAAAATATGAGTACCAAATTAACATAAAGGACACCCTGTACTGCTACTTCAAACTACTCGGTACTTCTCTCAGTGTAACTATGGTACTGCCTCCCTAGCAGGAATAATTCTCAGCAGGTACTTCCTCGCTCGCATGTTGTACTGCTCTGTACTTCTACCTAAATATTGTATGTACTTCCCATTACTGCTGCCTTTGTACTTCCCGTAATTCTCCACTCAGCAGGTCAAAATTTCATTCAATCTCCTCGCCGCCCGCCGGAGTAAAAAGAATGCCACAGGATGCCACGATGAAGAGAAGTACATTTTTACCTCGCACCTCTCGCTGGAGAAGGAGCTCGTGCTTGTGCTCGATGTTGGTACCATTAATAACCATGCACCCATAGAAGGTGGTTAACTGGGGCGTCGCCGCGGGTCGAGATCTCGTCGATCTCGCGCTGCTCGCTGCTCTATCCTCTTCGCCGGAGGGGAACCAGGGGCAGCCTCACCGGGAGAAGAAGGTGGTTAACCTGGGAGGGAGGTGCGCGCGGCGGGGTGGGATGGTGCTACTTATTGAGCTTGCATTGTATTCCCTCGAAGAGGAAAGGGAGATGCAGCACAGTAGCGTAAGTATTTCCCTCAGTTTTTGAGAACCAAGGTATCAATCCATTAGGAGACCACGCGCGAGTCCCTCGCACCTGCACAAACAAATAAGAACTTCGCAGCCCATGCGATAAGGGGTTGTCAATCCCTTTACGGTCACTTACGAAAGTGAGATCTGATAGAGATGATAGTTTATAATTTTGGTATTTTTGGTTTATAAGAATAGCAAATAAAAGCGATAAAAGTAAAGTAGATGTAGATTGATATGTTGAGAATAGACCCGGGGGGCATAGTGTTCTCTAGTGGCTTCTCTCATGGTAGCGATATTCTACGGCGGGTAAACAAATTACGGTCGAGCAATTGATAGAAAAGCGAATAATTATGAGACTATCTAGGCATGATCATTGTATATAGGCATCACGTCCGAGACAAGTAGACCAAAACAATTCTGCATCTACTACTATTACTCCACACATCAACCGCTATCCAGCATGCATCTAGTGTATTGAGTTCATAAGAACAGAGTAACGCCTTAAGCAAGATGACATGATGTAGAGGGATAAACTCAAGCAATAAGATATAAACCCCATCTTTTTATCCTCGATGGCAATAATACAATACGTGCCTTGCTGCCCCTACTGTCACTGGGAAAGAACACCGCAAGATTGAACCCAAAGCCAAGCACTTCTCCCATTGCAAGAACTATAGATCTAGTAGGCCAAACCAAACCAATAATTCGAAGAGACTTGCAAGGATATTATGAGCACACATAAAAAGTTCAGAGAAGAACCAAATATCTTTCATAGATAACCTTGATCATAAACTCACAATTCATCGGATCGCGACAAACAGACCGCAAAAAGACATTACATCAAATAGATCTCCTCGAAGACTGAGGAGAACTTTGTATTGAGATCCAGAGAGGGAGAAGAAGCCATCTAGATACTAGCTATGGACCCGAAGGTCTGTGGTAAACTACTCACAACTCATGGTGAGGGCGATGATGATGATTTTGGGGTACAGGCTCCAAGATGGGATCTCACGGGAACAGAAGGTTACGGTGGTAGAATTAGGGTTTTCTCTCTGTTCACGGAGGTTTTGGGGTACGTAGACTTATATAGGAAGAAGGAGGACACCGGGGGGTGCTCGGGGGCTCCACGAGGTAGGGGGCGCGCCTTAGGAAGGGGGCGCGCCCCCACCCTCGTGGGCCACCCCTTGATCCCCTGACGTGGTTCTCAAGTCCCATCGTGCATGATTTTCTCCAAAAATATCTCTCGCGAAGGTTTCATTCCGTTTGGACTCCATTTGATATTCCTTTTCTGCAAAACCCTGAAACAGGCAAAAAAAACAGCAATCTGGACTCGGCCTTTGGGTTAGTAGGTTAGTCCCAAAAATGATATAAAAGTGTATGATAAAGCCCATTAAACATCAAAGACTTCATAAATAATAGCATGGAACAATAAAAAATTATAGATACGTTGGAGACGTATCAAGCATCCCCAAGCTTAATTCCTGCTCGTCCTCGAGTAGGTAAATGATAAAGAAAGAACTTTTGATGTGGAATGCTAACCAATATAGTTTTTCAATGTAATTCTCTTAATTGTGGCATGAATGTTCAGATCTGATAGATTCAAGATAAAAGTCTATATTGACATAAGAAACAATAATACTTCAAGCATACTAACAAACCAATCATGTCTTCTCAAAATACTATGGCTAAAGAAAGTTATCCCTACAAAATCATATAGTCTGGCTATGCTCCCTCTTAATCACACAAAATATGCATATGATGCACAACCCCGATTTCAGCCAAGCACTTGTTTTCATACTCTATTCTTTCAAACCTTTCAACTTTCACGCAATGCATGAGCGTGAGCCATGGACATAGCACTATGGGTGGAATAGAGGTGGTTGTGGGGAAAAAAAGAGAGGAAGATAGTCTCACATCAACTGCGTATCAATGGGCTATGGAGATGCCCATCGATAGATATCAATGTGAGTGAGTAGGGATTGCCATGCAACGGATGCACTAGAGCTAAATATGAATGAAAGCTCAACAAAATAAACTAGTGGGTGTGCATCCAACTTGTTTGCTCACGAAGACCTAGGGCATTCGAGGAAGCCCATCGTTGGAATATACAAGCCAAGTTCTATAATGAAAATTCCCACTAGTATATGAAAGTAACTAAACATGAGACTCTCTACAATGAAGAACATGGTGCTACTTTGAAGCACAAGTGTGGAAAAAAGATAGTAGAAATTGTCCCTTTTTTAGGCCTTTCTTTTTTTTCTTTGGCCTTTTTTTGCGGAGGGGCTTTATAGATTTAGCCTTTCTTCCCATGGGACAATGCTCTAATAATGATGATCATCACACTTTCCTCGATATTACAACTCGATACTACAACAACAAAGTATGACTCTATATGAATGCCTCCGGCGCTGTACCGGGATGTGCAATGAAACAAGGGTGACATGTATAAAAATTATGCATGGTGGCCTTGCCACAAATACGATGTCAACTACATGATCATGCAATGGCAATATTACAATATGATGTGTGTCATATGAACGGAACGGTGGAAAGTTGCATGGCAATATATCTCGGAATGGCTATGGAAATGCCATGATAGGTAGGTATGATGGCTATTTTGAGGAATAATATGGTGGCTGTTTTGAGGAAGTATATATAGTGGGTTTATGGCACCGGTGAAAGTTGCGCGGTACAAGAGAGGCTAGCAAAGGTGGAAGGGTGAGAGTGTGTATAATCCATGGACTCAACATTAGTCATAAGAACTCATATACTTATTGCAAAAATCTACGAGTCATCACAACAAAGCAATCAACGCATGCTCCTAGGGGGAGGTTGGTAGGAGTTAACCATCGCGCGCCCTCGACCTCCACACAAAGGTTGACACTTTACAAATACCTCATGCTCTAACTTCGTCACATAGCGGTTCACCATACGTGCATGCTACAGGAATCACTAACCTTAACACAAGTATTTCTCAATTTCATAATAACTCCACTAGCATGACTCTAATATCACTATCCTCATATCTCAAAACAATTATGAAGCATCCAGCATCTCATTCTATTCAATGCACTTGGAGTGAAAAAAATTCTACATTGACATTGGATGTTTATCATGTGAAGACTAGTTTCTTTAGCCTAAACACATTACCATGCTGTTTTAATAGACTCTCAAAAGGATATAAGTGAAGCATGAGAGTTCAACAATTTCTACAAAATATTACGACCACTGTGCTCTAAAAGATATAAGTGAAGCACTAGAGCAAAAACTATTCAACTCAAAAGATATAAGTGAAGCACATAGAGTGTTCTAACAATTTCTAGGCCATATTTAACTCTCTCAAATAGGTGTGTCCAGCAAGGATGATTGTGACAAACTAACAAGCAAAGACTCAAATTATACAAGACACTCCAAGCAAAACACATATCATGTTGCGAATAAAAATATAGCTCCAAGTATAGTTACCGATGGATGAAGACGAAAGAGGGGATGCCTTCCCGGGGCATCCCCAAGCTTAGGCTTTTGATTATCTTGAATTTACTTGGGGTGCCATGGGCATCCCCAATCTTAGGCCTTTTCTACTCCTTGTTCCATAGTCCATCAAAGTAATACTCAAAACTTGAAAACTTCACAACACAAAACTTAGACAAAAATTCTCGTGAGCTCCATTAGTATAAGAAAGCAAACCACTACCCAAAGGTGCAGCAATGAATTAATTCTTTGTTTATATTGGTGTTAAACCTACTGTATTCTAACTTCTCTATGGTTCATATCCTCCAATACTACTCATAGATGCATCGGAATAAGCAAACAACACACGAAAAACAGAATCTGTCAAAAACAGAACAGTCTGTAGTAATCTGCAGGTTTCGCCTACTTCTGGAACTCCGAAAAATTCAAACTAAATTGGTAAATTTGAGGAATTTATCTACCAATCATATGCAAAAAGAATCAACTAAATAGCACGCTCCAGTAAAATCTGAAGACCACTTTAGCAAGCGCTAACGATTCTGTTTTTCACAACAAGATCACATAAACTTCACACAAGTCTTCCCAAAGGTTCTTCCTGGCACAAACACTAAAAAAACATGAAACCACATCTAATCAGAGGCTAGATGCAATATTTATTCCCTAACAGCAACAAAAACAAAAAATGTAAAGTTGGGTTGCCTCCCAACAAGCGCTATCGTTTTACGCCCCTAGCTAGGCATGATACAAGATAAATATAGGTATTGCCATCTTTGGAAGGCAATTCTTTGATTAAGCACTTATAATTTTTAGGCACTTCATTGTCCCTATTAATAATCAAACTCTTCGGCAAGAAATCAAGAAATTCTAAAATGTCAAAGGAGTCTCTTGCAAAAGTAAGAAAATTAGGGTGAACACTTATGGATTTGAGATCCACAATTCTAGATGTTTCACCCTTGTCTTTAGGGACATACATGAACTTGGATAATTTAGTGGTAGAGGTATTTGGAGTAGTTTTTATAGCGGAAAGAGCAGAACCCACATTAGTGATAACATCGTCAAGCTTATTGATTCTAGTAGAATCATGATCTAGCTTTTCTTTAACAAAGGTCTCCTTTTCCTTAAGATTTTTCAGAACAACTCCTACCTTAGATCCATATTGGGTGATTTCATTATGGATTTTTCTATCTAAGTTCTCTACCAATTCTACCATAGCAACTTTGTTTTCAATGGTTTCTAACCTTTGCATAACATGCTCCAAAGTTAAAACGGGCCCATTGACCAAAAGAGGTGGTGAGCCAAATAATTCAGCCATAGCATTATAGGAATCAACAGTGTGGCTACCCAAGAAATTCCCTCCGGTAATGGTATCTAAGATAAATCTATTCCACGGAGTTATGCCAAAATAAAAATTGCAAAGAAGCACATAAGTGGAAAGCTTCCTATTGGATCTATTTTGAGCATTGCAAATTCTATACCAGGCATCTTTTAAGTTTTCTTCCTCCCTTTGTTTAAAGTTGAGGACCTCACTCTCGGGAGTGTCGATAATGATAGGTGTGCTAGACATGATGACAAGCAAGCAAGCAGCACACAAGCAAACAAGAAGCAAGTGAACGATAAACACACGGCAGAAGAAGGGCAAATAAAATGGTAAGGGTGAAGTGGGGGAGAGGAAAACGACAGGCAAATAAATGTAATGTGAAGGATAAGGGTTTGTGATAGGTACTTGGTATATGATTTTTGCGTAAACCTCCCCGGCAACGGCGCCAGAAATTCTTCTTGCTACTTCTCGAGCTTGCGTTGTATTCTCTCGAAGAGGAAAGGGAGATGCAGCACAGTAGCGTAAGTATTTCCCTCAGTTTTTGAGAACCAAGGTATCAATCCAGTAGGAGACCACGTGCGAGTCCCTCGCACCTGCACAAACAAATAAGAACTCCGCAGCCAACGCAATAAGGGGTTGTCAATCCCTTTACGTTCACTTACGAAAGTGAGATCTGATAGAGATGATAGTTTATATTTTTGTTATTTTTGGTTTATAAGAACAGCTAATAAAAGCGATAAAAGTAAAGTAGATGTAGATTGATATGTTGAGAATAGACCCGGGGGCCATAGTGTTCTCTAGTGGCTTCTCTCATGATAGTGATATTCTACGGCGGGTAAACAAATTACTGTCGAGCAATTGATAGAAAAGCGAATAATTATGAGACTATCTAGGCATGATCATTGTATATAGGCATCACGTTTGAGACAAGTAGACCGAAACGATTCTGCATCTACTACTATTACTCCACACATCGACCGCTATCCAGCATGCATCTAGTGTATTGAGTTCATAAGAACAGAGTAACGCCTTAAGCAAGATGACATGATGTAGAGGGATAAACTCAAGCAATATGATATAAACCCCATCTTTTTATCCTCGATGGCAACAGTACAATACGTGCCTTTCTGCCCCTACTGTCACTGGGAAAGGACACCGCAAGATTGAACCCAAAGCCAAGCACTTCTCCCATTGCAAGAACTATAGATCTAGTAGGCCAAACCAAACCAATAATTTGAAGAGACTTGCAAGGATATTATGAGCACACATAAAAAGTTCAGAGAAGAACCAAATATCTTTCATAGATAACCTTGATCATAAACTCACAATTCATCGGATCTCGACAAACACACCGCAAAAAGACATTACATCGAATAGATCTCCTCGAAGACCGATGAGAACTTTGTATTGAGATCCAGAGAGAGAAGAAGCCATCTAGATACTAGCTATGGACCCGAAGATCTGTGGTAAACTACTCACAACTCATGGTGAGGGCTATGATGATGATGATGAAGAACTCCATGATGGATCCCCCTCCGGTGGAGCTCCGAAACAGGCTCCAAGATGGGATCTCACGGGAACAGAAGATTACGGTGGTGGAATTAGGGTTTTCTCTCTGTTCACTGAGGTTTTGGGGTACGTGGACTTATATAGGAAGAAGGAGGACACCGGGGGGTGCTCGGGGGCTCCACGAGGTAGGGGCGCGCCCTGGGAAGGGGGCGCGCCCCCACCCTCGTGGGCCACCCCTTGATCCCCTGACGTGGTTCTCAAGTCCCTCGTGTGTGATTTTCTCCAAAAATATCTCTCCCGAAGGTTTCATTCCGTTTGGACTCCGTTTGATATTCCTTTTCTGCAAAACGCTGAAACAGGCAAAAAACAGCAATCTGGACTGGGCCTTTGGGTTAGTAGGTTAGTCCAAAAATGATATAAAAGTGTATGATAAAGCCCATTAAACATCCAAGACTTCATAAATAATAGCATGGAACAATAAAAAATTATAGATATGTTGGAGACGTATCAGATGGCTCGCCGGGGGAGGGAGAGGTGCGTGGCGGGGGTGGGATGGCTCTCG
>LR738714.1:140444537-140463986 GCA_902687465.1 Secale cereale | reverse complement strand
CGAGGACAGCAACCCCCTCCCCTTCCGCTTCCCGTGCCCACCTACTTCTTCCTCTCCAGCCACCGCCCCCTCCTACCACCTTCTTCAGCGTGCCGGAGCCCCACCGGAGCAACCCTGCTATAGGCCGGCCCCTCTCATAACACCCCCACCGGCTGCGCGCCACCCCGACCCCCACTGGCCAATCACCACGCACCGGGCCGGCCAACTGCCGTCGCACGCCATGACCCTGCCCGGCCAACTGCAGTCGCGCGCCGCCCCACTACCAGCCACCTACCACTGTGCGCCCGCGCCTCCCCATGTCACGCTGCCCCATCCAGCCGCCAAACCTCCCGCAAGCACCCACCCAACAATAGATCAGGTCGTCATAGTCCTGGGAACGGCTGCCGCCGCCACCGCCGCCAGAGGATCCGACCGCCGCCACCATCATCCCAGGATTCGATCGCCACCGCCGGCCATCTGCGCGCGAGTACCTCGAGCGTGGGGGCGCATGGGTACCCGCTGCCCCTTGCTCCTCCAGCCTGCCGAAGACGCAAAAGGAGCGGCTCCCCTACCACCAGTGACAGCCTCCAACCTCCTCTCCCTTCAAACTGCCCGGCCCCCTTCTTCCCCTGCTTCCTCTGCTCACAGGTCGGTCGATCTCCTTTTGCAGTGCACACGAGTGCTGCACCACCGTGCCCCGACGGCGCTCCAGCCCCGACCCACACTGCTGGATCTGGTGACCCCGACCACGCATCCCTGGATCCCGCGCCGGATTCGCTTGGTGGTTGGTGGCCAGCACCACTCAGCACCATGCACCTCCACCCCCCTGCCCAAGCGACCTCCTTCGTCATGCCCGTGACGACGACGAGATTTTTTCTTTTTGTTCTTCTGAAGAGAAATAAGAGTACTGATGCAGTCCACTCTTCTTTGCTCTTAAGGTTCATTTTACTCTCTTTTTTGCAGAAAATGATAGGTGATGCAGTCCGCCCGCCTCCTCCCATGGTTGCCAGTGAAAGTTTGTGCTTGCCGGTGAAAGTTTGTGCTCACAGGTGGAATTCCCCCATTTCAAAATCATGGGTTGTGCCTCAGTTCACCTCGATCAGCGATGCAGCTTAGCCGGGTTGCAGTCGCCGATTCAACAAACTCTAACGGCCGCCGAGTTGCTCACCTCACTATTTGGTGTTTTTTCTAAAGAAAAATCAAATTGTAAATGCAGTGCACTATGATTTTCTCTTAGGTTCATTTGCTTATTTTGCAGGAAAAAAGAATTAAGTGGTGCCGGCGAGCATCCACTTCCCGTTCGGCGTCGGGTGGTTCTCTTGTACATTGTGCAGGGGTCCATTTGTTTGTGCATGGCGGCTTGTCCTATTTTATTTGATGTAAAAGAAGAGAACAGACAAACAACTAGCAGTTTGTGGTTTATTTTTCATGGTATGTACTTCGAGAAAAAAATGATGTGATTCGTTTCGTGGTGATTGCTGAAGTTTAAAATACTAAAATGAGTAATGCGGTTCATTTTCAAGAGTGCTTGCGGTTCTTTTTCAAAGAGAGTTGCGGTTCACTTAGACCCAAAGTAAAAACGCATTTTGTGGTGTCTATGAAAGGTGTCTGGTTCATTTTGTGGTGGTTTGTTAGGTAAGTGAACGTGCAGTGCACTTGGGTAAAAAAGAAGTCTACTACGAAGGACTCCTCAGTATAGTTCATTTCGAACAAAATGCATTTAAAAACATGTAAAAATGCAGTGCACTTTGGTCTACAAAAAAGTCCACTATGAAGGACTTTAAAGTACACAACTTTTAAAAGAAAATACAATTAAAAACTCATGCAAATGCGGTGCACTTTGGTCTTGAAAAAAGTCCACTACGGAAGACTTTTTTAGTACAGTCCATTTCAAACAAAATGCATTTAAAAACATGCAAAAATGCACTGTGCTTTGGTCTACAAAAAATTCCACCGCGAAGGACTTGTCAGTACACACATTTTAAAACAAAATGCATTTACAAAATCATGCAAATGCGGTGCACTTTGGACTTCAAAACAGTCCACCAAGAAGGACTTTTCGTACAATCCATTTAAAAACAATATGCATTTAAAAAACATGCAGTTCCCTTGCACGCCTGATGGAGTGCGGTTTGCACTCTCAAGCAGTGCGCTTTTTTGTCTGATGAAGTATGCACGTCGATTTGAGTGTCGTGAAAACAAAGTGTTCCGCATTTCGGTAATTTTAAAACTGCTCTTAAACCCTAAGGATTAGAGAGAGTGTTCTACATAAAAAAGTTGTGTCTCGTCGATATCTTTCCAACGGCGTATATATTGAATTATTTCAACCAGCGGTTTGTAAAAATTTCGCCAAAAGCTGCGGCTGCCCTTTGTAGTCAGCCACACGATTTTCAAAATTAACAAAAAACCGTAAGGAATCTCAAAAAAAATTCAACATATGAAAGTTGCGCCTCGTCCATGGCTTTTCAACGGTATATTACACGTCTTGTTTCGACAAACGGTTAGAAAACTGGAGTGAAAACAGTACCAAAAATTTGAAAAAATTCGAAAAACAGAATTCCGCGATTTAGTAAATTTGAAACTTCTTTTAAACCGTAACGAATTAGACAAAAAATTATATATTAAAAAGATGCGCCGACGATATCTTTCCAACGGTGTATCATATCCTTCATTCCGACGAGCGGTTTAGAAAAAAACACAAAAAACGCTCGCTGCCATTATTCGTCGGTCGCACCGTTTTTAAAACTGCTCTTAAACCGTGCGGAATCTCGAAAAGTGTTCAACATGGCGAAGTAGCGCATAATCCATATATTTTCAACGGTATATTACACGCATTGTTCCGACAAACGATTAAAAAACTAGAGCAAAAAAGGTACCGAAAAAACAACACGTACAGCTTTTTCAACGTGAAGTTCACTGGTCTCTGTGTTGCAGTGCCCTCGTGTTATGCGTGCAGTGCGGAAGTGTATATATATATATACACGTGATGATACTTAACTACTAGGTACAATGCATAAAATTGAAAACAAACAATACTAAAACTAATAATCCCTCCTGGGGCCAGTATTCTGGCAGCCGCTCGCCAGCAGCTCCCTGGTGCGCGACATCTTCCCAGTGCGGAGGCAGTACTCCGACTCCTCTACCTCGCAGCGCTTGATGTACCAATCTACCTCTTGCTCGCGGACGCGCGCGGCCAATCTTGCCATTTCGTTGGGCACCCACCGAAGCTCCTCGTCGGTGGCACGCTGGAGCTTATCGGCCCACCTCCACGCAGCGACGAGGCGCCCAACGCCTATGACCTTCCACGCGAAGTACCCGTCTTCGCACACCTCCTCGGCATGACGACACGCCCGCTCCCAAAGCTTCGCCTCCTCCTTTTTCCAGGCGGCATCACGGGCTTCACAGTCCGCCTGATACCTGGCTTCCTCCTCCTCCATCTCTTTCTTGAACGCCACTTGCCTGGCTTTCTCAGCCGGCGACAGCGACTTCCACAAACAAAGATTGTACTGGCCCCAAAACCAATCCAAAGTTGGGGGGTCCGGCGCAACCTCGTCAGGCGACACGTAGGGGTCCTCGTCGCAGCTAATCGAGTGAGCGTCCTCGGGGGGCGGCGACTCCTCGTCGGCGCGTGGGCAGACCGGCGGCGCCATGGCAGAGATTTGAGAGAGAGAGAGAGGGAGGGTGAGCGAGGGGAGGATGTAGATGAGAATGCAGGCGGGACGACGTGAGCAAGGTAGTATTTATTGGCGGTCAGAATCTAGATCGACGGGGAAAGTACACACGCCGGTCGCCGGAATTTACGAGTATTGTAGTTTGAATTACACACAATTTCCGCAGCAAATCTGTGTGTGAACATAATAGCTGACGGTTTCCAATACAGAACTGTGTCTGATTAATGATCCCCGCCAATCACCTACCAAACCTCGAGCCGCGAGATAGAGTGCCAATCGTGTGTGTGTGGGGGGGGGGGATTGTCTTGCCAGATCTTTATATTTTTCTTTTTTGAACACCAGATATTTACATCGCCCGATGATTTTTTAACTTGCACACAAGTACAAAAAAATATGATTGTTCAAACCGTTTTGGTTAGGTGTTGCATTTAGATGTAGTCCAAATTTGAATTACGATCATTAAATGGTTAGAAAATCACTTAAATGTCTTTAAAAGGTCAAATGACCCCTGAAAATTTCCAAATTTTCACACGACAGTTGTATTAGTGCACGTTAAACGTAGGAAAAAATGTGAAGGCCGTATGAGGAAGCTATGTCCCGTCCGTCAACAAACATGCATTGTTTCCTCTCGGAACCACGAACCTTCTAGTGAGTAGCTCTGGTTTGTGAGGGGTGTGTGTCCAAACTTTCGTCAAACAGGCCAATTTTTTTACCACATCATCTTGGTGGCATGACATTAAATCAAGCAAGGTTTCATGTTTTTCTAATCATTTTTTATTTTTTTGAATTAAAATGCCATGGCATGCACTCCATGCATGTGCCCATGCCTTGACACCAATATGTTTGAAAATTCCTTCAAATTTACTGCACATGGAATTAACTCGTACACAAGTACACAAAAATATGTTTTTTCAAACCGTTTTGGTTAGGCGTTGAATGTAGATGTAGTTCAAATTTAAATTACGGTCATTAAATGATTAGAAAATCACTTAAATGTCTTTAGAGGGTCAAATGGCCCCTGAAATTTACCAAATTTTCACATGACAGTTGCACGTTAAATGTAGGAAAAAAATTGAAGGCCGTAAGAGGAAGCTATCTCCCGTTCGTCATCAAACATGCATTGTTCCCTCTCGAAACCACAAACCTTCTAGCGAGTTGCTCTGGTTTGTGAGGGTGTGTGTCTCCAAACTTTCGTCAAACATGCCAATTTCTTTACCACATCATCTTGGTGGCATGACATTACATCAACCAAGGTTTCATGTGTTTCTGATCATTTTTCTATTTTTTTAATTAAAATGCCATGTCACTCCATGCATATGTATGCATGTGTCCATGTCATCAGACCAATATGTTTGAAAATTCCTTCTAATTTATTGCACATGGAATTAACTCGCACACAAGTACACAGATATGATTTTTCAAACCGTTTTGGTTAGGCGTTGCATGTAGATGTAGTTTAAATTTGAATTACGGTCATTAAATGGTTAGAAAATCACTTAAATGTCTTTAAAAGGTCAAATGACCCCTAGAATTTTCCAAAATTTCACATTACAATTGTAGTAGTGCACATTAGATGTAGAAACAATTTAAAGGCCGTAAGAGGAAGCTATCTCCCGTTCGTCATCAAACATGCATTGTTCCCTCTCGGAACCACGAACCTTCTAGCGAGTTGCTTCGGTTTGTGAGGGGTGTGTGTCCAAACTTTCGTCAAACATGCCAATTTCTTTACCACATCATCTTGGTGGCATGACATACATCAACCAAGGTTTCATGTGTTTCTGATTTTTTTGAATTAAAATGCCATGCCACTCCATGCATACGTATTCATGCATATGTGCCCATGTCGTGATACAAATATGTTTGAAAATTCCTTCTAGTTTACTGCACGTGGAATTAACTTGCACACAAGTACACAGATATAATTTTTCAAACCGTTTTAGTTACGCGTTGCATGTAGATGTAGTTCATATTTGAATTACGGTCATTAAATGGCTAGAAAATCACTTAATTGTCTTTAAAAGGTCAAATGACCCCTAGAATTTTCAAAAATTTCACATTACAGTTGTAGTAGTGCACGTTAGACGTAGAAGAAAAAATAAAAGCCGTAAGAGGAGCTATCTCCCGTTCGTCATCAAACATGCATTGTTCCCTCTCGGAACCACGAGCCTTCTAGTGAGTTGCTCCGGTTTGTGAGGGTGTGTGTCCAAACTTTGGTCAAACATGCCAATTTTTTTACCACATCATCTTCGTGGCATGACATTACATCAACCAAGGTTTCATGTGTTACTGATTTTTTTAATTTTTTTAGAATTAAAATGCCATGTCACTCCATGCTTAATTGTGTCATAGCCGTTAGACCAATATGTTTGAAAATTCCTTCCAATTTACTGCAAATGGAATTAAATCGCACACAAGTACACGAAATATGAGTTTTCAAACCGTTATGGTTAGCTGTTGCATGTACATATAGTTCAAATTTCAACTGCGGTCATTAAATGGCTAGAAAATCACTTAAATGTCTTAGAAGGTCAAATGACCCCTGAAATTTTCCAAAATTTGACATGACAGTTGTATTAGTACTACAAAATGTCTCGTTCATTTAAAACACCATCCGTTGGCACTTTATTCCAAATTCGTCTTTCATAGCTAATAAAAAATATCTACAACATCACACACAGTTGTTTTCTAGGAACCGTTTGCGATGAAAATATCTGGGTCTATTTAAGTCTCCCTCCTTAAGCTTCGCCGGCTCGTCTTCTCTAGTCCCGGTAACCCCCGAATCCACGAATCCCGATCCCCATTCCCGCACCCCCTTCTTGCAAAGATGAAACCGTGGAAACGCTTCGTGAAGGCACGTACGATGGCCACATCCCCCCAAGCGCCGCCGCCTGCGCCGAGAGCGCGACCGCCTACGCCGAGAGTGCCGCCGCATACGCATTGAGCGTGGCCACTTCCACCGAGAGGGCGTCTGCGGCAGCCGACAGGGTAGCTGCAGCAGCCGAGATGGCTGCAGCTGCTGCTGCAACGGAGGCTGCAAACGCCGAGAGCGCTCGAGCTGCCGTTCGTGCCGCTGATGTCGCCCTGGCTCGGGTCGAGGCCATCCATGCAAAGATCGAGGATGCACAAAACAAGATATTCCAGGACAACTAGGACTCCAGCATGCAACCCACGTCTGAAAAGGCGGCGGTGTCCATGGAGCACCTGCTTCCTCATGAGGTCGCCGAGCGGGGGCTGGAGATGCAGGAGGTGGCGGAGATCAAGGAGCGTCGGGGGGAGGAATTGCGCGTGGCCGATGTCGAGGTAGAGAAGAGTCTGTCCATCGAGGAATCGGCGGTGGAGTACCAATGCGAGCTCTGGTGCAGCCACTACTACAAGTACTACAACCTTGAGGGAAGCACCGAGGACGAGGACGCGGTCGACTTCAGCAGGGGGGATGCGGAGTCCACCAACGGCGGCATGTCGCGAGGACAAGTCATCAACGTCTCATCTCACACCGGTGATGCATAGGCCGGCGCGGTGGTGGATTTTTAATTATGCGTACTTAGGCTTTGTTTTTAATGCTGGTCTCTTGTTAGAGCAATGTTTAGGTCAACTGGCTCTGTGTAATTGCTAAAATTGCTCGATTCGGTAAGTGTGGTCTGTCTGCTGTACGCTCTTTTGTGTGCCCAAATTAGCAAGTGATGTTAAACTATGCAATGACGTACCCGGGGAAATTTCCACCAAAATTTGAATTATCAAACTCATCCCATGCGCGTAAAGCAGAAGAATCGTTTGCGATGCACACAATCATTCAAAGTGAATGGTCTGGCGGCACCGCGCGCGTTCAAAGTGAATGTGCCCATGCCTTGAGACCAAAATTTGAATTATCAAACTCATCTCATGCGAGTAAAGCAGAAGAATCGTCTGCGATGCACACAATCGTTCAAAGTGAATGGCCCGGCGGCACCGCGCGCAAAGTTTCCCTCCCCATTTCCAAAATTTTGGCCTACCGCCAAAATATCTACCCCCGCCCTCCTTCCCCCTTCCCCACCCCCTTTTTGCCCCGACCACAAGTCACATTTCCCCTGTTTCCTCCTTCCTTCCTTCATTGCTAAGCTATAGTCGCTTCCTTGCTCTCGCCGTCTCACATCCTACCGCCGGGGTCGCCATGGTCTTCTTCAAAGACATCTCCAGCGGTTCCTCCTCCGGTGACTACTCCTTCACCACCCGAGTATGCCTCTCTTCTCTCTCTCGGGCTATGACTTGGAATGAAGGATTTTTACCCGGAGGTCGATTTGAGTCGTTTCTTCCTCTTGTAGCTCCCTAAGACCATCAGTGGCAATGAATGGAGCGGGGTGGCTGAAGATATATCTGCTCGTTGTCACCATCAATCTCCATGCGTGAAGCTACTTGCGTTTGATTCTATGGACACTAGGAGGAAGTTTCTGGCATGTGCAGAGAAGGTTAGACCCTCTTCCGTTGTTACAAATCATTTGTTAGATGTGATTCAGACACTGTCACGGTCCCAACCCATTCATACCACACCTTCAACCAAACGCATCCTAAGACAGTGTCATAATTTGTACCTAGTATCATAAATTGTTGCCATCTCATCAGCGGTGCCATTAGAAAATTATTTGGCACCGCTTCAGCTGTTTGTGCAGCCAACTTTGGTCCACACATCTGAGCAGCCAAGCAGTAAAATACTAAATCTTTATGGCACGAAAGAACTGGGCATCGGAGCAACTATGCGCTCCAGAGTCCGGGTCCCTGATTTTTTTCCGCTGCATCGGCTCGCCAGTTCAGGGCACCGGTGCGAGATGTAGCAACAATTGTCTTTACACCAGTTTTGGCATACATAGTGGACGACCTTAGTGCTATTAGTTCTATATTACTAAATTTGTGCATGTACACACCTGTTAGTATCAATCCGCTGTCATCCAAACACTGTCGCTATGCTGTTGCAGTTATATTTACCTTCCTCATAAAATGTTCAATTTGTTATTTATTGTACATCAGTAAGAACTTGTAGCGTCGTTGTAGTTAATTATAGCTTCCGATGTTCCAGAATTTGGTTGTTGTCTCAGTACCAATTATTTCATTTGCACATTGATCTTTTTAGAAGATATGTCATAATTAACATGTTTCTTCAGTTTTTCAAAAAAAAGCATTGGTGATTTTCTATGTTGCTATAAACCCATTTCCCCTACAATTGTTACTGATCTAGTTTTAAATATTATAGGATGAACGAAAGTGTTCTTACTTGGAGTGGGTTGATCAAGAGTCGCCACAGTCTTTGAAGATGTGCCTAACGAAGCTCTGGAGCATGTATGAGGAAGTGAGCACAGGTAGGCTTGGAGAAATTCTTGTCAACGCTGAAGCATATTTCAAGATGCGGGATAAAAAGTTGAAGGTGGAGAATGAGCTCATATTTTTTTAAATCGGACTTTGCTAAGATGGTGTTGGTGAAGGAGGAGGCACTTTCCCAGTTAGACCGTGCAAAACGGGTTCTTACTGAACTGAAAGCGAAGGTGGGTAAGACGAGTCTGGATGATCTCGATTAGGGAAATGAATATATTGTTCTTATGAAGTTGAACTAGCTATATGTTGTACTGTGTTGTTTTCATGTAGCTACCGTACTGTGATGTTATAATATATTTATTTGCCTGATATGAAATTGGTGAACAGTTGTTCGATATGAAATGTGAATTTGCGTAATACTGGAATTATTAATTGTAAACTAATAAACCTGCTAAATGTGTCATGGACCTTTGCAGACGGTTCTAGCAGTAAAAGCGCTTGCGATGGATAGCTCAATGCCACACAGTTTTGTTCATCAAATCGTGTGTGATATACTTGATAAAAGCAAACAGTTAACCAAGGAATACCGTGTGTGATAGTTACACCTTTCACACACGAGCCTACACATAAAACTGTGTGGGATTTACGTCTGAACGAAAACGTTTTCCCTGCATTGAGTGTGTGGGATGTACATAAGAACGAAAATGTATTCCTTGGATTGACTGTGTGTGGTATACATACGAACGGAAATGTTTTTTTGGGATTCACCTTGTGGGATGTACATACCTATGGAAATGATTTTCTCGGATTATCGTGTGGGATGTACATACCTACGGAAATGATTTTCTCGGATTACCGTGTGGGATGTACATACCTACAAAAATGATTGGGTTTCGATGCCTCGCCCGATCGCACACGGCCCCAGCCTGGGTCCCAGGAGGGCCTATCCCCGACGATTTCTGGGTCGTGTGGGAAGGACACCCTATCGCACACACTCACTTGGCGACGGTTCCAAATGCCGTCGCGGAAAGGGGTAAAAATTGTTTGTTTAGGACCGACGCGCACCAGTGGGACATCTTTTATAATTATGAGCACTCATTAAAATATGACGTGCTAAAAAGTTGAAGTTGGGCAAGGAAGACAATATAATGAGTTATGTCTTCTTACATCCTAACAGAAGTTATATTGTCAGAGATCCTCCAACATGTTGAGCTTGCTTTCCCTCTCATGCTAGCCAAAATTCTTTGCACCAAGTAGAGATACTACTTGTGCTTCCAAACATCCCTTAAACCAGTTTTGCCATGAGAGTCCACCATACCTACCTATGGATTGAGTAAGATCCTTCAGTTAAGTTTTCATCGGTGCAAGCAATAAAAATTGCTCTCTAAATATGTATGATCTATTAGTGTGAAGAAAATGAGCTTTATACGAGTTTGTGATATGGAAGATATAAAAGCGACGGACTGCATAATAAAGGTCCATTATCACAAGTGGCAATATAAAGTGACGTTATTTTGCATTAAGATTTTTTGCATCAAACCATAAAAGCGCATGACAACATCTGCTTCCCTTTGCGAAGGGCCTATCTTTTATTTTTATCTCATATCCTTATACAAGAGTCATGGTGATCATCACCTTTCCTTTTACTTTTATCCTTTGACAAGCACAATATGTTGGAGCTAGATCTAGATATATATACCCATGCAGATGTAGAGAGCCATGAACCATTATTGTTGACATTACCCTTGAGGTAAATCGTTGGGAGGCGAAACTATAAGCCCCTATCTTTCTCTGTGTTCGGTTGAAACTTTGAACTTATTAGTATCGCGTGAGTGTCAGCAATTATGAAAGACTAAGTGATAGTTGAGTATGTGAACTTGCTGAGAAGCTCTTATATTTGACTCTTTCCGATGTATGATAAATTGCAATTGCTTCAATGACTAAGATCATAGTTTGTTGGCTATAAATGAAGTTTCTGATTCATACTTTACCTTGTGAATGAATTGTTACTTTAACATAAGAACTTATATGACAAGTTATGTTGTTGTCCTAAAGATGATCATGATGCCCTCATGTCTGTATTTTATTTTTATCGACGCCTCTATCTCTAAACATGTGGACATATTTTTCGATACTGGCTTTTCTCTTGAGGACAAGCGAGGTCTAAGCTTGGGGGAGTTGATACGTCCATTTTGCATCATGCTTTTATATTGATATTTATTTCACTATGGGTTGTTATTACACATTATATCACTATACTTATGCCTTTCTCTCTTATTTTACAAGGTTCACATGAAGAGGGAGAATGCCAACAGCTGGAATTCTGGATTGGAAATGAAGCAAATTTGAGATACCTATTCTGCACAACTCCAGAAGTCCTGAAACTTCACGAAGAATATTTTTGGCATATATAAAAAACATGGGGCGAAAGAAGCACCAGAGGGGGGCCACCAGCCATCCACAAGGGTGGGGGCGCACCCTACCCCCTGGGCGCGCCCCCGTCCTTATGGGCCCCCTGGCAGTCCCTCGACATCCATCTTCTGCTACATGATGTGTTTTCACCTGGAAAAATCATAAGGAGGTTTTCGGGATGAAGCGCCACCGTCTCGAGGCGGAACCTGGGCGAAATCAATCTAGAGCTCCGGCAGGGTTGTTCTGCCGGGGACACTTCCTTCCGGGAGGGGTAAATCGAAGCTATAGTCATCACCAACAATCCTCTCATCGAGAGGGGGCCAATCTCCATCAACATCTTCACCAGCACCATCTCCTATCAAACCCTAGTTCATCGCTTGTATCCGATCTTAGTCTCAAAACCTCAGATTGGTACCTGTGGGTTGCTAGTAATGTTGATTACTCCTTGTAGTTGATGCTAGTTGGTTTATTCGGTGGAAGATCATATGTTCAGATCCTTAATGCTATTCAATACCCCTCTGATCATGAACATGAATATGCTTTGTGAGTAGTTACTTTTGTTCCTAAGGACATGGGGAGAAGTATTGTTATAAGTAATCATGTGAATTTGGTATTCGTTTGATATTTTGATGAGATGTATGTTGTCTTTCCTCTAGTGGTGTTATGTGAACGTTGACTACATGACACTTCACCATTATTTGGGCCTAGGGGAAGGAATTGGGAAGTAATAAGTAGATGATGGGTTGCTAGAGTGACAGAAGCTTAAACCCTCGTTTATGTGTTGCTTCGTAAGGGGCTGATTTGGATCCCTATGTTTCATGCTATGGTTAGATTTATCTTAATACTTCTTTTGTAGTTGCGGATTCTTGTGAGAGTTGTTAATCATAAGTGGGAGGCTTTTCCAAGGCAGGACATCACCCAAGCACCGGTTCACCCACATATCAAATTATCAAAGTATCGAACGCGAATCATATGAGCATGATGAAAACTAACTTGACAATAATTCCCATGTGTCCCCGGGAGTGCTTTGCTTTATATAAGAGTACGTCTAGGCTTGTCCTTTGCTACAAAAAGGATTGGGCCGCCTTGCTGCACCTTGTTTACTTTTGTAACTTGTTACCCGTTATGAATTATACTACCACACAAATATATGTTACCGATAATTTCAATGCTTGCAGAGAAAACCCTGCTGAAAACCGCTTGTCATTTCCTTTTGCTCCTCGTTCTCTTACTTATCGAAAGGACTATGATAGATCCCCTACACTCGTGCGTCATCACCCCCATGATCGATTCCCTCTGCTGCAGAGTACCGGAATGTACGGAGCCTACGCGTTCAGCATACGTTCAGCTTGATGACGTCCCACGAGCTCTTGATCTAGTAGAACTTCGCGGGAGAGTTTTGTCAGCACGACGGCGTGGTGACGGATATAATGAAGCTACCGGTGCAGGGCTTCGCCTAAGCACTGCAACGATATGACCGAGGTGTGTTTCTGTGGAGGAGGGGCACCGCACACAGTTGGAAGAGATCAACTTGATCAACTTGTGTGTGTAGAGGTGCCCCCCTGCCCCCGTATATAAAGGAGCAAGGGGGAGGCCGGCTGGCCCCTATGGCGCGCCCTAGGAGCGCCAATCCTACTAGGAATAGGATTCCAATCCTATTCCTAGTAGGAGTCCACCAAGAAGGAGAGGGGGAAGGAAGGAGAGGGAGAGGGAGAAGGAAAGGGGCGCCGCCCCCCTCCTTTCCTTGTCCAATTCGGACCAAGGGGGAGGGGTGCGCAGCCTAGCCCTGGCCGGCCCTCTCTATCTCCACTAAGGCCCACTAGAGCCCAATACTTCCCCGGGGGGTTCCGGTAACCCCCCGCCCCCCCGGGCACTCCGGTTTAATCCGAAACTTTTCCGGAACACTTTTGGTGTCCGAATATAGTCGTCCAATATATCAATCTTTACGTCTCAGACATTCTGAGACTCGTCGTCATGTCCGTGATCTCATCCGGGACTCCGAACTACCTTCGGTATATCAAAACTCATAAACTCATAATACCGGTTGTCATCAAACGTTAAGCGTGCGGACCCTACGGGTTCAAGAACTATGTAGACATGACCGAGACTCATCTCCGGTCAATAACAGATAGCGGAACCTGGATGTTCATATTGTCTCCTACATATTCTACGAAGATCTTTATCGATCAAACCGCATAACAACATACGTTGTTCCCTTTGTCATCGGTATGTTACTTGCCCGAGATTCGATCGTCGGTATCTCAATACCTAGTTCAATCTCGTTACCAACAAGTCTCTTTACTCGTTCTGTAATACATCATCTCGTGACTAACTCATTAGTCCTTTTGCTTGCAAGGCTTATTATGATGTGCATTACCGAGAGGGCCCAGAGATACCTCTCCAGCACTCGGAGTGACAAATTCTATTCTTGATCTATGCCAACACCACGAACACTTTCGGAGACACCTATAGAGCATCTTTATAATCACCCAGTTACGTTGTGGCGTTTGATAGCACACAAGGTGTTCCTCCGGTATTCGGGAGTTGCATAATCTCATAGTCATAGGAACATGTATAAGTCATGAAGAAAGCAATAACAGTAAAACTAAACGATCACAGTGCTAAGCTAACGGATGGGTCTTGTCCATCACATCATTCTCCTAATGATGTGATCTCTTTGATCAAATGACAACTCATGTCTATGGCTAGGAAACATAAATGTCTTTGATCAATGAGCTAGTATAGTAGAGGCATACCAGGGACATACTGTTTTGTCTATGTATTCACACATGTACTAAGTTTCCGGTTAATAGAATTCTAGCATGAATAAAAGACATTTATCATGATATAAGGAAATACAAATAACATCTTTATTATTGCCTCTAGGGCATATTTCATTCAGTCTCCCACTTGAACTAGTGTCAATAATCTAGATTACAAGGTAATGATTCTAACACCCATGGAGTCTTGGTGCTGATCATGTTTTGCCCGTGGAAGAGGCTTAGTCAACGGGTCTGCGACATTCAGATCCGTATGTATCTTGAAAATTTCTATGTCTCCCTCCTTGACTTGATCGCGGATGGAATTGAAGCATCTTTTGATGTGCTTTGTTCTCTTGTGAAACCTGGATTCCTTCGCCAAGGCTATTGCTCCAGTGTTGTCACAAAAGATTTTCATTGGACCCGATGCACTAGGTACCACACCTAGATCGGATATGAAGTCCTTCATCCAGACTCCTTCATTTGCTGCTTCCGAAGCAGCTATGTATTTCGCTTCACACGTAGATCCCGCCACGACGCTTTGCTTGGAACTGCACCAACTGACAACTCCACCCTTTAATAAAATACATATCCGATTTGTGACTTAGAGTCATCCGGATCAGTGTCAAAGCTTGAATCAACGTAACCGTTTACGATGAGCTCTTTGTCACCTCCATACATGAGAAACATATCCTTTGTCCTTTTTAGGTACTTCAGGATATTCTTGACCGTTGTCCAGTGATCCACTCCTGGATTACTTTGGTACCTCCCTGCTAAACTTATAGCAAGGCACACATCAGGTCTGGTACACAACATTGCATACATGATAGATCCTATGGCTGAGGCATAGGGAATGACTTTCATTTTCTCTCTATCTTCTGCATTGGTCGGGCATTGAGTCTTACTCAACTTCACACCTTGTAACACATGCAAGAATCCTTTCTTTGACTGATCCGTTTTGAACTTTTTCAAAACTTTATCAAGGTATGTGCTTTGTGAAAGTCCAATTAAGCGTCTGGATCTATCTCTATAGATCTTGATGCCTAATATGTAAGCAGCTTCACCGAGGTCTTTCATTGTAAAATTCTTATTGGAGTATCCTTTTATGCTATCCAGAAATTCTATATCATTTCCAATCAACAATATGTCATCCACATATAATATCAGAAATGCTACAGAGCTCCCACTCACTTTCTTGTAAATACAGGCCTCTCCAAAAGTCTGTATAATACCATATGCTTTGATCACCTCATCAAAGTGTATATTCCAACTCCGAGATGCATGCACCAGTCCATAGATGGATCGCTGGAGCTTGCACACCTTGTTAGCACCTTTAGAATCGACAAAACCTTATGGTTGCATCATATACAACTCTTCTTTGAGATATCCATTCAGGAATGTAGTTTTGACATCCATTTGCCAGATTTCATAATTATAAAATGCGGCAATTTCTAACATGATTCGGACAGACTTAAGCATCGCTACGGGTGAGAAAGCCTCATCGTAGTCAACTCCTTGAACTTGTCGAAAACCTTTTGCAACAAGTCGAGCTTTGTAAACAGTAACATTACCGTCAGCGTCGGTCTTCCTCTTGAAGATCCATTTATTTTCGATGGCTTGCCGATCATCGGGCAAGTCAACCAAAGTCCACACTTTATTCTCATACATGGATCCCATCTCAGATTTCATGGCCTCAAGCCATTTTGCGGAATCTGGGCTCATCATCGCTTCCTCATAGTTCGTAGGTTCATCATGATCTAGTAACATGACTTCTAGAACTGGGTTGCCGTACCACTCTCGCGCGGAACGTGCTCTGGTTGATCTACGAAGTTCAGCAGAAACTTGATCCGAAGTTTCATGATCATCATCATTAGCTTCCTCACTAATTGGTGTAGGAATCACTGGAACCAGTTTCTGTGATGTACTACTTTCCAATTCGGGAGAAGGTACAATTACCTCATAAAGTTCCCCTTTCCTCCCACTCACTTCTTTCGAGAGAAACTCCTTGTCTAGAAAGGATCCATTCTTAGCAACAAATATCTTGCCTTCGGATCTGTGATAGAAGGTGTACCCAACAGTCTCCTTTGGGTATCCTATGAAGACACATTTCTCCGATTTGGGTTCGAGCTTATCAGGTTGAAGCTTTTTCACATAAGCATCGCAGCTCCAAACTTTAAGAAACGACAACTTTGGTTTCTTGCCAAACCACAGTTCATAAGGCGTCGTCTCAACGGATTTAGATGGTGCCCTATTTAATGTGAATGCAGCTGTCTCTAAAGCATAACCCCAAAACGATAGTGGTAAATTGGTAAGAGACATCATAGACCGCACCATATCTAATAAAGTACGGTTACGACGTTCGGACACACCATTACGCTGTGGTGTTCTGGCTGGCGTGAGTTGTGAAACTATTCCACATTGTTTCAAATGTAGGCCAAACTCGTAACTCAAATATTCACCTCCATGATCAGATCGTAGAAACTTTATTTTCTTGTTACGATGATTCTCTACTTCACTCTGGAATTCTTTGAACTTTTCAAATGTTTCAGACTTGTGCGTCATCAAGTAGATATACCCATATCTGCTCAAATCATCAGTGAAGGTCAGTAAATAACGATACCCGTCGCGAGCTTCAACACGCATCGGTCCACATACATCAGTATGTATGATTTCCTACAAATCTGTTGCTCGCTCCATTGTTCCGGAGAACAGAGTTTTAGTCATCTTGCCTGTGAGGCATGGTTCGCAAGCACCGAGTGATTCATAATCAAGTGATTCCAAAAGTCCATCACTATGGAGTTTCTTCATGTGCTTTACACCAACATGACCTAAACGGCAGTGCCACAAATAAGTTGCACTATCATTACTAACTTTACATCTTTTGGCTTCAATATTATGAATATGTGTATCACTACGATCGAGATCCAACAAGAATAGACCACTCTTCAAGGGTGCATGACCATAAAAGATATTACTCATATAAATAGAACAACCATTATTCTTAGATTTAAATGAATAACCGTCTCCCAATAAACAAGATCTATATATAATGTTCATGCTTAACGCTGGCACCAAATAACAATTATTCAGGTCTAAAACTAATCCCGAAGGTAGATGTAGAGGTAGCGTGCCGATGGCGATCACATCGACTTTGGAACCATTTCCCACGCGCATCGTCACCTCGTCCTTAGCCAATCTTCGTTTCATCTGTAGTCCCTGTTTCGAGTAGCAAATATTAGCAACCGAACCGGTATCAAATACACAGGTACTACTACGAGCATTAGTAAGGTACACATCAATAACATGTATATCACATATACCTTTGTTCACCTTGCCATCCTTCTTATCCGCAAAATACTTGGGGCAGTTCCGCTTCCAGTGTCTAGTCCCTTTGAAGTAGAAGCACTCATTATCAGGCTTGGCTCCAGACTTGGGTTTCTTCGTGGGAGTAGCAACTGTCTTGCTATTCTTCTTGAAGTTCCCCTTCTTTCCCTTGCCCTTTTTCTTGAAACTAGTGGTCTTGTTAACCATCAACACTTGATGCTCCTTTTTGATTTCTACCTCCGCAGCTTTGAGCATAGCGAATAGCTCGGGAATTGTCTTCTGCATCCCTTGCATGTTATAGTTCATCATGAAGCCTTTATAGCTTGGTGGCAGTGATTGAAGAACTCTATCAATAACACTATCTTCGTCAACTTTGCATCCAAGTTGAGTCATATGATTGCAGTACCCAGACATTCTGAGCAAGTGTTCACTGATAGAACTATTATCCTCCATCTTGCAGCTGTAGAACTTATTGGAAATCTCATATTTCTCAATCAAGGCATTTGCTTGAAATATTAACTTCAACTCCTGGAACATCTCATATGCTCCATTGTAAGGGCATATTTAGCCCGATGGTGTTTTGGTGATTGATGACAATGCTTTTGCGGACTAATCATGTGTTCTAAGTTCTTTCAGATATATCTCACCTAGGCACAAGACAATTAGATGCCCCTCGGAATCTATGGAAGACGGTGTTTCCTTTTGCTTATTTTTCGGTGGATCTGAGTAATAGGAAAGCCATACTATTAAGAGGGGATCCGCTTTAGTAAGGTTTGGGTGGAATCAACACGTACACTTCCTTATCGCACCCACCATACCTTCCCGCCTCAATGGAGTTCTACATTCCCCTCTTTTATGGTTTTCCTGGCCCCAGCGGTAGTACCGCGGGCCTCAGCGGTAGTACCGCCTGAGTGCCTCAAGCGGTAGTACCGCTCCACTAAGCGGTAGTACCGCTTGTTGCACTCTGTGGTAGTACCGTTGCTGCTCCGTGTTACTTCCGCCTCGACTCGAGAGCGCTTTTTTGTGTCAGGTTTTGCGGTACTAGGAGCGGTAGTAGGGGCGGTAGTACCACTCCCAGTGGTAGTACCGCCCTGCAACCGCGGTAGTACCGCTCTGGGTCCCAGCCCCCCTGGCGCGGCAGTACCGCTTGAAGGGAAACGGTAGTACCGCTTGATAAGCGGTAGTACCGCTCGCTCAAGCGGTAGTACCGCTCTCTGCGGGGCTGGGTAGGGGGATAACAGTTGGATTGTTCCCCCCACTATATAAAGGCATCTTCTTCCTCCTCATTGACTCACCTATTCCCCCACATACTCCATTGTTGCTCCAAGCTCCATTTTCGCCCGATCTCTCTCCCTAGCCAATCAAACTTGTTGATTTGCTCGGGATTGCTTGAGAAGGCATCGATCTACACTTCCACCAAGAGATATTTGATTCCCCCCACTAATCCCTAGAGGATCTTGTTACTCTTGGGTGTTTGATCACCCTAGACGGTTGAGGTCACCTCGAAGCCATATTCCATTGTGGTGAAGCTTCGTGGTATCGTTGGGAGCCTCCAATTCGGTTGTGGAGATAGCCCCAACCTTGTTTGTAAAGGTTCGGTTGCCGCCTTCAGGGGCACCACTAGTGGAATCACGACACCTTGCATTGTGTGAGAGCGTGAGGAGAATACGGTGGCCCTAGTGGCTTCTTGGGGAGCATTGTGCCTCCACACCGCTCCAACGGAGACGTACTTCCCCTCAAAGGGAAGGAACTTCGGCAACACATCCTCGTATTCACCGGTTCCACTCGTGGTTATTTCTTTCCTTTATTTGTGCAAGCTTTACTTGTTTATCTTATATAGCTTGCTTGTGAGATTGTTATCTTTACTTCCAATTAGTTGTCATCTTAGTAGCATATCTAGACAACTTACTTTGACGCTTAATTTAAAGTGGTTAAGTAAAGCTAAAATTGTTAGTTGCCTATTCACCCCCCCTCTAGTCAACCATATCGATCCTTTCAATTGGTATCAGAGCCTCGTCTCTTTT
>LR738714.1:140370070-140444437 GCA_902687465.1 Secale cereale | reverse complement strand
ACAGTAATATTTTATAGCAACTTGGGAGCAAGAATTAAATATGCTACAGCAACCCAAATGAGCATGTGAGGGCATGGATGGATAGACAACAACATATACGACAAGGAATGATGAATGGCCACCCCAAAACTAACATGGATCTGCCTAGGACAACAAGCAAACATAGCATCAGGATATTACAGATTCTAGACTTAGTGAAATTTCTCTAAGTGCTAAAACAGTAATATTTTCATGGCATGTTTGCGAGCATGTTTAAGTCATCTCAAGGCATATCATGGCAAAAGGTTTGCACCACAGCAAAGATCACATGATGGGGAATCTAAAACATATGAGCATGCAACAAGGGGACAAACACAACAATAATATCGAGCTCCTCAACTAGGCATCTCGTAACAAGTTACAAAACCTAACAGCCACATGTACTTTTGTAACAAAGATAAACATGGCAATATGAACTCTAACATGCATGCTATAGCAACCAACATGTAGGGCATCTCATGATGAACATTTGGACATATCATTTGCTTCATTTGGATAAACATGCACCAAGTTATCACATCTCAAACATGGCATGAAAATAACTAGTAGCAGCAGTTTATATCAAGTAGCACTCTTATCATGAAGATTAAGACATCTAGATGGACTCAAACATGCATGACACAATGGAACAAAACATAGTACACATCACCACGATCATTTTGACATATCATATGCACAAAACGGACAAGCACAGTAAAAGTTATTGCCATCACAAGAATGCATCAGACAACAAAATTAACAACAAAAGACTTAGGAAAAACGGGGTCAACCTCCTCGCGGGTCAACGCGGGTCAAGGGGTGAACGGGCGAACGGGCGAAGCGGGTCCCGGGTCGCGGGTCGCGGGACCCGTTAGGGTTCGCTGGAGATCTAGAGATTATATCGCGCGGAGCTGGATCGGGGCCGATCCCGTCGAGGCCTGAGGCTGGCCGTTGACGCCGGCGGGAGGAAGCGGGCAGCAGCGACGCCCGGGGCCGGCGGCGGTCGGCGCTTGCGGGGAAGTGGCCGGGCGGCGGGCACGGCTACTGGCGCCGGCGAGCTGAGGCGGAGCTCGGCGGAAGGGCGGCGCGGATCTAGGCGGCGGCGGCGTATGGCGAGGCCGGCGGCGGCCTATCGCCGGGGCAGCGGCGGCGCGCCCGGCCGGCGGCGGGGATCCGACGCGGAGGAGGCGGCGGCCCGGCCACCGGAGGCGGCGGGGACGAAGGGCCCGGCGCGGGAGGCGCGCGGCCCGGATGGCGGCGGCGGCGGGCCGGGAACGGGCCTGTGGGCCCGCGCGGCGGCGGAGGCGGATGGCGGGCGCGGCGGATGTGTCCGGTGGCGGGCGGACACGTCCGCCTGACACGGTTTTCGAGGCGAGGCTGGAGGAGGAAGGGGATTTAGTGTTTTTGGGCAAAAAAATGGGCATGGGGACGTTTTTATAGGCACAAGGAGCTAGGAGAGTCCAAATGGGGAGCGGTTTTCGGGCACGCGATCACAATTCGACGACCGAGATGATGGGAAGGGTTGTGCTGGGTTGGTGGGCTGTTGTGGAGAGGGTCTTGGGCCTCAAAGAGGAGGTTCTTTTAGCCCACTAGGTTAACTGTTGGAGTACCAAACGAACTCCAAACGCGACGAAACTTGACATGCGGCCTACACGTACCAAAACAACTTCACACGACAAGTCTCACGCCATTCCGGAAACGTTACACGCCCAAACATGAAAGAAGGACTCGGGGATGCCACGGGCACGTGTGAGAGCGTCGGAACTCGAAATGGACAACGGGAAGAGACGAGTGGGACCAGATGCAAATGACAACACCAATGCAATGCAATGCACATGACAACATGACATGGATGAAATGCACACACGCACACGACAAAACGAAGAACCCGAAAATAAAGAAGAACCCAGAATGGAAATGATGAAACCAAAGTTTATATATTGCCATATTGGGGAAGTGTTACATCCGGGGCATTACAAACTCTCCTCTACTACGAAAAGATCTCGTCCCGAGATCTAGGACTGGGAGAAGGAAGGATACTCGGAACGAAGGTGATCTTCTCGTTCCCACGTAGCTTCTCGGTCGGTATGGTGTGACCACTTAACTTTCAAGAACTTGATTGACTTGTTGCGAGTCTTGCGCTCGGTTTCTTCGAGAATAGCAATGGGGTGCTCTCGGTAAGACAAATCTTGTTGAAGATCAATCTCCTCAAACGGAATAGTGCGTTCAGGTGTCTTAAAGCATTTGCGGAGTTGAGACATGTGAAACACATCATGAACATTTGTAAAGTTGGAAGGGAGCTCAAGTTGATAGGCTAGATCGCCTCTTTTGCCAAGGATCTTGAAAGGGCCCACGTATCTAGGAGCAAGCTTGCCTTCGATACCGAATCTTTGGGTGCCTTTCATAGGAGAAACACGGAGATAGACATGATCCCCAATGTTGAAAGCCAAATCACAATGCTTTTCGTCATAGTAGCTCTTCTAACGCGACTGAGCGGCCTTGAGATTCTCACGTATGACTTTGCACATTTCTTCGGCTTCTGAGATCAAGTCATTGCCAAGAAGTTGACGTTCACCAGTCTCGGACCAGTTGAGAGGAGTACATCACTTTCTGCCATAGAGGATTTCAAACGGAGCTTTGCCGGCACTTGCTTGGAAACTGTTGTTGTAAGAGAACTCGGCAGACGGAAGGCAATCTTCCCACTTCATGCCAAAAGAGATGACACAAGCTCTGAGCATGTCTTCTAGAATCTGGTTCACTCTTTCGACTTGACCACTAGTCTGAGGGTGAAATGCAGTGCTGAAACGGATCTTAGTGCCCATGGCAGACTGGAAGGAGTCCCAGAACTTGGATGTGAACAAACTTCCACGGTCTGAGGAGATAACTTGAGGAATGCCATGTAGGGACACAATTCTGGAACTGTACAACTCTGCCAGTTGAGCTGCATTGATGGATTCTTTGACTGGAAGGAAGTGAGCTACTTTGGTAAGCTTGTCAATCACCACAAAGATAGAATCATTCCCTTTCTTGGACTTGGGAAAGCCAGTGACGAAATCCATTTCAATGTGGTCGAATTTCCACTATGGAATAGGAAGAGGTTGGAGAAGACCGGCTGGACGTTGATGCTCTGCCTTCACTCTTCTGCAGACATCACATTCATTCATGAATTGGGCAATCTCCCTTTTCATGCGAGTCCACCAGTAAGATTGCTTGAGGTCTTGGTACATCTTGGAACTTCCAGGATGAATCGAGAGGAGGGAGTCATGTGCTTCGTTCATTATGAGCTTCCTGAGATCTCCCTTGGGAACCACAAGTCTGTCCTCAAAGAACAAGGTATCTCTCTCATCAACGCGATAGCACTTCTATTTGGGAGTACCCTTTGCAATACCATGTTTCACTTTCTGCACCATATCATCACTGAGTTGGGCCTCACGGATCTGATCTTCCAAGGTAGGAGCAACTTGAAGATTTGCAAGAAAGCCTTGCGGAACAACTTGGAGGTTGAGCTTCCTGAATGCTTCACAAAGCTCAGTCTGAAACGGCTTGATAAGGAGACTGTTGCAATATGCCTTTCTGCTCAAGGCATCTGCAATGACATTGGCCTTGCCAGGTGTGTATTCGATGCTTGGATCATACTCTTGGATCATCTCAACCCAACGAGTCTGGCGAAGGTTCAGGTTCGGCTGTGTGAAGATGTACTTCAAGCTCTTGTGATCGGTGAAGATGTCGACTTTTCTGCCAAACAGAAGGTGTCTCCACGCGATCAAGGCGTGTACCACAGTTGCTAGCTCGAGATCATGTGTGGGGTAGTTCTTCTCACTTGGCTTCAATTGACGAGAAGTGTATGCCACAATCTTCTTGTCCTGCATTAGCACACCACCAAGTCCTTGAAGAGAAGCATCACAGAATACTTCGTAAGGCTTGGACTCATCTGGAGGGGTAAGAACTGGAGCAGAGATGAGCTTTTCTTTGAGAGTTTTGAATGCCACATCACAATCCGGAGACCAGTTGTACTTGACATTCTTCTGCAGCAAGTTGGAGAGAGGCTTGGCAATCTTGGAGAAGTTCTCAACGAACCTTCTGCAATAGCTAGCAAGACCAAGGAAGCTTCGGAGTTGCTTGACGTTCTGAGGAGGTTCCCAGTTGACAATCGCTTCAACTTTCTCGGGGTTGACCGCAATACCGTCAACGGAGATGATATGACCCAGATACAAGACCTTATCGAGCTAGAATTCACACTTGGAGAACTTGGCATAGAACTTATGTTCACGGAGTCTGTCAAGAACCAGACGGAGGTGCTTTTCGTGATCCTCTTCATTCTTGGAGAATACCAAGATGTCATCCAGATAAACAAGCACAAATTCGTTAGTGTAGGGGTTGAAAATGTAGTGCATCATTCTCGAGAAGGTGGGTGGAGCATTTGCGAGGCCAAATGACATGACTGTATATTCATAGGAGCCGTAGCTTGTTCTGAAGGCAGTCTTGTGGATATTTTCTTCACGAATGCGAATTTGGTGGTAACCCATCCGGAGATCGAGCTTTGAGAACACTTTAGCTCCTTTGAGCTGCTCGAACAATTCATTGATGTTGGGGAGCGGATACTTGTTCTTTATCGTCTTCTTGTTCAATGGCCGGTAATCAACGCAAAGGCGCTCCATGCCATCCTTATTTTTGACAAATAAGACACCACAGCCCCAAGGAGACGTGCTAGGCCTGATTAGACCCATACGCTCTTGTTCATCAAGCTATTTCTTCAACTCCTTCAACTCTTCAGGGGAGATCTTGTACGGACACCGACATGCTGGCTCAGTACCGGGCTCGAGTTCAATGACAAATTCAACTTGACGATGCGGAGGCATGCCTGGAAGCTCTTCAGGGAAAACATCTTCATATTCATTAACCACCGGAATTTGAGAGATGGCATTAATCTCGCCCTTGTCATTGAGAGAGAATATCCCGATTGTGTTATCTCGAGAGGCGAAGATAATCACGTCTTCGTCGGAATGAGTAATCTTGACTTCCTTATTTGCACAATCAATGTGAGCATCATGCTGAGAAAGCCAATCCATCCCAAGAATAAGATCAATGTCGGAGTTACCGAGAACAACCGGAGAAGCCAGAAAGCGGTAATCACCCATGCGAATAGATACATCCGGAACATGCACCCGAGAGGACATTTGCAATCCAGGAGAAATAATGCTCAAAGGCTTTGGCAACACTTGAGTGACGAAATCATGCTTGGCAACAAATGGTCTTGAAATGAAAGAAAGCGATGCACCCGAATCAAACAATACTTTATCAGGTATAAAGTTAACTGGAAGATTACCAAGTATCACATCTGAAGAATTCTCTGCTTGAGTTGCATTCATCAGATTCACTCTTGCAACCTTGGGATTGTGCTTGACAATAGCAGTGCTGACAGGTAGAGGAGGCGGAAGGCGCCTTGGGTTGGGGCACTTGTTAGCATAGTGACCCTTCTGGCCACACTTGTTGCAAACCACTTCTGAGAGAGGACGGTGATAAGGAGCACTTGACTTGGAAGCTTGAAAATGATTCTTTGACTGAATGCTTGGGTTGGGTGGGTGGGAGAAACCACGGCCACCAGAATTCTTGTTGTTGTTGTTGGGAGCTCGGATCACTGGAGGAGGTGAAAGCCAAAACTTCTGTTGCTTTGCGACCACTTGAGAAGAAGAGGAGGAGTGAACAACGTCTCTGATCCTCTTTTTGGAAGCTTCCATCTTGAGCTGGGCTGCCTCTTGCTTAAGTGCCATGTTATAGAATTGATCAAACTCATCAGGCTCGAACAGGGTGAGAGCTAGTTGGAGTTCATCCTTCAGACCACCACAGAACTGATAGATCTTGCTCTTGGCATCTGGGATGTCTTGCTTGGCATAGCGGGCAAGGTTCTGGAACTTGACATTATATTGGTAGACATTCATTGAGCCTTGCTTCAGGTTGTGGAATTGCTCACGCATACCCTCGATGACACTTGTTGGAATGTGGTGAGAGCGAAAATCCTTGCAGAAGTCATCCCAGGAGATTACACGCCCTGCTCTGGAGTCTTTGTACTGCTGCCACCAATCAGCGGCTTGGTCCTTGAGTTGGAAGGCTGCAAACTTCACATAGTCCTCGGGCCTGACGTTACTGCACTCGAAATGCTTCTTGATATCTGTTATCCAGTCTTCAGCATTTAGAGGGTCCACACAGTAACTGAATGCCTTTGGTTGGTTTGCCAAGAACTGGTTGAGCGTAGCAAAGTGAGGTTGGTTGAACAAATTGCCTTGGTTCCCATGAGCACCCTGATTTGCTTGATTTGCTTGAATGTTCTACATCATTTGCAAAAGCATCTGGGTGTTCTGATTCGTCGCTTGCATAATTGCTCTCCAGGCCTCAAACAGAGGAGGAGGGGAAGGAGGACGATCAGGAACCTCTCCACCCTCTGGGTTAGCGTTGGGAACCCTTTGAGGAACCATCCTGAATGAGATGACAACTATTAGCCATTGATTGAAAAAATAAATAAGCTGAATCAACGGCTAGAATTGCAACATAAGGCTTCACAAGAATCATTCGAACAAGATGAACGAATGAAATTCACAGTTTAATAGTAACAACATTCTTCACGAGAAGCCACTTGGGAGACAAAAGGTAAATAAAACAACAAGGAGCAGATAGAACAAATACAAGATAGAAGCTTCGTTCGACATATTCGTGCTAAAAGCTTATGGAACGTGTTAGAAAAGGGTTTTGCAATCCCCGGATCAGCATAGCCAAGGACCCTTTAAGATGCAACTCCCGATCGGAACAACGACCATACAACTACTTCACTCAATGTAGAACCCCAAACTCCATATCATGCATTCGTTGGAAGAATGCCGATGAACTACAAGATGAACCCACCTATTAATTTCCGAAAGTTTCCAGTTATGCAATCAGGTGTTGGGGATACAGCGGAAGCATCGCGCACTCAACTCTAATCCTACATCCAGCTGTATCCATCCTTCAACACATAACCAGTTATTTCCGGAAACCGTCTACCTCGGACCTTCGAAACGCATCTACTATACAAGCTATGGCAATACTCCCGAACTACCTCCCCAGTACTGGGTGACGTCGGGGTTATCTTACCACTAACCGCATAGGAGAGTTTTCGACGTCGGCCGTCTTAAGTATTCCAGAACTGCTGCGATATATTTGTGACGACAACACCTCGGAGCTCAACTCCCCGGGACACTGCCACAACCCCTAAATGACAGGAGGCATCGAGAACAATGTTCTCGTCACAAAGACATCGGAACAATCCAAACAATACTCGCGAGATTCCTAAAAAAAAATTTGGTGAAATTTTGAGAGTAGAAGAGACAAGAGTAATCGTCAGGAGTCCTCACCAGAGTGAAAAGAGATGAGGAGCAAAAGAAATCCTACTCTCCGATATATATATATATATAGGACTCCAAATATTTTAAGTGTGTGCCTAGACTCAACTGTCAACGATTCGATCAATCAGTGGGGGCTTCTAGGTCGGAGAAGGCTCTGAATACCAACTTGTAATGCCCAGGATGGGACTATACCTCCTACATGTCGAGGCACGACTTAAAGGTATAAGCCCATTCTGGAATGATCTCATGTTCGGTATCTTTGCACATCTCATGTAAAAATAGGGATGAAAAGCAAAAGAGATAGTTGGCTTACACTCGCCACATCACACAATACATTACATAGCAAAACATCATCCAAATAACATCACAACCCGACTACGGATGAAGATCCAAATGAAAGATACCAAATACATAAAGCCACAGGTTTGAATCGCCCCTAGTAGAAACCACTACTGATCATCGGGATAGTGCACATAGTAACGGCTACGTTCTTCATCGTACTCCCAGTACAGCGATGTGCCGTCACCTGAGTAGTTCACCATGGTACCTGCATCTGGTGTGGTGTAGAATCTGTGAGCCACGAAGGACTCAGCAATCCTGTTCCCGGGTAACAGAACTATCTAAGCCTTGGGTGTGGAACAAGGCTGAAGAAAGAAAAAAATGGTTGCAGCTGCACTAGCACTAGCTTACGTGTTAAGCGCGAGGAGAGAAGTGCCACGAGCGATAAAGTGATCACGAAGTGATCATATCTAAGCACGTCAATCATAACCCCACCGTGTTCACTTCCCGAACCCCTTTCGGAAAATGACCGTCACGGTACTCATGCTTGTAGTGTGTTCTGAACATGGTGTCAAGTTTTCTACAACCGGATATTAACAAATTCACATCTGCCACATAACCGCGGGCACGAATTTCGAAAGTTCAAACCCTGCAGGGGTGTTCCAACTTGGCTCATTACAAGCCCACGATCAGCGGAGTCGCAACTCCAAGGTGGGAAGACCCGAGTATTCTCGGAATCCCGTGCTCAAGATACTCTGACTAAGGTAAGACTAATCCAGCAAATCCTCCCGAAATGCCGAAACCCTGACAGTAGCCACGCGTATCTAGTCTCAGGCCACGACCGGATGGGCAGTACGTACAGATACCGAAGACCCTAGCGAACTGGGTGGCACCACAAGTGACTCTAGTTTGGACCAACACTCAAATCGAGCACTGGCCCAGGGGGTTGATTAAATTAATCCTCGGGTTAATTACTCCCTCGGTAAGTTTTTAGTTGTTAGGCAAATGGAGTACCAATGTTGGGACTTGCTGGAAAAGCCTTAGCGCTAAACGGTTTATTGAGGGGGTCCCATAACTCCAACCGTGTGAGGAACGCATAATCAAGGAACATAACACCGGTTTATATGGTTCCTAGGGCGGCATGAGTGGAACAAATCACCAAGCAAGAGGCTTAGCCTCCCACCCATTACCAATATATAGATGATTTAATTAAAGAGTTTATATAGTGTGATATCCCAACAAGCTTCAACATGAAGCAAGAATCTTCAAATCTTCTCCTGCAACTAGCAATGCTATAAGAGGGGCTGAGCGAAGCCTACGTAGCCAATCAAAGGTTTACATAGGTTGGGTGGTTAAACAGATTCATGGTTACAATAGGAGGCTGACAAACAAACATGGGCATCGAGGCAATAAGCTAAAGAGCGAGACTTCTAGCAATAGGCAAATATAGTAATGATATCTGGGTCAGGTCATCTTGCCTGTCAAGTCGTCGACGGGATCGTAAGACGGCTCCTCGTTCTCAACCTCGGTAGTAACCTCGTTCTCGTACTCGGTCTCGGCTTCCGGCTCTACTCAACACAAGAACACACGAGGCACGAAATCAAACAAGGTGCAATGCGCAAACTACAGGATGCATGTATGATGTACTTAGGATGCACTGCAGATGCACTTAGGATGCACAACATGACAACATAGGAAGCACAGAGAAACAACACAAGAACAAGACAATTTACTCAAGCAAGTAGGATGCAAGACAAGTCTATTTAGGATGCAAAGCATGGCAAGGTAGGAAGCACAGAGAAACAACACAAGAAACAACAGGTTTAAATGAGGCCGGAAACTACTTAAGACAAATCCGGTAAGCCCTCATATGCATAGTTTGAAATTAGTTCAGATCTGACCAAACCTTAAGTTAAAGTTGATAAACAGCAATTTAACATGCACCAAGATAATCTACACAAAATTCTAGTCAAGTTTCGTATAAAGTTTGTTTAAAACGGAGCTACGGTCTAGAAGATATGATCAAAACAAGATAAGCATGGCAATGGTGTAAAATGCACCCAAACATCTAGCAAACATACTCCAAACATGTAAAAAAGATTATATTATGAATCTACATGGAAAACCACACAAGTTTCATATAGGGGACGCTCAAAACGGAGCAACGGACTAAAAGATACACCCGAAACAAGAAACAATGCAAATCTGAAAATAACGGCCACATAGCAACTTTGGAGCAATAAATATATACTCTACAACACTCAAACATGGTGACAAGAAGCATGGGCATGAAGTAGACATATCCTACAGCAAACAACTCCATTGGACCAACTCCATAGGAGGCATGGATCAATAGCACCAAGCTACAACATTTTGATCATGACATTAAAAACCTGACAGTAATATTTTATAGCAACTTGGGAGCAAGAATTAAATATGCTACAACAACCCAAATGAGTGTGTGAGGGCATGGATGGATAGACAACAACATATACAACAAGGAATGATCAATGGCCACCCCTAAACTAACCCGGATCTGCCTAGGACAACAAGCAAACATAGCATCAGGATATTATAGATTCCAGACTTAGTGAAATTTCACTAAGTGTTAAAACAGTAACATTTTCATGGCATGTTTGCGAGCATGTTTAAGTCATCTCAAGGCATATCATGGCAAAAGGTTTGCACCACAACAAAGATCACATGATGGGGAATCTAAAACATATGAGCTGCAACAAGGGGACAAACACAACAATAGCAACGAGCTCCTCAACTAGGCATCTCGTAACAAGTTACAAAACCTAACAGCCACATGCACTTTTGCAACAGAGATAAACATGGCAATATGAACTCTAACATGCATGTTATAGCAACCAACATGTAGAGCATCTCATGATGAACATTTGGACATATCATTTGCTTCATTTGGATAAACATGCACCAAGTTATCACATCTCAAACATGGCATGAAAATAACTAGTAGCAGTAGTTTATATCAAGTAGCACTCTTATCATGAAGATTAAGACATCTAGATGGACTCAAACATGCATGACACAATGGAACAAAACATAGTACACATCACCACGATCATTTTGACATATCATATGCACAAAACGGACAAGCACAGTAAAAGTTATTGCCATCACAAGAATGCATCAGACAACAAAATTAACAACAAAAGACTTAGGAAAAACGGGGTCAACCTCCTCGCGGGTCAACGCGGTTCAACGAGTGAACGGGCAAACGGGCGAAGCGGGTCCTGGGTCGCGGGTCGCGGGACCCGTTAGGGTTCGCTGGAGATCTGGAGATTGGATCGCGCGGAGCTGGTTCGGGGCCGATCCCGTTGAGGCCGGCGGCTGGCCCTTGACGCCAGCGGGAGGAAGCGGGCAGCAGCGGCGCCCGGGGCCGGCGGCGGTCGGCGCCTGCGGGGAAGTGGTCGGGCGGCGGGCATGGCTACCGGCGCCGACGAGCTGAGGCGGAACTCGGCGGAAGGGCGGCGCGGATCTAGGCGGCGGCGGCGTATGGCGAGGCCGGCGGCGGCGTGCCCGGCCGGCGGCGGGGATCCGGCGCGGAGGAGGCGGCGGGGACGAAGGGCCCGCGCGGGAGGCGCGCGGCCCGGATGGCGGCGGCGGAGGCAGTTGGCCGACGTGGCGGATGTGTCCGGTGGCGGGCGGACACGTCCGCCCGACATGGTTTTCGAGGCGAGGCTGGAGGAGGAATGGGATTAGGGTTTTTGGGCAAAAAAATGGGCATGGGGACGTTTTTATAGGCATGAGGAGCTAGGAGAGTCCAAATGGGGAGCGGTTTTCGGCCACGCGATCACAATTCGACGACCGAGATGATGGGAAGGGTTGTGCTGGGTTGGTGGGCTGTTGTGGAGGGGGTCTTGGGCCTCAAAGAGGAGGTTCTTTTAGCCCACTAGGTTAACTGTTGGAGTACCAAACAAACTCCAAACGCGACGAAACTTGACAGGCGGCCTACACGTACCAAAACAACTTCGCACGACAAGTCTCACGCCATTCCGGAAACGTTACACGCCCAAACACGAAAGAAGGACTCGGGGATGCCACGGGCACGTGTGAGAGCGTCGGAACTCGAAACGGACAACGGGAAGAGTCGAGTGGGACCGGATGCAAATGACAACACCAATGCAATGCAATGCACATGACAACATGACATGGATGAAATGCACACACGCACACGACAAAACGAAGAACCCGAAAATAAAGAAGAACCCAAAACGGAAATGATGAAGCCAAAGTTTATATATTGCCATATTGGGAAAGTGTTACATCCGGGGCATTACATAGACGCTCTGAAGATCAATGGGTCCACCACCACAGCTCATGCAGAAAAAACTGAAGCCATCTATGAGCACTTCAGCGACATCCTCGGAACCACCCAACACCGCCCCATTTCGATCAACTGGAGCCAGCTTCAGATGCTGTAGGTGCAGGGAGGGGGTCTAGACAACCCCTTCACAGAAGAGGAAATTTGGGCAGCGATCAAGGCCTCGCCACCGGAGAAATCACCGGGACTGGACGGTTACTCCGGCATGTTTTTCAGATGCTGCTGGCCCATTATCAAGGATGATATCATGCTGGTTTTCAACCATTTCTACAACCTAGCCGGCCACAACTTCAACCTCCTCAACACCGCAATAGTAGCACTGATCCCCAAGAAGGACGGAGCCGACTGCATCAGTGACTACAGACCAATTAGCCTCATCCACTCCATAGCTAAGTTAATTTCCAAAGTGCTCTCAATTCGCCTCACAGCCGTAGTTCAGCCCATCATATCGCCTGCGCAAACGGAGTTCCTCAAGATGAGATGTCTACACGACAGCTTCGTCTACGTCCAAAACTGCGTCAGGGCTCTTCACCGCAGAAAAACGCCGGCGCTGCTTCTCAAGCTAGACATCTCTAGGGCCTTTGACAACGTCTCCTGGGAGTACCTGTTGGAGCTCATGACGAAGCTAGGTTTTAGTGCTCGATGGCGGAATTGGATAACACTGCTGCTATCCACATCCTCGTCAGCGTTTCTTCTCAACGGATCACCAGGAAGGAGAATTAAGCATAGGAGGGGACTACGGCAGGGTGACCCTCTGTCCCCACTGCTGTTCATCATCGCCATTGACCCCATTCACCGTCTTCTTCAAGCTGTAGAGGAGACGCTCGACATCACCCCGGTCCCGGGAAGGGAAATCAAACTCAGAGTCAGTTTATACGCTGACGATGCGATCATCTTCGCAAACCCCGTCAAGGAAGAGATTGACCACCTGATGAACATTCTCAAGAGTTTTGGTGACGCCACCGGACTGCGGATAAACACATCGAAATCAACGGCCACGCCGATCAGATGCAACGACATCGACCTGACCCTGGTTCTTCATTCCTTCGGCGGGCCAACAGCCCAGTTCCCGATCAGATACCTGGGACTCCCCCTCGTCATCGGTCGGATCCGTCTGGTCCACCTGCAGTTCATCTTGGACCGCATCAGGGCCAGGCTTGCCGGCTGGAAAGGACAGATGCTCACTATCGTCGGCCGCCGCGTGCTGGTGCGATGTGTGCTTACGGCCCTGCCAACTTTTGGCCTCACGGGCCTCAAGTTTCCAAGTAAGCTCCTAAAGGAAATAGACAAGAGCAGACACCGCTTCTATGGGGGAAAGATCAAGAGCTCTCTGGGGGAAGCTGCAAGGTAAGCTGGCAGCGGGTCAGCTCCCTGATCGAGATAGGAGGGCTCGGCGTTCTGCACCTGCAAAAATTCAGTCGTGCGCTCCGCCTCCGGTGGCTGTGGCACTCCTGGCAACAACCACAGCGGCCGTGGGTGGGCGGGGAGACGCCATGTGATGATCTGGACCAAGCCCTCTTCAATGCTGCCACGACGGTGACCATCGGCAACGGTCAAACAACAAAATTCTGGCACACAAGCTGGCTGGGCTCGGCGCCGCTGAAGCTCAGCTATCTAGCCCTGTTCGCGCACTCAAGAAGAAAGAACAGATCGGTGGCCCAGGCCATCACCACTGACCAATGGGTCGCGGACCTCGCGCACGGCGACACCAACGAACTGCTCCACGATGCAGTCTCCTTGCATCGACAGATACAGCAGAGTCAGGTCACACTCCAAGTTGATACCCATGACCAGGTTCGATGGAATTTTGAAGGAGCTGGCAAGTACAGCGCTCACTCGGCATATGCACTGCAGTTTCTTGGATCTTCGACTACCCAGTTCAAGAGCATCATCTGGGACACTTGGGCACCGACAAAGATCAAAATTTTTGCCTGGCTTCTTCATCATGATCGTTTGTGGTGTAATGATCGACTTCAACGCAGAGGGTGGAGCAACAACTACTTCTCTCAGCTATGCCGCAAGAATCTGGAAAGTGCAGAGCATTTGTTCTGGGAATGCAGCTTCACAAAGGGTGTCTGGACCAATTTGGCAACATGGCAGCACTGCCAGGCATGTCAACCAGAGACTTGGAGCAACAACAACAGCTCACTGGAGAGGATGGCAACCATGGTGGAAGCAAACAACCAGCTTTTAGGAAAGGCTTAAAATCGCTAGCCATGCTTGCTCTCTGGGAAGTCTGGCAAGCAAGAAACAATTGCACTTTCAGAAACAAAGAAGCTGACGGAGGTGAGATACTCAATGCGATCCGGCGCAGTTTTAGCCTTTGGCAGCAGTGTGGTGTTCGATCCATACAGAGCCCCTTCGGGGACCCCCCCTGAGTAGTTTGTTTAGGGATGCCTTTTCTTTTCTTCTTCTTCTTACATCCTTGATCCTTGGATCATCGCCTTTGTCACTTGCTCACCTGCTCCCTGCTTATGATCAATGAAAAACCGGCCTTGAGCCGGCTCCTTTAAAAAAAAGTAATTGATCAAATGCATTTTTTTTCAAAAAGTAGAAATTACATTATGGACTGAAAGGATTTATTGGTTGAGTATATTTCAAATTACAAGATCACAACTTCTGGATTAGAAACCGCATCTACAACTGACAAATTGGAAAGTGCATCCGATTCCAGTACCATAGCAATATAAAATCCGACCAAACTTTATCATACATGCTACCAATACAGCGACAACATTCCAAATGATGATAAACGACGAGTTCATTCCTTCTCAAAATATACTGGAAATTTAAAAAACAGCAATTATGATAGATGGTGTGGCAAGAAACTACATCCCCATAGATTGCTATGCTGTCTTCGCCATGTAGATGTAGTCAAGTCCATAAGTGGAGACTGGAGAGAGACCTGAACCAGAATATGTAATGAGATTAATGGTCAAAAGATATATCAACTAACCTATAAAAGACAGATATGCCAAGCAAAATCTACTTTGCTGGATGATACAAGTTCCAAAAATAGTGTAACAATATCAAGGAGAGCTATGAAGGAAGGTGAACTCTTCAATTGGAATTTCATTTCTGTCAATTTGGCAGGATGGCAGAAATTATGAAATGACACATCGAGAGGATATAGAATGCATCGTCCTTTGCTAAACTTGAAATGAAAAAAAGCCTTATAAGAGTTTGATAGCATTTGTAGTTGAACGATCATGAATGACACGAGTGTTTAAATGTCCAGAGAATTTGGGAACAATTGTCCTTACACTTGACAAATATGTTAATACCATGCAAATCCACAAAGTGATAAGAAAAGAACAAGTTTACAAATTTTAATCAAGGCACTAGTTAATCAACTAAATATTCATTAAACATGCAGTTAACCTGCAACAGCGTAGATTGTAACAATATTATAATGCTTGAACCTAATGAACCATTGACTAGTGAAAACAAACATTACCGAAATCAAATCAAATTTATCTAATCTAATACCTGAGGGGATACTCAAACCATCAACCCACGCCTAGCAGGTACAATGTACTTCACGCTTCCCTGGTCATCCTCTCTCTTGGCCAAACCAGCAAACTCTCTTCTCTTGGCCAAACCAGCAGTCATCTTTGCACCATCCAATTTTACATCCTCTCCACTCTTGGCCAAACCAGCACCCTCTCCTCTCTTGGCCAAACCAGCAGGCTTTTTTTCGCCATTCGATTTTGCCTTAATAGGAGAATCACCAGGGCACTGAAAGCGAACAATAACACTTCAGTAACATTTCTGAAAAATACCAACCACACAAGATATAACATTACCTTGTATATATATCTTATCCTAGCCTCCTCCTCCTCCAACATAGCCTCCTCCTCCGCCGCCAACATAGTCTTCTCCGCCTCCGAACAATCCTTCTCATTCTGGATGTATCCAAGTCCACCCCGGACCGTGAAAGGAATACAATCTACACCACAACATTGGATGAACGGGGTAGAGTGGCCACCTTTGTATTTATCAGCATCAGCTGGGTGCTTCAAATCATACTGTCCATACCTCGTACAACCTGAGCATCGGCCTTAGGCAAAATAAAATCACTTAGACAGTCACTGCATATGGCTGGGCATGAACTAGCTTAGATATAAGAATGTAGTAAAGCTCAAGGACAGTGGATGAGATGAAGGGCAACCAAAAGGTTAACCAGATAAATGTGACCCCAAACTGTACAAAGTACTTAATGTAAGATGAAAGGGATACCATTGATTTGTCATTTATAATTACCAAATAACCAGCCAGGAGAAAGAAAACAAGTTAGATGATTACTATATGGCCGTGCATGAATTACCAAAATACCAAATGACCAACCAATAAAAATAAAAACATGTGTAGAAAGTCACTGCGAATGGCTGCGAATGAACTATAGCTTAGACATTAAAACTATATAGTAAAGCTCAAGGACAGTGGATGACATGAAAGGAAACATGACACAAGGAAAAAACCAAACACATCAACCAGATAAATGTGACCCCAAACTTTATGAACAGAACTTAATCTACGGTGGAGGAAATACCATTGTCAATAGGTTTAACCATACAGAAACAACTGAGCACGTATTCTTCATTTTCGCCTTTTATTCGTGTGACTTCAGCAAAGAATATATTGTTGTGAAAACCATCATCTCCTTTTATTTTTATAGCCAAATTGATATGATAGAACATGTTAACAAGGCAGCCCTCCTCCTCAAAAATTTGTCGGAAGCTCAAAACATCATCAAGTTCATATGCAAGATCCTGAAAAGGAGGCATGGATTGCAACAGCGATTAGTAAATGAAATAAAAGACGGTCAATACAAGCCTGGTAATAGGACAGAGAGTGATGGTGGGGAGGAGGGAGAGAGATCAAACCCCCAAAAGATGGTGATCTTCATTGTATTTATCGAGTAAAGCTTGAACCAATAGCTTCCTATTGCTGCTTTCATAATTGCATTTGGACGACATCTTCCTCGTGCCATCAGGCCAGTAAAGGCAATATCGTACCGCAAACTCCTCTGGCGAAATCTTATCTTTGCGCCTGGTTGAGGTTAGAACACTATATGTTAGTATATTGTAATTTCTGAAATGCATAAAACCAAGGCAAAGTTGAGAAAATTCACATTAGTGGAGAGCGCAGGCCATCAAGATGGCTTTTGATGGCATCTTCAGCTTCCTCCAAGCTCCGGAATGGCCCCCCCAGACAAGGATACGTGTGGAAAGAACCCCCCAGATCAATTCTGATGAAAAGCTCTATAGGCCAACCAGAAGGTTTTCGAGCCGAGATGAATGGAGACGAGTGCGTTGATGTTGGTGAGACGTCATGAGTTACCACATCTGCCTGCTTGGAGGATGAGGAAGTGTTGGTGATAGACGAGATATCGACCAACTGATTTGAGGCCATGTTCTCTGGCTCACACCTGAAAAGGAACATGGTCAGAAGGTTAGTAGACAACAAATTTTAATAATTGGGGATGAATAATTCATACAATGTGAAGGTCGGGAATAAATGTTTTTGCAGATGCCACATGCTCACGTCTGAAGTGGAACACAAGGTTGATGAGTTGAAGAACAACTAGAGAAATGAAGAAAAACGTTTATTCTTTATTATTTATGTATATACGAGAACCCTTCATCCCCTCAGACTCATATTTTGTTTCCTAATAATTAACATCAATATAGCCACCAGCATAGCAGAGACGAGTGGTAGAAAGCCAGTGGATCATGATTAAGATAGTATAGCTGAGGATTGCACACTACTTAACTAACTAGTGTAACTGCAAATGTTTGCCTTGGCATTTTTAATAAAAAAGTTGGGGCGTGGGGCGTGGGGAACCCCTTCGATTCAAAAAGGAAAAAAGTGTAACTGGCAATGAAGATAACCACCATGCCTGTGGTGTCGTCGGGTCGGCATGGGGCGGCGGAGAGGTCCAGGGTTTAGAGGATGTTTTTATCGATCTAGATTTTGAAGATTGGGTTTGGTGGGGAGGTGATGGGAAATGGGGAAAGACAGAAGAGGCAAACCTGGCCAAGCAAAGAACGCCATTTAAGCCGGGAAATACCCTTTGTTCCTAGTGTATATATAGTTGATATATGGGTAGTTCAAAGTTGCGACATTTATTTTGGATTGAAGAGGGCAATAATTAAAAAAATCAAACGGCTTAGAAGTCTTTTTAGAATAAACTTGACTTTCTTTTGCACCGGTATATAAATTTTCATGAATAAAAAATAAGCATCGACTTCTGGGCAAAATACAAACAAAATTTGTTTGCTATTTTATAGGTCAGTATTCACATTATTTTGGCCAAATTTTTGTTTTTTAAAGAAGTCAACAGGTTTTTTTTCGTGGCTTTTTACAAGTAAAATGAAAGTTTCAGTTTATTTCAAAAATATTTTCAGAATTTTTAAGCTTTCTATTTAATTACTAATGTTTCCATATACAGTGTATATACACCCATAGACCAAACTTTCTTGTCCGCTCCAGGCCATCCAAGCTAGTGCGTTTTTCTTCTAAAAAAAGAAATAAAAACCAGTGCAATTTAGAATTTTCTTTTGAAGAGATCGCTATTTTTCTTACTAGTAAATGCGCACGTGCGTTGCACACGTGTAATCTTATTCCTGCTTGAAGATATACCTAAAATTTCTTTACAAAGTAGCATCAAAAGATAATGTTTATGTAAACACCATCAGCGGCAGGTCCATCTCTTCCTACAAATGGGTTGAAAATTGTACTAATCCAACGGACAATCACCCCCTGATCTTCCGTACGTACATCGTGGGGTGGTTTGTTGTGGCAGTTTCCTTACGTAAGGAAAGGAATCAACAAGGGAAATGATTGATTAGCAGTAAACACATTTAGTGCTAAACGTGTTTAGTTGCTCACCATTAGGACAACAAGGACTGTCGGATTAATGCTAATGGATGGCCGAGATCTGTTAGATCTGCCTCACCAGGTCTTTTTATATTGGTATAGATATAGATATAGACAATGAGAACTCGCAGCACCTATACAACGCTTCATGCACGGTTTAGTCGACGGCGTACGACTTTAAGGGCCAGCCCATGTAGCGCCAGCGCCTGATTCGTCGCTCTCTTTTCTTAGTAACAAAATAGGCATCTACCCCTTTGTTCCTAAATATAAGTATTTTTAGAAATTTCATTATAGAGACTATATTCGGATGTATATAGACACCTTTTAGTGTATAAGTTCACTTATTTTGCTCTTTATGTAGTCTATAGTGAAATCTTTTTAAAGGCTTATATTTAGGAATGGAGAGAGTACAAGTTTCCTAACCGTTGACTTTGGCTATGACACTCACCATGAAAAGTTCATAAATTCTAAAGAAATCTGGAATTTCAAAAGGTTTCATGAATTTCAAAAATCTCATGAATATGATAACAAATTTAGAAGTTATTCATGAATTTAAGAAATATTAACAAATTTGAGAAAAAAAATGACTGCTAAAATGAAATAAGGAAAAAAAAAACAAAAAACTCAACGTAGAAACATCGAAGAAAGAAAAATCTAGAAAATTGGACCGGAAGCTTCTAGCAGGTTCCCATAAACTGGAACGATCGAAGTCAAATAGATTGATCGGTCCATGTAGAAACGCCGTGAGCAGTATGCACGGGTAACTAGCAAATAGGAATTGACTCTTTTAGTTATTAGAAAATAAAATAAAGGAATTGACTCTTTTTTTCAATCAGGTAAAGGGTTTGAGAGATGGAGGCCGCGGTTGAAGAATTATTCCGTTCCCTTACTTTCGGCTGTCATCTTGGCGCTGAAAAGTGTGGATACATCAGATTTAATAGTGATGTGGTCTTTGGTAGCTTTTTCATAGTGAAGCTTTTATGAAGAAGAAAAAATAATCTAAATTATAACATGGCAGTGCATGGAGCTAGTGAGCTTTGTGTTCTTTTTTTTTTGCGAAAATATCAGATCTATTATAAAGATTCACCGGAAGTATAAAATACCACAAACATACTAAAAAAACATCTAGGTCCATGGACAACCGAACGACCATCGTCGCCGCCAGAACGAGCCTTTGTCACCGCTCCCATACCGGAGCCGGTCTGACCTTGTCGATGATTGCCGTGAAGTCTTCGTGCATGTGTCCCTAAGGACCAGCGCTAGGGAGCCGCATTCGTTGTCGTTGAGTCCTTCAATCGGTCTGAAGAACATCACACAAAATCTCGCCGTTGCATACGGATGACGAGAAACCCTAACCTTGCCGCTTCGAGAAACTGGTGGGAATCTACGTCGGAGCTCCATCTAATCCGTCCCGATGAACGAACTTGAGGAGAATCGGAGTCCGGAAGACTGACTCGAAGAAGAAGCACGCCATCCGTCCGAGCGCCACCCTTGCGAGAACCAAAACCCTACCTATCTAAGCCGAAGCATCAGAAATACCCTCCTCGTCATCGGCCGCCAAAGCGGCAGGCGAAGGGGAGGTGAATCCACGGGCTCACTGGTGGAGATCGAAGGGAAGAAGGCTTTCCCTAATCGCCTTACGAGAGGGGAAAGAAAAAGACACGAAGCTCGGTTGGCCCTAGTAGCTAAAGTGTGGCGCCCATGATTGCCTGCAGTGAGCTTTGTGTTCTGACATATCCATTTATTTGAATCTGGCAACTTTATGTTATTGTGACGAATTGTTCTTGCTAGTTTTATTGTGTGGAGTTTATTTCCTTGACATTGTGTCCAAGATTTTGTCATTCGTCGACACAATATTTACGGGATTAACACCGACCCAAGTCCGTTCATAGCGCATGGCTTCCCATCTATTTGGACCGCGACTCAAATGAATTTCAAAAATCTTTATTGGTAATCAAGTTCTTATATAGGTGAATAAATGATAGTATCACTCTGTCCCTCCAACTGCGGTATCTTTGCTTTAGTTTGAGAAATGTTTCACCTGGCGAAGATGGATACCATGGAGAAGCTATCTCGATTTTTGTGAAATTTTTAGTTATAGGAGTTAGTTTATAATTTCTTGGATGTTGGATAAAAATCAGTGCGCCTATAATATTTACGAGTATGGATATATTTATAGGTGTTTAAAAGAACAAGTACGATTTCTTTGACTCAAAAAGAAAGAAACAATATAGCGTTTCACAACCTAAGACATCTGGTCCTGATGAAAGTGTCGATAGGACAATTTTATAACATTTTATTTCTCAAACTTTCTCTCGAACACGAGAACTCGGTGCGACCATTAATTGCTCTAAGTAATAGCTCTCCATTTTAGATTTTCTGAAGTTCTAATTTTATCTAAAGTCAAGAAAAAAAATTTGGTCAAGTCTATAGAAAAATGTTTTAACATATATACGACAATATATTGTGTGAAGATTTTAACAAAAGCTAATTTGTTGATGTAAATATTGGCACTTTCTTTTTCCAGACTTAGGGAAACTTAAACAGAGGTAGAATTTTCTTTTTGATGACCTAGCTACCCTTGTATGAAGTGTTAGAATTGTGTTGAATATTATGTAGAAGGTTATAGTTGAACACCAATGCCTTTTCTGGATTGTCATGTTCTTTTTAAATACGCCTGTAAAGAATACAAGTCGCGGCTCATTGTTTTGTTGGTAAAATACAGGTGTAAAATATACACCTCCGTATTTAATTACAACGAATCTAAGCACGGCCTAAGCCGTGTATAGACAGGGTTTGGAGCAGGACTCTTATATCAGGCTTGAGACCGGAATACTTTGACTTTCCCCATCGAAAAGCACACGATTCTAAACAGAATATAAACACGCTAGAAGAGCATCGAGTAACCAAGGCATATTCTCTCTAAGAGGCGACCCGAGTAGAGTGACCAAGGCAGATTCTGGGCTTTCTTCGGGATAAAAAGTGTCCAAGAAACAGTAGATTGTCTCGAGGTAAAAGAAATTCATGACGAGAGAGTGTTCGAGAGAGACGTACCGTGTAGGCAGAGACAGGGTCGATCACCGGCCGGTCACGCACACGGATTAATCTGGGACTAATTTAAGCCGAGGCTAATATGCTGGCTTCGTGGCCGTGCTAGCGCGTAGCACCCCCTTTATAACGCGCAGAAAACAGCGGGCCATGGCTCCGACATGGAAACAAAGAGCAGACCATGACTTGGACTTGGAAACGTTCTGCTACAAGTTTTTTTTTATAGAAACACCTGTAATTTTATTGATAATTGTAACTATTACAAGTACTCTAATTTGGACCTAAGATCTAAGAAAATACAAAGTAACTCTTATGATTAGGAATTACAATGAAATCTCTTGTAAATATCTTCTTTGCAATATCAATCTCTACCAAGAATTACAATGAAATCTCTTGTAAACACCTTCGCGGTATCAATCTCTGTTCGAAAAAATACTTCAAAGACTTCGGTAAACAATCTGCAATTACTGGAGCAACGATGTTGTCACTCTTTCACCCGCACGGACATTACAAATAATGATTTTTGAAAGCGTCTTGAATCGTCTATCTAGAAAGATGGAAATGCTTAATTGATGAACGTATTTGGGCCGGAGATAATCCCCTAGAAGTGCAGGTCGTCGAAACACTATATATTCACCATGGTGCCGATGAAAGATTTCACCTCCACAAAGATTCAAACCAGCAACAAAAAAAACTTGACACAACAACATAAACTTTTAGATTCAAACAATCGAATCTGTGAGGACAGAAAACTCTCTAACCTCATGGCACCGTCAAAAGAACGAAAGAAAACTTATTCTCACACAACTATGATGATTACTAGACGTTGACGAAGAACACAGAGGTCTTGAAGATCCGAGGTCCCCCCCTCTCAGCGCCAAGATGGCAGCCAAGGCAAGGGGACCTAAATTTCTTAAATGACGATGGCGACGGCGACACGAAGAAAACCTAGATTAAGCATGTTGCCACCCAGTTTGCTGCTCCCTGGCTTCTTTATGTTCTGCTACAAGTATATCCCATGGTTACAGTCGTGCCATGACCTGGTCCTCCTGGGCGATTTGGGAACTGGCCTTCGATCCTTTTCTTAATGTGTCCTAGACCATTTGTTTTGCCCGTGATATGACCCGAGCCATTGGATAAAATTTGGGATCGGAGAATGAACCTTTTTTTCTCACCTCGGAATATTGGTCTCTCTCTAACTCGTGGTGCGTGTGACTGGTGGGCCACCCCTATCTATGGTTGTGGGTGCGTGGACGTCCAGTGCGGGTGGCCTGCAGCCAAAACTGCCTGCCACCGGCTGCAATTCTTAGATCCGATCACGGGTATTAGAGCGATTTCACATCCTTGCCCTTGCATGGTGTGCCGTGGGCTGGTCTTTCTTGTGTAAAGGAGAGGAGAGCGCTCGATTGGATGAGAATCCTAGTCATCGTCCCTGTCGCGCCCCTTTCCCTCGCCCTTTGTAGCCACTGTCGCGGCCCTATACGGTTCTCCTCTCCCGTTGCTGAGCTCGCATCTGCCGCTGCTCTCCCCATCCCTCTCTCGCCGCTATCCCCGCTATCCCCACGTCCTCCCCTAGAGACGACGAGCTCAAGGAGAAAGACTGGTGACTGTGAACTATCGTACAAGGAGTGAGTGATACGTCTCCAACATATCTATAATTTTTTATTGTCCCATGCTATTATAGTATCAATATTGGATGTTTTATATACCATTATATGCAATTATATATCATTTTTTAAGACTAACCTATTAACTTAGTGCCCAGTGCCAGTTGTTATTTTTGCCTGTTTTCGTTTTTTTCAGGAAATAAATATCAAACGGAGTCCAAACAGAGAAAAAAACTTTGGATTAAATTTTTTTGGACCAGAAGAGACCCTAAAAGGTTTGGGAGAAGACCAGACGAGCCATGAGGGAGCGACAAGCTCAGGGGGGCGCATCCCCAGACTTGTGGGCCCCTTGTGGCACCTCCAACCCTAATTCCATCTATATAAATACTCAAATATTCCCCTCACATCAGAGAGCAACCCGAATTAGTTTTTCCGCTGCCGCAAGTTTCTGTTCACGCGAGATACCATCTGGAGGCCTTCTCCGGTACTCTGCCGGATGGGGAATCGATCACGGAGGGGCTCTACATCAACCTGCCGCCCTTTCGATGATGTGTGAATAGTTTATCACAGACCTATGGGTCCATAGTTAGTAGATAGATGACTTCTTCTCTCTCTTCAATCTTCAATACAATGTTCTCCTTGATGTTTTTGAGATCTATATGATGTAATGACTTTTTGCAGTGAATTTGTTGGGATATGATGAATTGTGAGTTTATGACCAGATTATCCATGAATATTATTTGAGTTTTCTCTGAACTCTTTTATGCATGATATTAAGCTTTGTATTTCTCTCCGATCTATTGATTTGGTTTGGCCAATTATGTCTACTACACAACTTGTTCTTGTAGACTCGTGTTGGGCCTCCAAGCGCAGAGTTTTGTAGGACAATAGCAAATTTTCCTCAAGTGGATGACCTAAGGTTTATCAATCCATGGGAGGCGTAGGATGAAGATGGTATCTCTCAAACAACCTGCAACCAAATAACAAAGAGTCTCTTGTGTCCCCAACACACCCAATACAATGGCAAATTGCTTATGTGCACTAGTTCGGCGAAGAGATGATGATAAAAGTGTAATATGGATGGTAGAGATATATTTTTATAATCTGAATAAATAAAAACAGTAAGGTAGCAAGTGATAAAATGGAGCACAAACGATATTGCAATGCTTGAAAACAAGGCCTAGGTTTCATACTTTCACTAGTGCAATCTCTCAACAATGCTAACATAGTTAGATCATATGGCAATCCCTTAATGTGCGATAAATAATCACTCCAAAGTTCTAGTGGAGAACATGAGAAGGAATTGTTTGTAGGGTACGAAACCACCTCAAAGCTATTTTTCGATCAATCTATCCAAGAGTTCGTACTAAAATAACACCAAGTTATCATTTCCGATCAATCTATCAAAAGTTCGTACTAATCATAACACCAAAACAAATTTAGGTTCATAATACTCAATCGAACACAAAGAGCCTCAAAGAGTGCCCCAAAATTTCTACCGAAGAAACAAAGACAAGAACGTGCATCAACCGCTATGAATAGATTACCCCAATGTCACCTCGGGAATGCCAAAACACACATCAAGTGAATCAATATGATACCCCATTGTCACCACGGGTATTCATAGCAAGACATACACCAAGTGTTCTCAAATCCATAAAAATAGTCAATCCGATAAGAAATCTCAAAGGGAAAAACTCAATTCATCACAACAAGATAGAGAGGGGAAAACACCATATGATTCAACTATATTAACAAAGCCCACGATACATCAAGATCGTGCCATCTCAAGAACACGAGAGAGAGAGATTAAACACATAGCTACTGGTACAAACTGTCAGCCCCGAGGGTGGACTACTCCCTCCTCATCATGGTGGCCGCCGAGATGATGAAGATGGCCACCGGTGATGATTTCCCCCTCCGGCAGGGTGCCAGAACGGTTCTAGATTGTTTTTTCATGGACACAGAGGCTTGCGGCGACGGAACTTCTGATCTAGGTTTATTTCGGATGGTTTCTCTATTTATAGGATTTTGGCGTCGGTTTCACATGAAGATGGGCCTCGAGGTGAGCACAACCCATAGGGGCAAGTCGGCCCCCTCTAGCGCGCCGTGGTGGGTTATGCCCTCCTCGTGGCTCTTCTGGCTCTCCCACGAAGCTTCGGGGGTCTATTTTGTTTCAAAAAAAATCGTCTAAAAGTTCCAGCTCATTTGAAGAACTTTTATTTCTGCACAAAAAACAATACCACAGTAGTTCTGCTGTACATCATCAGTCTGGGTTAGTTCCATCCAAATCATACCAAAATCATATAAAATTGTTGTAAACATGGCATGAATACTTCATAAATTATAGATACGTTAGAGACGTATCAACATCCCCAAGCTTAATTCCTACTCATCCTCGAGTAGGTAAACGATAAAAGAAATAATTTATGAAGTGTGAATGCTAGCAAAGTGCACAAGTTTGATCAATGAAAATTTCAATCACTTTTCCTAGCATCATAACAACAACTCTTTCTCATAAAACTCATCATGATAAAGTAGCAGTTAAAAATGATTTTTTTGATGTAGAATGCTACTTATCATATTCATTATATACTCTTTTCTTTTGTAGCATAGACATTTGTACTTGAATGATTCAAAGCAATAGTCCATAATTTGACATGAAGACATCAATATTCAAGCATGCTAACAAGCAACCATGTCTTTCAAAATATCAATGCTAAAGAAAGCTATCTCTAGCCCATTATGCTCAGTCATTGTTCTATTCACGAAACACACTTGCATATTAGCTACAACCAGTGCTCAAGTACGATCATAGTGCCCCTTAGTTGGTGCTTTATAAGATAAGATGGAGACTCAAATAAAAATAAAACTGCATAAAGTAAATAGGAAGGCCATTTGCAAAGGGAAGTAGGGATTTGTAGAGGTGCGAGATCTCAAAGCTTAAATTGAGAGACAAAAATAATTTTGGGAGGCATACTTTCCCCGTCAATGAAAACGACTTAGAGTTTCCAATACTTTCCATGCTTGATACATCATAGGAGGTTCCCAAACAGAAAATAAAGTTTATTACTTTTTCCACCATTTCTTCATAATTCATGGCTAACCGTATCCACGGGTGCCCTCCATACCAACACTTTACAAGGAATTTATTATTTGACAACATAAAGTAAATTTATTTTTCATTTCGGGACTGGGCATCCCTAATACCTATTCCATACTCCCGTGCAATGACAAGTGAATAAACACTCATCTTGAGAATAACACATCTAGCATGGAAAAATATAGGCCAGCCCTCACCGCCTCATGAGCGGTACGGACACACAAAACAAGAGTTTATTTTGAAATTTAGAGATCGTGATACGGAGTACGAGGTTTCTACCGAGGTTGAGTGTGAGGAGCAAGGTTAGGCTCCCTCCGAGGATTCAACAGGCAAGATGACCTTACCCAGATATCACTACTATCTTTGCCTATGCTAGATGTCTCGCTCTTTAGCTTATTGCCTCGATGCCTATGTCTGTTTGTCAGCCTCCTATTGATGCCATGAAACTCTCTAACCACCCAACCTAGCAAACCTTTGATTGGCTACGTAAGCTTCGCTCAGCCCCTCTTATAGCATTGTTAGTTGCAGGAGAAGATTTGAAGATTCTTGCTTCATGATGAAGTTATTGTTGGGATATCACAATATACAATCTGTTAAACTAAATCATCTATATATTTGGCAATGGGTGGAAGGCTAAGCCTTTGCTTGGTGTTTTGTTCCACTCATGCTCCCTAGGAACCGTTTAAACCGGTGTTATGTTCCTTGATTTTGCGTCCCTAACACGGTTGGGGTTTATGGGCCCCCCTTGATAACCCGCTTAGCGCTAAAGCTTTTCCAGCAAGGCCCAACATTGGTTTTACATTTTCCTAACAACTAAAACTTGCATAGGGAGTTATAAACCCTTTTCTTAATCAACAACCTGAGCCGGTGCTCCACATGAGTGTTGGTCCAAACTAGGCAGGCTGCGGGGCCACCTCGAAGAAACTCGAGGGCTGGTAAAAACCCGTAGGATGTCCCATCCAGTCGTGGCCTGAGACGAGATACGCACGGCTACTATCAGGGTGTCGGCATGCCGGGAGGTCTTGCTGGATTAGTTTTACCTTTGTCGGAATATCTTGAGCACGGGATTCCGGGAATACTCGGGTCTTCCCACCTTGGAGTTGCGACTCCGCATATCGTGAGCTTTTGATGGGCTAAGTTGGGACACCCCTGCAGGGTTTTGATCTTTCGAAAGCCGTGCCCGCGGTTATGTGGCAGATGGGAATTTGTTAATATCCGGTTGTAGAAAACTTGACACTATGTTCATAATATACTACCAGCATGAGTAACCGTGACGGTCGCTTTCCGAAGGGGTTCGGGAAGTGAACACGATGGGGTTATGTTTGACGTGCTTAGATAGGATCACTTCGTGATCACTTTGACGACCGTTGGCACTTTCTCTTCTCGCTCTAAACACGTAAGCTAGTGCTAGTGCTGCTGCAACCTTGTTTTCAGCCTTGTTCCACACCCAAGGCTTTGATAGTATTGCTACCCGGGACGGGATTGCTGAGTCCTCCGTGGCTCACAGATTCTACACAACACCAGATGCAGGTATCGTTGAGAACTACACAGCTGGTGGTTCAGAGTTGTACTAGGAGTTCGATGAAGAACGTGTGCGATACTACGTGTCTTACCCAGAGGATCAGTATGGCTCTTCTAGGATGATCGGGACCTTGTGTTGCTTTATTTATGGTACCTTTCATTTGGATCTTCGTCCGTAGTCGGACTCTGATGTTATTTGGATGATGGATGTTTATGTAATGCATTGTGTGATGTGGCGAGTGTAAGCCAACTACTCTTTTACAATTTCATCCCTCTTTTACATGAGTTGTGCAAAGATATCATGCTTGAGATCATTCTAGTATGAGATTATGCCTTTAAGTCGTGCCTCGACACGTAGGAGGTATAGTCTCATACTGGGCATTACAAGTTGGTAATCAGAGCCTTCTCCGACCTAGGAGCCCCCAATGATTGATCGAATAGTTGACGGTTGAGTCTAGGCACACACATGAAAATGTTTTGAGTCCTATATATATATATATCGGAGAGTAGGATTTCTTTTACTCCTCATCCCGTTATCACTCTGGTGAGGACTCCTGACGATGTTCTATCTCTTCTACACTAAAAAAATCACCAATTTTTTCTTTTAGGATCACGCGAGTATTGTTTGGATTGTTCCGATGTCTTTGTGACGAGAACATTGTTCTCGATGCCTCCTGTCATTAGGGGTTGTGGCAGTGTCCCGGGGAGTTGAGCTTCGAGGTGTTGTCGTCACAAATCTATCGCAGCAGTTCTGGAATACTTAAGACAGCCGACATTGAAAACTCTTTTATGCGGTTAGTGGTAAGATAACCCCGACATCACCCAGTACTGGGGAGGTAGTTCGGGAGTATTGCCATAGCTGGTATAGCAGATGCGTTTCGAAGGTCCGAGGTAAACGGTTTCCGGAAATAACTGGTTATGTGTTGAAGGATGGATACAGCTGGATGTAGGATTAGAGTTGAGTGCGCGGTGCTTCCCCTGTATCCCCAACACCCAATTGCATAACTGGAAACTTTCGGAAATTAATAGGTGGGTTCATCTAGTAGTTCGTAGGCTTTCTTCCAACGAATGCATGATATGGAGTTCGGGGTTCTACATTGAGTGAAGTGGTTTATGGGCGTTGTTCCGATCGGGAGTTGCATCTTAAAGGGTCCTTGGCTATGCTGATCCGGGGATTACAAAACCCTTTTGTAACACGTTCCATGAGCTTTCAGCACGAACATGTGGAACGAAGCTTCTATCTTGTATTTGTTCTATCTGCTCCTTGTTGTTTTTTATTTACCTTTTGTTCTCCCAAGTGGCTTCTCGTGAAGATTGTTACCATTGAAATGTGGATTACATTCGTTCATTTTGTTCGAATGTTCTTGTGAAGACTTATGTTGCAATTCGAGCCGTTGATTCAGCTTATATATTTCAATCAATGGATAATAGTTGTCATCTCATTCAGGATGGCTCCTAAGAAGGTTCCCAATGCTAACCCAGAGGGTGAAGAAGTTCCTGATCGTCCCCCTTCCCATCCTCCTCTGTCTGAGGCCTGGAGAGAAATTATGCAAGCGACAAACCAGAACACCCAGATGGTTATGCAAATGATGCAGAACATTCAAGCCAACCAAGCAAATCAAGGTGGTCATGGGAACCAAGGCCAAGGCAATCTGTTCAATCAACCTCACTTTGCAACCCTCAACCAATTCCTGGCAAACCAACCGAAGTCGTTCAGTTACTGTGTGGATCCGCTTGATGCTGAAGACTGGATAACAGACATCAAAAAGCATTTCGAGTGCAGTAACGTGAGACCCGAGGGTTATGTCAAGTTTGCCGCCTTCCAACTCAAGGATCAAGCTGCTGATTGGTGGCAATAGTACAAAGATTCCAGAGGTGGACGTGAAATCTCGTGGACTGACTTCTGCAAGGATTTCCGCTCTCACCACATTCCAACTAGTGTCACCGAAGGCATGCATGAGCAATTCCGCAACCTGAAGCAAGGCACCATGTCCGTCTATCAATACAATGTCAAGTTCCAGAACCTTGCCCGCTATGCCAAGCAAGACATCCCAGATGCCAAGAGCAAGATTTATCAGTTCCGTGGTGGTCTGAAGGATGAACTCCAACTAGCTCTCACCTTGTTCGAGCCGGATGAATTTGATCAATTCTATAACATGGCTCTTAAGCAAGAGGCAGCCCAGCTCAAGGTTGAAGCTTCCAAAAAGAGGATCAGAGATGCTGTTAACTCCTCCTCTTCTTCCCAAGTGGTCGCAAAGCAGCAGAAGTTTTGGCTTCCACCTCCTCCAGTGCTCCGCCCTCCAAACAACAACAAGCACTCAGGTGGCCGTGGTTTCTCCCACCCACCCAACCCAAGCAATCAGTCCAAGACTCATTTTCAAGCTTCGAAGTCAAGTGGTCCTTATCACCATCCTCTCTCAGAAGTGGTTTGCAACAAATGCACGCAAAAGGGTCACTATGATAACAAGTGTCCCAACCCAAGGCGCCTTCCGCCTCCTCCACCTGTCAGCACTGCTATTGTCAAGCACAATCCCAAGCAAGCAAGAGTGAATCTGATGAATGCAGCTCAAGCAGAGAATTCTTCAGATGTGATACTTGGTAACCTTCGAGTCAATCTTAAACCTGCTAAAGTTTTGTTCGATAAGGGTGCATCTTGTTCCTTCATGTCATATCCTTTTGCATCCAAGCACAATATGGGCACAGTGGCATTACCCCAAAAGTTGCAAGTTACTTCTCCGGGGAAACTAATGTCTTCTAGTTTGGTGGCTCCGGATATATCTATTCACATGGGTGATTACAGTTTTCTGGTTTTTCCGGTTATTCTCGGTAACTCCGACATTGATCTTATTCTTGGGATGGATTGGATTTCCAAGCATGATGCAAACATTGATTGTGCAAATAAGGAAGTCAAGCTTACCCATCCTGACGAAGACGTGATTATCTTTGCCTCTCGAGATAACACAATCAGGCTATTCTCTCTCAATGACAAGGGCGAGATTAATGCCATCTCTTAGATTCCGGTGGTCAATGAGTATGAATATGTTTTCCCTGAAGATCTTCCAGGGATGCCTCCGCATCGTCAAGTTGAATTCGTCATTCAACTCGAGCCCGGTACCGAGTCAGCATGCCGGCGTCCGTACACGCTTTCCCCTGATGAGTTGAAGGAGATGAAGAAACAACTCGATGAGCAAGAGCATATGGGTCTAATCAGGCCTAGCACTTCTCCTTGGGGCTGTGGTGTTCTATTTGTCAAGAAGAAGGATGGCACGGAATGCCTTTGCGTTGATTACCCGCCATTGAACAAGAAGACAATAAAGAACAAGTATCTGCTCCCCAACATCAATGAATTGTTCGAGCAACTCAAAGGAGCAAAGGTGTTCTCAAAGCTCGATCTCCGGATGGGTTATCACCAGATCCGTATCCGTGAAGAAGATATTCCTAAGACCGCATTCAGAACGAGTTTTGGCTCTTATGAATACACGGTCATGTCTTTTGGCCTCGTAAATGCTCCACCCACCTTCTCGAGGATGATGCACTTCATATTCAACCCCTACACCAATGAATCTGTTCTTGTCTATCTGGATGACATCTTGGTATTCTCCAAGAATGAAGAAGACCATGCCAAGCACCTCTGTTTGGTTCTGGACAGGCTCCGTGAACACAAGTTCTATGCGAAGTTCTCCAAATGTGAATTTTGGCTGGATAAGGTCTTATATCTTGGCCATATCATCTCCGCTGAGGGTATTTCTGTCAACCCCGAGAAATTGGAAGCTATTGTCAACTGGGAACCCCCGCAGAATGTCAAGCAACTCCGAAGCTTCCTTGGTCTCACTAGCTATTACAGAAGGTTCGTTGATAACTTCTCCAAGATTGCCAAGCCTCTTTCCAACCTATTGTAGAAGAATGTCAAGTACAACTGGACTCCTGATTGTGATGTGGCATTCAAAACACTCAAATAGAAGCTCATTTCTGCTCCGGTTCTTACTCCTCCGGATGAGTACAAGCCCTATGAAGTCTTTTGTGATGCTTCTTTACAAGGACTTGGTGGTGTTCTCATGCAAGACAAGAAGATTGTGGCATACACTTCTCGTCAGTTAAAACCAAATGAGAAGAATGACCCCACACATGATCTTGAGCTAGCAGCAGTGGTACATGCCTTGATCACGTGGAGACACCTTCTATTGGGCAGAAAAGTGGACATCTTCACCGATCACAAGAGCTTGAAGTACATCTTCACACAGCCTAACCTGAACCTTGGCCAGACTCGTTGGGTTGAGATGATCCAAGAGTATGATCCAAGCATTGAGTACACACCTGGCAAGGCCAATGTCATTGCAGATGCCTTGAGCAGAAAGGCATATTGCAATAGTCTACTTCTCAAGCCGTTCCAGCCTGAGCTTTGTGAATCATTCAGGAAGCTCAACCTCCAAGTTGTTCCGCAAGGCTTTCTTGCAAACCTTCAAGTTGCTCCTACCTTGGAAGATCAGATCCGTGAGGCCCAACTCAGTGATGTTATGGTGCAGAAAGTGAAACATGGTATTGCTAAGGGTACTCCCAAATACAAGTGCTATCGCGTTGATGAGAAAGACACCTTGTTCTTTGAGGACATAATTGTGGTTCCCAAGGGTGATCTCAGAAAGCTCATAATGAATGAAGCACATGACTCCCTCCTATCGATTCATCCCGGAAGTTCCAAGATGTACCAAGACCTCAAGCAATCGTACTGGTGGACTCGCATGAAAAGGGAGATTGCCCAATTCGTGAATGAATGTGATGTCTGCAGAAGAGTGAAGGCAGAGCATCAACGTCCAGCCGGTCTCCTCCAACCTCTACCTATTCCCGAGTGGAAATTCGACCACATTGAAATGGATTTCGTCACTGGGTTTCCTAAGTCCAAGAAGGGGAATGATGCTATCTTTGTAGTCATTGACAAGCTAACTAAAGTAGCTCACTTCCTTCCCGTCAAAGAATCCATCAACGCAGCTTAGTTGGCAGAGTTGTACACCTCCAGAATTGTTTCGTTGCATGGCATTCCTCAAGTCATCTCCTCAGACCGTGGAAGTTTGTTCACATCCAAGTTCTTGGACTCCTTTCAGTCAGCCATGGGCACTAAGATTCGTTTCAGCATTGCGTTTCACCCTCAGACTAGTGGTCAAGTCGAAAGAGTGAAGCAGATCCTTGAAGACATGCTCAGAGCTTGTGTCATCTCTTTTGGCATGAAGTGGGAAGATTGTCTCTCGTTTGCCGAGTTCTCTTACAACAACAGTTTCCAAGCAAGTGCCGGCAAAGCTCCTTTTGAAATCCTCTATGGCAGAAAGTGCCGTACCCCTCTCAACTGGTCCGAGATTGGTGAACGTCAACTTCTTGGCAATGATTTGATCTCAGAAGCCGAAGAAATGTGCAAAGTCATACGTGAGAATCTCAAAGCAGCTCAATCGCGTCAAAAGAGTTACTATGACGGCAAGCATCGTGATTTGGCTTTCGACATTGGAGATCATGTCTATCTCCGTGTTTCTCCTATGAAAGGCACCCAAAGATTCGGTATCAAAGGCAAGCTTGCTCCTAGATACGTGGGCTCTTTCAAGATTCTTGGCAAAAGAGGCGATCTAGCATATCAACTTGAGCTCCCCTCCAACTTTGCAAATGTTCATGATGTGTTTCACGTGTCTCAACTCCGCAAGTGCTTCAAGACACCTGAACGCACCATTCCGTTCGAGGAGATTGATCTTCAACAAGACTTGTCTTATCGTGAGCACCCTGTTGCTATTCTTGAAGAAACTGAGCGCTAAACCCGCAACAAGTCAATCAAGTTCTTGAAAGTTAAGTGGTCACACCATACCGACCGAGAAGCTATGTGGGAATTCGTTCTGAGTATCCTTCCTTCTTCCAGTCCTAGATCTCGGGACGAGATCTTTTTGTAGTGTAGGAGAGTTTGTAATGCCCCATATGTAACACTTTCCAATAATGGCAATAAAGCTTCCTCTTTTGATCCTTGTCATTATCCTTGGGGGTTCTTGTCTTTTATTTTATTTGCATTGCCATATCATTTATTATTTTTGCATCATTGCATTGCTCATCATCATATCATCATGGCATACTAGTTTACTTTATTGTTGTGCACGTGTGAGACCTTGTGATGTTGTTGTGTGTGAGGTCTAGCTATGCCTAGCTAACCCTACCCCTCTCCCTCTTCTTCTTCTTCTTCTTCTTCTTCTTCTTCTTCTTCTTCTTCTTCTTCTTCTTCTTCTTCTTCTTTCTTTTCTTCCGGCCTTCTCTTTTCTCTATTGTGCAAGCCACCTAGCCAAGTGCCTTCATGATTCTTTCTTCTCCTTTAAATCTTGCACCATGTGAACATCCTCTCCATCAAATATCAGCCCTTTTGGAAGTGTCTTGGTTGGGTTTTATAATGACTTGAGTTTGAACCATATTCAAACTCCTTTTGTTTTTCTGCCTCTAAAAATGTCCAAGTCAATTTATTTAAATAGGGCATAAATCACTGAGCTTGGGGATATTTTTCTTTTCCCCTAACTCTTCTTATTTATTTCTGTGCTTTTCTTTTTCTGTTCTGCCCGAAGAAATAAAGAAAAAGGGAAGAGGCAGCAGCCAACACAGTCACCTGGGCCTCCTCCTTCTTCTCTCTTCCCTAGGCGCATCTCCCCTTTCTCTCCGCAGCGCGGCCCAACTCCACCCGCATGCCCAGCCAACAGGCACGCCGTCACGCCGTGGCCTTCCCCACTGGTCCCACCTGTCTGTGGCACATGCCGCGTCGCCGTCTTCCTCCGTCGGCCAAAACAGAGCACGCCCGCGCTCACCATCGCGCCATGAGTTCACGGACGTCGAGACCGTCGCCGCCCCCTTTTTAAACCCGCAGCTCGTCCTCTCTCTTCTCCTAGGGTTCCCCTTTCCCCTCGTCGCCGCCTAGAGAGCCGAGCACCCCCAGATCCGTCGATCCCGTCGATGCCCGAGCGCATCTGAGAGCGCGACCACGTCGCTGGCGAGCTTCTCGTCGACCGCAGCCTCGCCAACGTTGTCTATCAGCTTCCACGACGTCGACTACTTCGTCTACATCGACTACGCGGACCCGATCGCCTCCACGACGAGCGCTTCTTCCTCTTCTTCCTCTCCGGCAGCCGTAGGTGTTCGAGAGCCGTCGTCGTTGACTCCGTCCAGGACTGGGCCAGCCGAGCACTCCACCGTGCTCGTGGTGAGCTCCTCTCTCTCCCCATACCATTTTCCCCTTCCTGCGCGCCCTCTATCACCTAGTTCCCCGAGCGCCCGATCGCGTCGCTGTCGGACCTCATCGCCGACGAGTGTTCCGACCCCTCTAGGTCGTGCTGTGCCGTCCGTTCGCTTCGTCTAGTCGCGTAGAAGCTGCCTGTCTTGTCGCCGTGCCGCCTAGAGCTTTGCATCACCTTGCCGTTGCTCCGTCGCCGCCGTGCTGTCGTTGCTCGCCGCCGGTGATGCAGTAGACGTTAGGTGCTGCTAGCGTGCTGGATGGATGCAGAACTCCTCAAGGAGCGTCTCGCATCCCTCCGCCGTGCTGTTTGGTCGCCGGAGCAGCTCCGACGAGGCCAGTGCTTCCCCTGCTTGCTGCTTCTGCTGTTTATTCTTCAGTTATGCTACCTGATATCTGTCGAGTTTAGTTCAGTAGCGCAGTGGTTTGTCTCCGTCAGTTATAGCGAGTGGTCGTGGGTTCGATTCCTCGCAGGGGCACGTGTTTCGCCCCCTTTTTGTTTTTCTTCTGTGGCTGATAGCAGGGCCCCACCTGCCAGCCTCACAGCGCCGTCTCCACCCCCGCGCGCACCCACGCTGCCAGCTCAGCCCCGTCGGGCCCCTCTGTCAGTGGCGTGGGCTAGTTGAGCCTGGGTCGATCTGGACGCTAGCGTCTGTTTTGTTTTATTTTCTTTTTCTGTTTTTCTTTTTCTTTTCTGTTTTTCTTGTTTATTTAATATCTGCATAAATATGTTTCTGATGAATTTGAGTTATATATGAAAAGTGCTTAGGATTTTATGTAGATATTAAATATGCTACTTGCTGCCATGTTTAAAAATATTTAAAATGCTGTTTGAATTTAAACTTGTTTTAAATATGCTTAAACTTGTAAAAATCATAACTAAATATCTACAACTCCAAATTTAACAAACTTCATATGCATTTGGGGTAGAAAAATGTGTAGAGCATTTTGGTGCTGTTGTTTAGCATGTTTGACAGCTCTATCACAGAAGTTTTCAGATCTGTCCCAAATGCAAATAAATTAATATGGAGTTTCTAGATATTTTGTTATTTAATTCCAGCCCATTTTAATGTGCTAGCATGTTGCTGTTATGTTAGTTGCACCATTGCCATGTTATCCAACTCCTAAAAACTTGTTGGTTGCTTGTAAGAATAATCAACATAAACTTGTTAAGTTGTTCATTTGCTTGTTTCATGCTTGTGAATGATCTTGTTTGGTTATGATGATATTGCACTCTTGTGACCCCTAGGCCATGCATCATTTCTTCCATGTTCATATGCTTCATGTTCATGCATCATGTGGTTGAGCACTGCATGTTGATTGATTTTGTTCCGTTGTTGCATTGTTGTGTTTGGTTAGAGCCCGGTGACGATACGGAGTACGAGGTTTCTACCGAGGTCGAGTGTGAGGAGCAAGGTTACGTTCCCTCCGAGGATTCAACAGGCAAGATGACCTTACCCAGATATCACTACTATCTTTGCCTATGCTAGATGTCTCGCTCTTTAGCTTATTGCCTCGATGCCTATGTCTGTTGGTCAGCCTCCTATTGATGCCATGAAACTCTCTAACCACCCAACCTAGCAAACCTTTGATTGGCTACGCAAGCTTCACTCAGCCCCTCTTATAGCATTGTTAGTTGCAGGAGAAGATTTGAAGATTCTTGCTTCATGATGAAGTTATTGTTGGGATATCACAATATATAATCTATTAAACTAAATCATCTATATATTTGGCAATGGGTGGAAGGCTAAGCCTTTACTTGGTGTTTTGTTCCACTCATGCCTCCCTAGGAACCGTTTAAACCGGTGTTATGTTCCTTTATTTTGTGTCCCTAACACGGTTGGGGTTTATGGGCCCCCCTTGATAACCCGCTTAGCGCTAAAGCTTTTCCAGCAAGGCCCAACATTGGTTTTACATTTGCCTAACAACTAAAACTTGCATAGGGAGTTATAAACCCTTTTCTTAATCAACAACCCGGGCCAGTGCTCCACATGAGTGTTGGTCCAAACGGGGTAGGCTGCGGGGCCACCTCGAGGAAACTCAAGGGTTGGTAAAAACCAGTAGGATGTCCCATCCGGTCGTGGCCTGAGATGAGATACGCGCGGCTACTAACAGGGTGTCGGCATGCCGGGAGGTCTTGCTGGATTAGTTTTACCTTTGTCGGAATATCTTGAGCACGGGATTCCGGGAATACTCGGGTCTTCCCACCTTGGAATGGCGACTCCGCAAATCTTGAGCTTGTGATGGGCTAAGTTGGGACACCCCTGCAGGGTTTTGATCTTTCGAAAGCCGTGCCCGCGGTTATGTGGCAGATGAGAATTTGTTAATATCTGGTTGTAGCAAACTTGACACTATGTTCATAATACACTACCAGCGTGAGTAACCGTGACAGCCGCTTTTCGAAGGGGTTCGGGAAGTGAACACGGTGGGGTTATGTTTGACGTGCTTAGATAGGATCACTTCGTGATCACTTTGACGATCGTTGGCACTTTCTCTTCTCGCTCTAAACACGTAAGCTAGTGCTAGTGCTACTGCAACCTTGTTTTTAGCCTTGTTCCACACCCAAGGCTTTGATAGTATTGCTACCCGGGAACGGGATTGCCGAGTCCTCCGTGGCTCACACATTCTACACAACACCAGATGTAGGTATCGTTGAGAACTACGCAGCTGGTGGTTCAGAGTTGTACTGGGAGTTCGATGAAGAACGTGGGCGATACTACGTGTCTTACCCAGAGGATCAGTAGGGATCTTACTAGGATGATCGGGACCTTGTGTTGCTTTATTTATGGTATCTTTCATTTGGATCTTCGTCCGTAGTCGTACTCTGATGTTATTTGGATGATGGATGTTTATGTAATGCATTGTGTGACGTGGCGAGTGTAAGCCAACTACTCTTTTACAATTTCATCCCTCTTTTACATGAGTTGTGCAAAGATACCATGCTTGAGATCATTCTAGTATGAAATAATGCCTTTAAGTCGTGCCTCGACACGTAGGAGGTATAGTCTCGTACTGGGCATTACACGTGGCTAGGGGCGCGCGCTTGGGGGTTAGGGGCGCAGGTGGGCGTGGCCCTAGCGCGCACACTAAGCGTGGCGAGGGGAGCGGTGAGCATGGCCACATTGAGCTTCAGTCAACGGCGAAACAACGACAGAACGGATTGGAATCAAGGGGGCGAAAAGGGGAATCGGACGAGGGCTCACTGCCATTGCCGAGAAGAGGGTCGGCGAGGCTCGATGGAGCCAGATCAAGGACGATGGCGGTGGGGCGGCGTCAGGCGTCGGGGCGACGACCGCGTCGGGACGGAGGGGATCCGTCGCGGGAGAGCGAAGGAAGGGCGATGGGGCGAAGTGGCTAGGGTTCGGAGGGGGAGTCATCGTGACGTTCTTATCCATCAGGAGGGCCGTGGGATGCCCGACACGACAATGGCAACGGCCATGGTGGGAGTGGATGCTTGCCACGCCATGGCCCGTGTCTCCTCTTTGTCCAGAGGAATAGAGGAAGGGGAAAAGGCCGTGGCGGGCTTGGGACCTGCTACTGTAGCACTATGCTTCTAGTGCACAGTGCGCACTTAGCCCCTTTTCCTTCTTCTAATTTTATGTTCCTTTTTATTTAGCTTCAGTTTTATTTGAATTTCAATAGCAATTGACTTATATTAAATATGAGACTTGGCCGAATAAATAACATGCAATATTTGGCACTGTTATACAATGGTTGGGGTAATATTTGAAGTCATTTGATTTTTGAATAAATGCAAAAGAACTAAAGTGGATGTTTTAGTCACTCCTTTTGGGTGATAACTTTTGAATAAGCAAACACGTGACCTAGTTTTTCTCCACCATAATTAACTATGGATTATTTTCCATCACATGAACTTTTTTTTAGTTTTGATAGTTGAAAACTTCTATAGTTTGACTTTATTTTAACTTTGAATTCTGAATCGGTTTTGAATCAACGTGAAATTACCAACAGTAACCGAGGTGACGTGGCATCATTAGTAGAGGATTACTGTAGCTTAATTGTCCGAGCGTCACAATTCTCCTCCACTACAAGAAATCTCGTCCCGAGATTTAAGGGGTAGAGTTAAGGTGAAGGATTGGTTACGAAATTGTAATTAGTCTTCTCGATCTTGGTTGCTCTTCTCGAAGAGGTTGACCCATTACGTTGATGTCTCCAATCCGTGGAATCGGGGCATCAGGATGAAGTCGTCATCCTTTCTTCGAGATCTTCATCGTACTTACGAATAGGAAAGGGCATCTCGGCAATGATATAATGCTATTAGGGGTAATCATCAGGGGTTAACTCATGAATGAACTCATGAGTATCGATCGAGTTGAACAAATAGAACACAACGAGAGCCAACTAAGGAGGTGCAATAATAAGTTTCAAACGGATAGACCATCGTTCGTTGTCTGAAACAAAGTGTGACAGGGGTCCAGAGCAACGATATTAAGTATTGCGTCTGATACCAGAATAATTCACTAGGAAGTTGGCTCGTGAATTACATACGAAGCCAAGAGCGAGGAACAACTTTGTAAACAGGGATGACTAGGAGAGTCGGGTTTTGATCCTGGGACCTGTGAATTATGGGCCCACCATGTGGGTTAAAAGTAGGAAGGGCACTGACATTTTGCACGGTCATAATAGCAAATCAGGTCAGAGAATAGCCTGTCAGTTATGTTGCCAACAACGTTTGTACCAAGGGCGAGGGACAAAGAGAACCATTGTCCTGCTTGCAAGGCGAGGCGGACCAATAGGCAAAGTTCTCGTCCATCGGTGGCTATCGGAATGTCATGAACAATAGTAACAAGGTCTTACCGACAGAGTTTGTACACCGAGTTGTTACATAAGCAGGGAATTATCACTGCTCAGATATGTTAGGTTACAAGAAAGGTTAAACAAAATAATGGAAAGGAAAGTGTAGACTCGAATCAGTTATTGGTGTCCTCGAGTGTCTAACAACTCAGAACCCGTGGAAAATTTGAATCAGCGAGAAATAATAATTGGTGAAGAGCCAATAAGAAGTTACATAGTTCATTGATATTCTCGAGATACCAGAGGGTAATACTCGAAGGTAGATCAAAGTAAAGGTTGGACAGGTGAAACGATCCGAGAAGACAAGTACTTTAACTGGTCCGAGAAATGGAATCAAAGGAGAACAATCATGGTCGGATCCGCGGTTGCAAAGGACCAAACCTAGATACAAGATGAATCTATCACAAGAGGATTATTACTATTACAAGAAGCTTCCATCATAAGTTCCACATCGGGTCTATGGGCATGAACACAAAGGCTCAAGGTCGACTCCCACTTCATCGATGCATAACCTTCCATTTACTTCTCGTCTTCGACGAAGTTGTAGAGTTGAAAATTTATCCGAAAATATGCTAGTAGATATAACCCGCATAATCTTTGGGTTCACACAGATTAGGGAAGGCGTAGGTTCAACCCATCCGGGTATCCGACGAACATATATTGTATTCTTCAGGAGTAATTAACACAAGCTCGAAAGTAGAGCATGGTTGAGGAAGCAGAGGATACAACTTACCAAAGGCATTATGTATCTGAGGAAAGGCTCACAAGGTTATTGAATATGAAGGACATTGTCGGATAACCCAACGAAGGATCTGGTGGTCCACAAGGGATCTGATGTGAGCATTGGTACTCTACCAGAAGAAGAAAGAATGCAAGGAGATCAAACTATAGAAACAACTGACTAATTCAAAGCTCAAATGCAAGGAATTATGATTTCCAAATCAAGAGATCGGAAGCAAACGCTCTATTAAGGGTGGACAAGTAGAATAGACTCGGAATGACAATCAATAAAGGCTTGATTCATCGAACACCAGCTCATGTCTGGAGTGACGTCTGAACCAAGGGAAGAATTTTAAATAGGACCGATTATCGCGAGCATTCACAAACAATTCGAATCAAATGCTCGAAATTATGATGACAAAGGATGCTAATGAGTATTGCTAGACATATGGAAATAATCATAAGGCAAGCAAATAAGTATTTGCAAAGCAATAGTTGGAGAGTATTATCTGAAGATCAGATCGTACTTCAAAGTACCTAGTGAATCACTTGATCAACTAGGAATGAACAAATCCTCGCAAAGTGTGAGGAATTATCAATAGGGGTATTCATGCGGCAAGGAACTGCAGGGCAGTAAGCATAAAGGATTCTCGGAACATCCGAGAGTATATCAGGACATCTTGTAATACCAAGAGCAACTGGGGATGAAGGTATGAACGACAATGTAGGTAGTTACCCATAAGGATTTATCGGCCATAGGGACCACAATGGCGAAGGGGACAAGGGTCTCGAGAAAACATCAGAGAGTATCTTCTTAATCTTCGGGTGCACCAAGCAATCAACTGGAGTGAGGGGCTCTCCAGGAGAAAGTATTTACAAGAACCTAGAGTTAGAGTTAACAAAATCATTTAACCCAAATAGAAGAGAGATCAGATTCCCAAAGTATAGACGAGGAGTAGAAGATCCTAATACCACCCAAATGGCGACGTGGGCCCGTAAGCCACACAACCATGTTAGTAAATCAGTTTTTCAAAGACTAGACTCTACTTTGGCCAAGGAGTTAGAAAGGGGTTCCTACAGGCAGTCGGCTCTGATACCAACTTGTGACACCCCGATTTGACCCTACACTAATCATGCACGCAAATGTGTACGACCAAGATCAGGGACTCATGGGAAGATATCACAACACAACTCTAGACACAAATTAAAATAATACAAGCTTCATATTACAAGCCAGGGGCCTCGAGGGCTCGAATACAGAAGCTCGAAAGCAACAGAGTCAGCGGAAGCAACAATATCTGAGTACAGACATAAGTTAAACAAGTTTTGCCTTAAGAAGGCTAGCACAAACATCAACGATCGAAGAGGCAAGGCCTCCTGCCTGGGACCTCCTAACTACTCCTGGTCGTCGGCGGTCTTCACGTACCAGTAGGCTCCGCCGGGGTTAGTCGTAGACATCGGTAGTGGCATCCGTATCCTAGAATCCGCCATCTGGTTTCATCAACCAAAAAGAAGAAGAAGGGGGAAAGGGGGGAGCAAAGCAACTGTGAGTACTCATCCAAAGTACTCGCAAGCATCAGATCTATACTAATTATGCATCGGTATCAAAGGAATGAGCTATATAAGTGGACTGAAGTGCATAAAGCAAGAATAGAGGGAAATGCCTAGCCTATCAAAGACTAGCATCTTTTGGAATCCACCATCTTGCAGCAATAGAAGGGAGTAAAGAATAGCATTTTTATTAACAAGCATGTTGTAATAATATCCAACACATATCTCAAGTATCCATTTGTAGTTGTAATAGATCAGGATATAAGACTGAACGTCCATTACCGTGGACACGGCTATTAAAATAGATAACTTCCCTGTAGGGGTGCACCACGTTACCCTCACGCTCGATTATCTTTGACCGGATACACTTTGTTTGGTCAATGCCCGACCTCGGAAGATCAACACGTCGCAGCCGTACCTAGGCTCATCAGAGAGGTCCCCGCCGATCTATATCCTAAGCACTCCGGGGTCATGGGCCATCACCCGTTGCACTCAGGATCATTGCGCGCAGGGCGATCCAGGCCACCTCCACTGGGGCGCCGACCAGGCCGTGCCGCAATGCTGAACTGGACACCTCACAAAGCTTTGGCTGATACCATGGCGCCAAATCCCATAACTATTCTCGCATGGTGGTTAGTGCGTAATGGCCAGAGGCTGATTCAGAACAAATACCCAAACCATTAGTGTATTAGGAGCTCGCGAAGACGAGCAGAGAATCACAATAATGTGATCCCATCGCCCCGTCTCGAGGAAATACGGCAAGGGCTAGCCCAACCCACTCGGGGGCGGCCTGCCTGCCCGGTCGTGCCTCGTAATTAACTCGTGGGTGCTCCATGGGCCCGCCCGACTTTCACATCAACTCGCGTGTACCCCTCATGGCCTACCCGACTTTAACAAAGGTCTCAAGTAAAGTCTGGGTAACCGTGTGTACAAAACATCAAGGGGGAAAACTCGATGAATCACCCTCGGTGGATTCCACTCGTTGTAATCATCAAACTGAACTAAGGAGGAATCACCCTCGAGGTTCACACTTGAGGTGTTGCACGACAGAGTCGTATCGGGAATGGTGAAAGAGGAATCACCTTCAATGACCACGACCGAGTAGCTAACCTACAGAATCATCATCAGGAGTGCGTTACGAGGTATCACCCTTGGCACTTGATAGTAGCTCTGCAGAGTCGAGCAACAAAAGGGGCGTGATGTGATGTGAGGTGTCGGGCTCTGGTTGCCGATCCCGTTGATTGAGTTGTCGATGAAGAAGCAGGGGCAACAAGGGCAAGGTGGGGGTCACTATCCAACCTATACTAAACAATTTAGGATAAGCAGGTACGTAACAATAGCAGGTACAAAAGCAGGCTATGCATCAGAATAGGATCAAACAATAACAATAGCAAAATATAATGCAAGCATGAGAGAGAATAGAATGGGTGATATTGGGATGATCAAATGGGGGGGGGGGCTCGCCTGGAAGCTCCGCTGAAAGGTCTGGTCGTCAGAGGCGTAGTCGTACCCGGTAGCAGCGGCGGTCTCAGAGTCTATCAGAGAGAAGAGGGGGAAGAAACAATAAATACATAGCAAACAAGTGCAAGACATGATGGTAAGAGGTGTCACATGTGTTCTAACGTAGTGCTACACGATACCGGTGAAGGGGAATAACATCCGGGAATGTTTTCCCGGAGTTAGACATTTTTGGACGGACGAACCGGAGGGGGGGGGGGAGGTTATAACCTGGCTTATTAGGGATGTTGGACAACTCATATCAATAAGGAATTCCTTCTTTTTCGGAAGGCCATTCGTACAGAACTCCAAAGTTAAGCGTGCTCAACTTGGAGTCATTTCAGGATGGGTGACCGACCTGGAAGTTGGTCCCGAGTGCGCATGAGTGAGGACAAAGTGCGCAGAAAAGACTAGTATTGATATGTGGGGCCGGTCTAGATCCCGCCAGGAGTAACGACCACCGGCGGTTGTGTCCGGGGCGTTACAAGTTGGTATCAGAGCCGATCCTCACGGTTACACGGATTTTTGTGGACAGGTGCGTGGTCATGTTGTTCATGATGTTTGTGACCCATCGTGGCACACGGCATGGCACATGCACCGGACTGGATGCACAGACGTATGTGCCAAGAGGGAATGTTCCTGTGGCCCAACGAGGATGTCGGTTCCTCGTAGTGGGGGTGTATGTGATAGCTTGGCTTATTAGGGATGTTAGACAACTCATATCAATAAGGAATTCCTTCTTTTCCGGAAGCCCATTCGGACAGAACTCCAAAGTAAAGCGTGCTCAACTTGGAGTAGTTTCAGGATGGGTGACCCACCGGGAAGTTGGTCCTGGGTGCGCACGAGTTAGGACAAAGTGCGCAGAAAAGACTAGTATTTATATGTGGAGCCAGTCTAGATCCCGCCAGGAGTAATGACCACCGGCGGGTGTGTCCGGGGCGTTATAGGGAAGTTGCATGTTCGCCAATCTAGGAATATGTGGTAGATGACTTTTTCATCCGAGCTACAAATTATTTTCTATGAATTTCTAAAGTTTTAAATAATATTCTAAAATTATTTTAATTCGAAGAAACAAAAATATGATGTCAACCTGACATCATCATGACATTAGCAGTCAACAGAGCGTTGACTGGTCAAATGACAGCCGGGGCCCGTTCGTCATTGACACAGATTAATTAAACAGCCTTAACTGGCTAACCTAGTTAGTTAGGGTAATTAACCAGAGTTAATTAAGTTAATTAATTAATTAACAATTAATTAATTAGTTAATTAATTAATTAGTTTTATTAATACATTTTAAACCTCTTTTTTATTATGATGGGGGCGGGCCCCATTGTCATAGGCCCAAGTGGCCTAGCGGGCGGGCTATCAGGCGAGGGGCACGGGCGCCCGTAGGTGCGCGTGAAGCCACCGGGGACGGCGGTCACGGCTACGGCCGGAGCTGCACGGTGAGGGCGGTATCTGGCGGGGGAAGGCAGGGCCCTAACGGTGGCGGGGCTAGCGACGGGAGGGCGCGCGTGGGCCGGCGGGAGGCGCGGCGGCGGCGGTGGCCAGGAGCGGCGAGCGGCAGCAGCGGGGGCTGGCGGGCGCAGGTCGCAGCGGCGGCGACGAGCAGGCGGAGGCGAGGCCACGGTGCAGGGAGGCGGCCGCGGTTGCAGTCAGGCGGCGGGCGAATGTAGCAACAACAGTTGATGGTCCCCAAGTGTAGGGAATCATTGTAGCAATTCCCAATGGTGGAAGTGATAAGGATGGAGTGTCGAACCCTCAAGGAGCTAAAGGTAAGATCAATATTCTCTCAAGTCCTATCTGCCACTGATACGACTCTACATACACCGAACGTTTGCTTCCAACTAGAAACGAGAAATAAAACTACGTTGTGGGTATGAAGAGGATAACTTTGCATGATATCGGAGAGCTAAAAATATAAAAGTAGGTGCTGTTATCATAAAGTTATAATATATTACTAAATATTATAAATAACGAGTGTGGAATAATTATGGATCGGTGTGCGGAATTGTCCTTGGCAATTGTTAACAAGACCAGTAGTCGTCATTGCAATTTCATATGAGGGAGAGGCATAAGCTAACATACTTTCTCTTCTTGGATCATATGCACTTACGATTGGAACTCTAGCAAGCATCCACAACTACTAAAGATCATTAAGGTAAAACCCAACAATAGCATTAAAGCATGAAGTCCCCTTTATCCCATACGCAACAATCCCCTTACTCGGGTTTATGCTTCTGTCACTCAAACAACCCACTATAAGTGAATAATGAACGTATTGCAACACCCTACAACGGGAATCCCTCACGCTTGCGCGACACGGAGGGCACCATAGGACAGGACCAAAATAAAACATACAACTCGTACCAATCTAGATCATCAATCAACCCAAAGACCAAGGATATCTACTCAAAACATCATAGGATGGCAACACATCACTGGATCATAATATGTGGCGTAAAACACCATGTTCAAGTAGGGATTACAACGGGGTGCGGGAGAGTGGACCGCGTAAAAGAGATGAGGATGGTGATGATGATGGTGATGTTGATGAAGACGATCACGGCGGCGATTATTCCCCTCCCGATGGCACTCCGGCGCCACCGAGAGAGAGGAGGAGAGGTTCTTCCCCTTGTGCTTCCTCCTCCATGGCCTCCCCCCTAGATGGGGAGAGATTCTCCCTCTGGTCCTTGGCCTTCATGGCAATGATGGCCCCTTTGGGATCCTCCTCCATGGCCTCCGGTGATGATGGCCCCCTCTGGCAGGGTGCCAGAGAGGGCCTAAATTGATTTCTCATGGTTACAGAGGCTTGCGGCGGCGGAACTTCCGATCTAGGTTATTTTCTGGAGGTTTCTGTATTTATAGGAATTTTTGGCATCGGTCTCACGTCCAGGTTGTCTCCAAGTCGTCCACGAGATAGGGGCCTACGCCCAGGGGGCGGGCGTGCCCCCGACCCTCGTGGACAGCCCGTGACTCTTCTGGCCCAACTCTTTTACTCTAGTGGCTTTTTTTGGTCCATAAAAAATCATCAAAAATTGGCACGTCAATTGGACTCCGTTTGGTATTCCTTTTCTGTAAAACTCAAAAACAAGGAAAAAATAGAAACTGGCACTGGGCTCTAGGTTAATAGGTTAGTCCCAAAAATCATATAAAATAACATATAAATGTATATAAAACATCTAACATGGATAATTAGCATGAATACTTCAAAAATTACAGATACGTTGGAGACGTATCAACATCCCCAAGCTTAATTCCTGCTCGTCCTCAAGTAGGTAAATGATAAAAGAAATAATTTATGAAGTGTGAATGCTAGCAGGTGCACAAGTTTGATCAATGATAATTTCAATCAACTTTTCTAGCATCATTATGTGTCATAAGAGTAGCTCATCTCATAAAACTTTTCATGATCAAGTAACAAGTTATTCACATGTTAAAGTATAGACCATAAACTTTCTTGAAAACTAACAAATAGTGCTCTTAGTCATCAAACAATTGCAATTCATCTTATTTTCGGGAAGAGTCTATGTAAGAGCTTTGATTCAGCAAACTCCACATACTCAACTATCATTTAATCTTTCACAATTGCTAACACTCATGTGATATTTATGGGTTCAAAGTTTTAATCGGACACAGAGAAAGATATGGGCTTATAGTTTCGCCTCCCAACCTTTTACCTCAAGGGTAATGTCAACAATAATAATTTATGAAAACCTACATCCAAGTGGATATATATATCCGGATCGCTCCAACACAAAGTGTTTGCCAAAGGAAAAAGTGTAAAAAGGAAAGGTGATGATCACCATGACTCTTGAATAAGGGTAGAAGATAAAAGTAAAAGATAGGCCCTTCGCAGAGGGAAGCAGAGGTTATCATGCACTTTTATGGTTGGATGCACAAAATCTTAATGCAAAAGAATGTCACTTTATATTGCCGCTTGTGATAAAGACCTTTATTATGCAGTCTGCCGGTTTTATTTCTTCCCTATCACAAGTTCGTATAAAGCTTATTTTCTTCGCACTAATAGATCATACATATTTAGAAAGCAATTTTTATTGCATGCACCGATGACAACTTACTTGAAGGATCTTACTCAATCCTTAGGTAGTTATGATGGACTCTCATGGCAAAACTGGTTTAAGGGATGTTTGGAAGCACAAGTAGTATTTCTACTTGGTGCAAAGAATTTGGCTAGCATGAGAGGTAAAGGCAAGCCCAACATGTTGGATGATCCAAGACACTATAACGTTTCGGATATAGGAAAACATAACCCATTAAGTTGTCTTCCTTGTCCAACATCGAACTTTTAGCATGTCATATTTTAATGAGTGCTCACAATTACAAAAGATGTCCAAGATAGTATATTTATATGTGAAATCTCTCTTCCTTCAATATTCTTTCATGAATTGTTCAAGTGACCAATTCTGTGTTTGCTAACTTTCAATAAGTTTACTACCTATACTTATTCTGTGTGAAGTCATTACTCCCCATGGTATAAGCATATGAAACATATATAAATTTAGATTTATGATATTCAATTCATTCAACCATTTACTCATAGGATGTATGTGAAGCACGTGAGTAAATGACAAACTACTCCAAAAGATATAAGTGAAGGACACTTAGTAGTCAAATAATTAACTAGCCATGGGAGGATTCTTTTTCATTCAAGATTTCAGAGTGAATGATTTTATTCAAACATCAAGTAAAATTGAAAATACGCTCCAAGCAAAACACATATCATGTGACGAATAAAAATACAGCTCCGAGTAAGGTATACTGATAGTTTTGAAGATGAAAGAGGGGATGCCTTCTGGGGCATCCCCAAGCTTAGGCACTTGAGTATTCCTTGAATATTACCTTGGGGTGCCTTGGGCATCCCCAAGCTTAGGGTCTTTCCACTCCTTATTCTCCTCATATCGATATCTCACCCAAAACTTGAAAACTTCAACCACACAAAACTTAATGTAACTTCGTGAGATAGGTTAGTATGATAAAGAGTAAAGCATTCACTTTGGTACTGTCAAATACAAGGTTCATAATTGTTCTCACACAATGAATACTGTACCATATCATTTCTACAATTTATATTGAGAAATATAAGCCATAGAAACTAGAAAACAAGCAAACTATGCAATGAAAACAGAATCTGTCAGAAATAGAACAGTCTGTAATGATCTGAACAACAACCATACTTCTCCTACTCTAAAATTTATGAAATAAATTGGTGGATGTGAGGAATTTTTCTATTAATCTTCTGCAAAAAGAATCAACTCAAAAGCACTCTTCTGTAAAAAATGACAGCTAATCCCGTGAGCGCGAAGTTTCTGTTTTTTCACAGCAAGATCACATTAACTTTCACCCAAGTCTTCCCAAAGGTCTTACTTGGCACTTTATTGAAACAAAAGCTATAAAACATGATTACTACAGTAGCTTAATCATGTAAACACACAAAAACAGTAAGGGTAAATATTGGGTTGTCTCCCAACAAGCGCTTTTCTTTAATGCCTTTTAGCTAGGCATGATGATTTCAATGATGCTCACATAAAAGATAAGAATTGAAACATAAACAGAGCATCATGAAGAATATAACTAGCATATTTAAATATAACCCACTTCCTACGCCTAGGTATTTTGTGAGCACATAATTTATAGGAACAAGAATCAACTAGCATAGGAAGGCAAGACAATTATAATTTCAAAACTTTAAGCACATAAAGAGGAAACTTGATATTATTGCAACTTCTACAAGCATGTATTCCTCCCTCATAAATTTTGTCAGTAGCATCATGAATGGGTTCAACAATATAACCATCACATAAAGCATTATTTTCATGATCAACAAGCTTAGAAATTTTACTACTCTCCACATAAGCAAAATTCTTCTCATTCGGAATAGTGGGAGCAAACTCGAAATAGCGGAATCATTACTAACTAAAGTTGACACTCTTCCAATCCACTTTAGATGATAGTATTATTCATATTCCAAAATATATATGTGAAGTTCATGGAGTATTCTAGGATTAATATGGACTAGCAAATATCCAAGCTCAAAATATATAAGTGAAGCACACGAAGCATTCTATAAAACCGTACTCAAAAGATTTAAGTGAAGCACAAAGATCATTCTATAAGATCATACTCAAAAGATATTAGTGAAGCACATGAAGAATTCTATAAATCAAGGAAGGGCTATCTCATACTAGCATGGTTCTTAAAGAAAAAAAAAGAAAAACACAAGGGACACAAATCTTGTGAACAAAACAAAAACTGAGGTATACCGATAATTGTTGAAGAAGAAAGATGGGATGCCAACCGGGGCATCCCCAAGCTTAGATGCTTGAGTATCCTTGAAATATTTACTTGGGGTGCCTTGGGCATCCCCAAGCTTGAACTCTTGCCTCTCTCTATTCTTATCATATTGATAGCTCCTCGATCTTTGAACACTTCATCCACACAAAACTTTAACAAAAACTTTGTGAGATCCGTTAGTATAATAAAGCAAATCACTACCTTTAGGTACTGTTCAAACCTATTCCAGTTTCATTTTAGCACTTTATCTACTGTATTCCAACTTCACCATGGTTCATACCCCCTGATACTACCCATAGATTCATCAAAACAATCGATCAACACAAAGAAAACAGAATCTATCAAAAACAGGACATTCTATAGTAATCTGGAAGTTTAGTAAACTTCTGTAACTCTAAAAAATTCAAAACAAATATGAAAATTTGAACAATTTGTATAGAAGTAATGTGCAAAAAGTTTCAAACTCATTTGACCTTCCATTAAAAAAAAATGTAAAATCACGCGCTACAGCCGAAGTTTCTGTTTTTTGTTCTGCACATAGAAAACAAGCAATCTAATCATCCAAAAACGAAAGCTTGGCACATTATTTTTATAATACAATGGATATATACAAGGGGGTAATTATTTATAGATAAACTTCCATGAAAAATTCTATATTGTTTCCGTGAGCATGAACACAAGTGCTCAAGGTCGACCCTCACTTCTTCAATGCATAACTTTCCAATCACTTCTCTTTTTGAAAAACTTTTTAGGCATAAGAGGCAAGTATTTTTTTTTTGTATTTTCATTCTTTTAGTTTTTTTGTATGCTTCACCTACGACTAAACAGAAACAAAAAGGAAAAAAAAATCTACTTAGTGATGAAAGCAAACAAGCACACACGAGAATATCAACCCCACGCTGTTGCTCCGCGGCAACGGCGCCAGAAAAGAGCTTGATGGTTCCCAAGTGCAGGGAATCATCATAGCAATTCCCAATGGTGGAAGTGATAAGTATGGAGTGTCGAACCCACAAGGAGCTAAGGGTAAGATCAACATTCTCTCAAGTCCTATCTGCCACTGATATGACCTACGTACACCGAACGTTTGCTTCCAACTAGAAACGAGAAATAAAACTACATTGTGGGTATGAAGAGGATAACTTTGCATGATATCGGAGAGCTAAAATATAAAAGTAGGTGCTGTTATCATAAAGTTAGAATATATTACTAAATATTATAAATAGCGAGTGTGGAATAATGATGGATCGGTGTGCGGAATTGTCCTAGGAAATTGTTAACAAGATCGATAGTCATCATTGAAATTTCATATGAGGGAGAGGCATAAGCTAACATACTTTCTCTTCTTGGATCATATGCACTTATGATTGGAACTCTAGCAAGCATCCGCAACTACTAAAGATCATTAAGGTAAAACCCAACCATAGCATTAAAGCATCAAGTCCCCTTTATCACATACGCAACAATCCCCTTACTCGGGTTTACGCTTCTCCCACTCAAACAACCCACTATAAGCGAATCATGAACATATTGCAACACCCTACAGCGGGAATCCCTCACGCTTGTGCGACACAGAGGGCACCATAGGACATCACCAAAATAAAACATACAACTCATACCAATCTAGATCATCAATCAACCCAAAGACAAAGGATATCTACTCAAAACATCATAGGATGACAACACATCATTGGATCATAATATGTGTCGTAAAGCACCATGTTCAAGTAGGGATTACAACGGGGTGCGGGAGAGTGGACCGCGTAAAAGAGATGAGAATGGTGATGATGATGGTGATGTTGATGAAGACGATCACCGCGGCGATGATTCCCCTCTCGATGGCACTCCGGCGCCACCGTGAGAGAGGAGGAGAGGTTATCCCCCTTGTTCTCCCTCCTCCATGGCCTCCCCCTAGATGGGGAGAGATTCTCCCTCTGGTCCTTGGCCTTCATGGCGATGATGGCCCCTCCGGGATCCTCCTCCATGGCCTCCGGTGATGATGACCCCCTCCGACAGGGTGCCAGAGAGGGCCTAGATTGATTTCTCATGGTTACAGTGGCTTGCGGCGGCGGAACTTCCGATCTAGGTTATTTTCTGGACGTTTTTGTATTTATAGGAATTTTTGGCGTCGGTCTCACGTCCAGGGGGTCTCCGAGTCATCCACGAGATAAGGGCCCACGCCCAGGGGGTGGGCGCGCCCCCCATCCTCGTGGACAGCCTGGGACTCTTCTGGCCCAACTCTTTTACTACAAGGGCTTCTTTTGGTCCATAAAAAATCATCAAAAATTGGCACGTCAATTGGACTCCGTTTGGTATTCCTTTTCTGTAAAACTCAAAAACAAGGAAAAAACAGAAACTGGCACTGGGCTCTAGGTTAATAGGTTAGTCGCAAAAATCATATAAAATAGCATATAAATGTATATAAAACATCTAAGATGGATAATATAATAGCATGCATACTTCATAAATTATAGATATGTTGGAGACGTATCAGCAGTGCAGTAGCAGTAGTGGTAGCACTAGCAGCAAGCAGGAGCAACACGACGAGCGAGCGACGACAGAAGCAGCGGCGAGCACCGGTGTGCGCGGACGGTGGCAAAACGGCAGCAGGCGCGGGTGCATCGAGTGCGTGCGGGCGCGGCTAGGAGCGCGCGCTGTGGGGTTAGGGGCGCATGTGGGCGAGGCCTCGGCGCCCACAGAAAGCGGGGCAGGGGGAACGGTGAGCGCGGCCACAGTGAGCTTCAGGCGACGACGGAACGGATTGGATCGAGGGGGCGAAAAGGGGAATCGGACGAGGGCTCACTGCCGTTGCCGAGAAGAGGACCGGCGAGGCGTGGTGGAGCCGGCTCCAAGACGACGGCGGTGTGCCAGCGTCAGGCGTCGGCGCGGAAACTGTGTCGGGACGGAGAGGATCCGCCGCGGGAGAGCGAAGGAAGGGCGATGGGGGCGAAGTGGCTATGGTTCGGAGGGGGATTCACCGCGACGTTCTTATCCATCAGGAGGACCGCAGGATACCCGACACGACGACGACAACGGCGATGGTGGGAGTGGATGCTTGCCACGCCATGGCCCCTGTCTCCTCTTTGTACAGAGGAACAGAGGAACGGGAAAAGGCCGTGGCGGGCTTGGGCCGTGCTACTGTATCACTAGGATTCTAGTGCACAGTGTGCACTTAGCCCCTTTCCTTCTTCTAATTTTCTGCTCCTTTTTATTTAGCTTCATTTTTATTTTTATTTCAATAGCAATTGACTTATATTAAATATGAGACTTGGCCCAATAAATAACATGCAATATTTGGCACTGTTATAAAATGGTTGGGGTAATATTGGAAGTCATTTGATTTTTGAATAAATGCAAAAGAACTAAAGTGGATGTTTTAGTCACTCCTTTTGGGTGGTAACATTTGAATAAGCAAACAACTGACCTAGTTTTTCTCCACCATAATTAACTATGGATAATTTTCCAACACATGAACTTTTTTTTTAGTTTTGATAGTTGAAAATGTTTATAGTTTGACTTTATTTTAATTTTGAATTTTGAATTGGTTTTGAATCAACGTGAGATTACCAATAGTAACCGAGGTGACGTGGAATCATTAGTAGAGGATTACTGTAGCTTAATTATCCGGGCGTCACAGAGACGTGCTTTGTAATGGGCTCGATATTGCGTTGCTCAATCCCAGTGACCGAAAGGGACATGACACATATTGTATCATTGCTATTAAGGATAAAAATATGGGGTTTATTCATGTGTGATTTTACTTTGTCTACATGTCATCTTGCTTAAGGCGTTACTTCGTTCTTTATGAACTTAATACTCTAGATGCATGCTGGATAGTGGTCGATGTGTGGAGTAATAGTAGTAGATGCAGACATGAGTCGGTCTACTTGTCTCAGACGTGATGCATATATACATTTTCTTTTCTATCAATTGCCCAACAGTTATTATTTTACCCGTCGTATGCTATTTTCAAGAGAGAAGCCTCTAGTGAAAACTATGGCCCCTCGGTATACCTTTATCATATATAAAATCCTAAAAATACTTTGTTGCACTTTTTATTTATTTATTATTTTATCCGATCTATCTATCAATCACCATACAATTTAATCTCGCAAGTGACCGCCAAGGGATCGACAAACCATTGTACGCGTTGGGTGCAATAATTTGTTATTTGTGTTAAGGTACTGTTAACGAGGAATTGTGTGGTTCTCCTACTAGATTGATAATCTTGGTTCTTAACTGAGGGAAATACTTATCTCTACTGTACTGCATCATCCTCCCCTCTTCGAGGAAATCCCAACGCAGTTCACAAGTAGCAGGAAGAAATTATGACGCCGTTGCAGGGGAGACATGATCAACATATATCAAGTACACACACATAAACTTTCATTTCCTTGCATTTACATTATTTGCTATTTGCCTCTCGTTTTCATCTCCCCCACTTCTAAAACAATTTTACAAAAATACAAAAATATTTTCGTTTGCTTGTTTGCTATCTTTTCTTGTGTTGCGAGGTGCCTTCTATTTTCTTGCATATTTGGTTGCTAATAATCTATTTATATGGATCCTCATCCACTTGCTAATCTTTTTAAAAGATCTAATATGATGAACCAATTGCTAGTGAGTTGAATGCACTTGATTATCTCTATGAAGTTTTGCTTGAAAATCATGAATCTGAAAGTTATGATGAAGTGTTAGAAGAAAAATTTACAAAGGGATTCATGATAGCTCCTTGAATGAAAAGCATGATTGAAATGGATTTATTGTAAATTTTATTCATGTGAATTGTTTTAATGATATGCAAAACTACGAGCTTGGGGATGATAATTTTGTTATTTCCACTACTTATTGCAATGATCATGATTAGGGTGATGCTTCTTATGATCTTGAAAAAATTATTTAAGCCTCATGATGAATTTGTTATTGATAATAATGTTTGCAATAATATTGAAAGTGGGTTTGGAAGAGTGTCAATTTTAAGTAAAAATAATCCCACATATTTGGTGTGTGTTCAATCTTCTTTTTGATGAAAGCTGGTTCGGAGAGGTGATGACTTTAGTTGATGTTAATCCCACTGTTTTGGAAGATTATAAAACTTTTATGCATGTGGATCACGAAGAGAAAAAAATATATGATAGTATATTGTTGAATTTGATTATGATACTACATGTAATTATTATGAGAGGGGAAATATTGTTGTAGAAATTTTCATGTTACTAAATTACCTCAAATTATATTGAGATTGTCAATGATTTGTTCTTTTTTCCTTGCATATGCTCGATATTGCTTTTCTTGATGATTTGTTTTCCTACAAAATTCCTATGCATAGGAAGTATGTTAGACTTAAATGTGTTTGTCACATGTTTTATGGTGCTCTCTCTTTGCTTCAATTCCTATCTTTCATGTGAGCATCATTAATATCCCAAGCCTATTTTATTGGTTATAAAGAAAGAGCTTGTTGGGAGACAACCCTATATTTATCATTGAATTTTTCGTTTCTTTTTCTATTTTTCAATAAGCACACAATTATGCCTCTATTTTGGATGTATTTTTTTTGTTTTAAGTAGTGTTTGTGCCAAGCGAAGCCTTTGGGATGATTTGGTTGATAGTTGATTTGATTCTGTGCAAAAACAGAAACTTTTATGTCCAGTAGCAGAATTGTCTGTAGTTGCTGGAGCGTGAACACTTTCTGAAACTTTTTGATGGATCTATGGATTGTATCGGGGGGTATAAGCCACTGTAAAGTTATAATACAACATATATAATGTAATAACAAAATATGAATGTGTTTGCAACAATACTTAAATAAATATGAGTATTTTATACTAATGGATCGTTGAGTTTTGTGTGATTAAGGTTTTCAAGTTTTGGGTGTGATCATGATGGATGAAGGAATACGAAGTGTCAAAAGACTAAGCTTGGGGATGCCCATGGCACCGCAAGGCAATATTCAAGGAGAACCAAGCAACTAAGCTTGGGGATGCCTCGGAAGGCATCCCCTCTTTCTTCTAACGACCATCGATAATTTTACTTGGGACTATATTTTTATTCATCACATATCATGAGTTTTTCTTGGAGCATCTTGTATTATATGAATGTTTGCTTGTTTTGCTTTTTAGTTTGTCACAATCATCCTTGCTGGACACACCTATTTGAGAGTACCATAATGATATCATGATTTGTTAGGATTGCTCTATACGCTTCACTTAATTTTTTTTGAGCTATGGAATTGCTCTAGTACTTCACTTACATCTTTTTGAGCATGTTGGAGCTATTATTTTAAAGAAATATGCTCTCATGCTTCACTTAGATCATTTTGAGAGTTAGTATAATTTTTAGAGAAATATCCTCTCATGCTTCACTTATATTATTTTGAGAGATGAAATTTTGATGAAATATGTGCTCTCGCACTTAACTTAAATTTATTTGAGAGCTTGTTATTAGCAATGGTAATATGCTTTTAAGTAATTTTGTCCCAAAGTGATAGATATTGAAGAGGGATATAATAAAAACTTTCAAGAAGATCATTGCATATTAAACTTCATTCCTTACAATAGTTTTGCGATATGGAGATAGTGGTATGTGAGTCATGTTGGTGAGTAATTATGCTTTAATATGAATATTGGTGTTAAGGTTTGTGATTCCCTATGCATGCACATAAATTCAACAGTTATGCAATGAAGTTATATCTTACTTGTGGTGCATTATTCGGTGTTAGTTATGTTTAATGTTCTTTTATGATGGTTTTCGTTTCATGGTTGGTCGCTTCTCAATCTATTTGCTAGCTTCCGTTTGTACTAAGCGGGAATATTGCTTGTGCATCCAGCTCCTAAAGCCCAAGTTATGCCAAATGAGTTCACCATACGCACCTATATGCGGTATTTCCATGCTGTTCCAAGTAAATTTGTATATGCCAACTTTAAATTTTCCAAATAAATTTCTCTTTTGTGTGCTCGTACCGCTCATGAAGCGGTAGGGGTGGCCGATATTTTCCATGCTAGGTATGTTATTCTCAAGATGAGTGTTTATTCACTTGTCATTGCACGAGAGTGTGGTGGTAATAGCGATGCCTAGTCCCGAAATGCAAAAAATACTACAATAAATTCCTTGGTGTGTGGTGGTATCGAAGGCCTCCGTGGATACGGCTAGCCATGGTTTGTGAAAGAATGGTGGAAAGGAAATAAACTTTATTTTATGTTTGGGAACTGCCTATGATTTATCTAGCATGGAAGATGTCGGGGAAACTGATCGCCCACGAACACCTATGGGACCGGAGCCCCTTTTCGGTACGGCAAGGGGGCGGAGGATGCACGAAGAGCAGATCGAGGCGTGCACGCGAGCAGTTTACCCAGGTTCGGGCCGCATGGATGCGTAAAACCCTACTCCTGCCTTGGTTTGTATTGTGTTCTTGGCTCGGGAGCGAGAAGAGCTACAGTGCTTATCGCTGGCCACACCGAGCGTGAGAGTGATCAAAGATCGGAACCCCCTCTACGTTGCGCATGGGCCTCCTTTTATAGGTCAAAGGGGTCACCGACAGGTGGCAACATAGATGGGGGTAAAAAAGTAAAAACAGTGGTAGTTGGAATAGTGTATGTATAGTGCTCTATACCTAACCCTGACGGCAGGGGACGAGGGCATCAAATGCCCGTCGCCGTCGCCCCAAATAGTGCAAAAAGAGTCCGTCAGGGTGTCTCCGTTCGCCACGATGGTGGCCTCGTCATCGCAGCTCGCCACCGTGTACCCCAGGCTGCACAGCCTTCCGCCACGTGTGCCTGGAAGGGCCCCAGGGCGATGCGTGGGCGGATGAGCTGGAGCGCGGGTACCTAGTGGAAGTTTGCCGCGGCAAGCGCCTTGCCGCGGCCGCCATCTTGCCACGCCCGGGAGCTTGTCGCTCTCCGGGCCTTGCCGGGACGCGTGGCGCGTCGCGGCAAGTCTCTTGAAAATGCCACGTTCGGCCTTCCCGGCAAGCTCCTCTTGCCAGGGTCTTGTGCAAAAGAAGTGGTCTTGAGCCTGGGGCAGCCTTCCCGGCAAGCTCCTCTTGCCTGGGCCTTGTCTCTTTAACTTGAATACTTTGTCCTAGAATGGCTCCAAAGGAAACACAGTGGGCCTTGGCGGACGCGCAGCAAGCCCCGCCACGGGATGCTGCGACTACCCGTGCACAAGTTCGGGATACTAAGGTACCCCTACTTTAGTACACCGATAGGAGCCCCCGGGCCTGGGCCACACACGGTGCCGAGCGCTGTTGGGCCAGGCCCAAAACAGTGCACGGGCACACGCGGCCCACGGCGCGCCGTATCCCACTCCGTATCCACCGCGCCCCTCCCCAACGGCACGCGTCAATCGCAGCGTCGTGGGAGAGATCGTGGCTTGTTTCTTTAATGGGGAAAATGCGGAACGTCCCCTCCTCCCCCTTAAAAGCAGGGGAAACAGGGGCAGTTCTTTCCATTCGCCCGCTGCTTCTTCAACCTCCAGAAACCCCCGCCGCTCCCCTCCTCCTGAGGATCGAAAGAGAGCAGCGCTCCGCCCCCGTCCGCCTCCGCCAACACCTCCAGCGCCGTCGGCTTCCCTCGCCGTCCCTGCCATGGCCCCGAAGAGCGACAAGGCGAAGGCCGCGAAGACTGCCAAGGCGCTGCGGCTAGCATCAATTTGGAAGAAGATGGCGGTCTTTCCGCCACAGCTGAGCGCGGAGGAGCTGAAGGAAAACTTCTATCTCTTCTGGTCGAGGGAGACCAAAGCGCACCCACGCACCAAGGTACTCCCCGCCGTGGCCTACGACATGTTCCCGGGCGGATATGCCTTTTTTGCTATGTTCTTCTATTGCGGACTCTGCCCGCCATATTCTGAATTCTTCTGGGATATCATGAATACCTACGGGTTTCATCTTCTTGACTTCACCCCAAACGCTGTCTTGACCATGGCCGTTTTCGCACATCTGTGCGAAAACTTCGTCGGAGTTTACCCCAATGTAGCCCTCTTCCGCCATTACTTCATTCCTCGAGTTGAGTCTGGGTCTCCTCTGTCCGGCAGGATCTCTTGGATCTTTAGGCTTCATAAGAAAGAGGCTTACTTGACGGGGGAGCTCCGCGGCAAGTGGGATGAGTGGAGGGCCAACTGGTGCTGGATCATGGAGGACGACCCACAGTAGTTCACTTCTCGGTGCCAAGTTGCAGTAGTGCGCGGCAATGATTGGAGTGACCTGGCTCCTGAGGACGACAAGCTGAAGATAGCCACCACTAGGATTCTTCGCCTCCGGCAAGCCAAGCTCACTGTAGGTGCCGTCGGGGCAGACTTCCTTCGCCGCCGCATCGCTCCCTTGCAGGAGAGGAAAAGGCCTGCTTGGGAGTTTGATAACGCGACAGACATCATGAGGTTGCGCTCGGGCCTCAACTATAATTTCACTATCATGGAACTCAACGGGATGCTCCGAGCACTATTCAAGTACGACCCCAAACATCCAGAGTGGTTCGCGCTGCCGCGGGGCGTAGTTCCGCTATGCAACAATTCGTCGCTCAGCGCTATCCGCGTGGCGATGCCGTGGTGTGACTCCCATGGGATTGACCCCACTTGGCGGGAGCCTTCTGACGAAGCCGTGCAAACGTTCTTCGACAACCTGGTGGAGCAACCAGTCAAGCCCGACGAGAAGAGGGGCCTCACCCGTGACACCACCGATGAGGAGATGGTGTATATTGCCACCAGGTTGGAGGAGGCAGCTGCAGCCAGGGCCGCGGGCGAATTTGGATATACTGTGGAAGAGGCGGACGCAGCGGAGGCGGTAAGTTTGGCCGAGGAGGAAGAGTTCCTAAAAGTAGCAAAGCTTGCCGGGCAACCTGCTGGGACAAGCGAAGCCGCCGAGCAAGGCACAGAGTCGAGTGGGCCCGCCGAGCAGGGCGTCGGATCAAGCGATCCTGCCGAAGACTCAGGCGGGTCGCTGAACCTCGACTCCTCTTCTTCGTCCTCGGGGAGCTCACCACCACCACCAAGTCCTTCGGTTGCGCCGAAAAAGCGCCTTCGCAAGGCTGCAGACGCGACGGTGCGGCAGACGAGTCAGCAGCCGCAGCGCCGCCCGACACGCACCACCACGACGAGCAAGGCCGCCAAGAGAGGGCCTCGCGCTTCAGCAGCGGCTGGAGGAGGGTCTTCCCGGGCCGGGGCCAACGCTCCTGCTGCCCCTCGGGCCTCTGCGACAACCGGAGCGGGGTCTTCTCAGACCACCGTTCCTGCTCCCGCCAAGCGGCCGAGGGAGCCTACTCCTCCAGCTCCTCGCGCCGGGACGCGTGAGGCGGACTTTGATTTTTCCGTGCTCAGTTCCGATGAGGATGAGGAAGAGTAAGTACTGGCAACTTCTTGTTTCCTTTGATTTTTGTTGCTCTTGTTTTGAATTTCCTTTGCCTGATTCTGATTTGGTCTGTCCTCCAGGACCCTGGCCTAGAGGGCGGCGAAGAGGGCCAAGATCCCGGTGGTCGATCTTGAGGATGAGCCCGTCGCCGCAGCAGGGGATGCGCCTGCGACAAGCTTGCCGGACCAGGCAACTGCTCCTCAGAGCAGCCCCCAGCACAGCCCCCAGCGTGAGTCTTCTGTCTATTCTTCACTCGTCGGGCGCGCGAGCGCGGGCTTCTTAGCCTTGTTGACGCTTTGTTTGTTTTGTTGACTTGCGCAGAAGCAGAGCAGCAGCCTCAGGAGCGCCAAGAGGTTGCTCCCGACGAGCCGCACGTCTCGACCTCTTCACCAAGGAGGAGCCCCCCGGCGAGGGAGGATACTCCGCCAAGGGCGAGCACCCCGCCAAGGGCGAACACTCCACCAAGGGAAGGCACCCCGCCAAGGGAAGGCGTAAGCAGCCCTCCGCCGGCGGGAGCTACCACCACGCCGCTGAGGGAGAACTCCCCGGCAAGGAACCCCATCGAAGAGGAGGTCCGCGCAGGTAAAATCTTTGGACTTTTCTTTTTCTGAATTTCTCTTTTTGGATATTTGCTTGACTATTTTCCTTCTTCTTTTTCTTCTGTCAGATCCGTCCGTCGCAGAGCCGATGGAGATAGAGGCCATCACCGAGGAGGGCGCGCATGACAAAACTGGCGACGTCGTAGCCGATGAAGGGGTGGCCGGTGCTAACGAGCCTACCGTCGACGAGACTGCCGAGGCTGCTGGCGTGGCAGCTGAGGGGGAATCCGGCACTCGCACTGACGGCCCCGAGGCCGCAGGAGCGTTAGACGCTGCGCCGGCTAACGACCCCTCTGCTGCCGCGGCTGAGCTCGGTGTCTATCTGGAGGCTGGCAATGGAGTCTTCATCCAGCTCCCGTGGGCGTCTACGTCAAGGGCGCCCGCGGAGGGAGAGGTCTTCGACGGGGAAGTCCTCGCCTCCGTCGGGCTGAAGTTCGTCGACGCGCCCGGCAGCAGTAGCGAGCCCGAGGAGGAGCGGCTTCTGCCGAGGCTTCTGGCCCTGTACCGCGCCAGACAGGCCAAGTTGGAGTCCCGAGAGGCTCTGGCCGCCAAGGCGGGCACTGACTTAGAGAAGCGCGCCGAAGAGCTCCGGGCCGCCAACCAAGCAGCCCTCCGATCCTTGGCGGAGGAGCGGGAGGAGCTCGCCGAGGCGCATCAGGTGTTCATCCTTGAGAAGGCCGAAGCAGAGGAGCAGCAACGGCTCGCCACCGAGGAGTTGTTCCGGCGAGAAGGCGAACTAACGCAGCGGAAGGTCGACCTCGACAGCCACGAGGACGACCTTGCCGCGCGCGAACAGTCTCTTGGCAGGGCTCTGCAGGAGGCGAAGGACGCTGCTGCAACTGCTGAGACCGCCAAGAGAGACTTGGAGGAGAGGGTGGCACAACTGGAGGTCCACTTGAAGACGAGGAAAGAGAAGGTTGCTGCACTTGCGTCGAAGAGGGAGAAGGACGCCCACAGTCACTCCGAGCTGCAGGTCCGCCTCTCCGACAAGGGCAAAGAGCTTGCCGTCGCCAAGGACTCCATCGCCGATCTGGAGTTGAAACTTTCCACCCTCACCGCATCGCTCGACGACGCCAGAGAGCAGGAGACGAAGCTGAAGGAGGATCTCAGGGACGAGAGGGCGCTACTGGAGAGTGCCGCTATCTCCCAAAACAACTTCAGGCTGACGGTCGAGCAATGGACCGAGGGGCTTGTCGCCGCCGCCGCTGATATTGACCAGGAGTTGGCGGGGCTGGGGACGGAGCACCTCGGGTACTCCACCGACGAGAATCTCCCCCACAGCGCCAAGCTAAGAATGTTCTTCAGGGGAGTGGCGCCGGCCCTCCAGCAGCTCCGGGAAAGGATCCCCACGCAGCTAGCGAACGAGGCGCGCAGGATCTGCACGGGCGTCTTGGAGAAGGTGCTGATGAAGATAGTCTTCCGCAACCCGAGACTCAACCTCAACAACGTCCTCAGGACCTTGCTGCCCGACACCGACCAGGAGACGCTCAAGGCCCTTGTCGCACCTATCGTGGCCAAGGTGGGCAAGATCAAGAGAGTCGAAGGCGACCGTGCAGATTAGGCTATATTTCCTTCTATTTCCTTTGTCGCTGCCAATCATGTTATGAACAATAGTCTATTAGAACAGCGACAAGTCATTTTGTAACATAACTTTATTTTGGGTAGTTAATGCAGTGTTATTTCCTTTACTTGACTTCTTCGCTTTGTATGCTTTTACCCTACGCTTTTAGGGAACTTGCCGGCGAAGGGACCCCTGCCGCGAGCGCTGAGTGCGGAACTTCAGCAGCCTGCTGGCAGTGCCGTTGCCGACAAGAAACCTCATCGCAGCTAGTCGCAACACACTTATATTTTTGAGCAAACTCGAAAACAAAGTAAGGGCGCGACATTTGTCGCAGCACGCTTAAGCCGTTGAGCATGCTCGAAACAAAATAAGGGCGCGGCTAGCCACGAGTTGGTTCCTCCGCGCATAGGTTTTCCATACAAAGTGCGGCCGTTCAAGGAAAATAACTTCAAAATTTGAAAATTTGATTGCTCAAACTTTGGCAACTTAGCTTTTGTATTGTCTGCTTCCCAACAAGGCGAGGCTTTCTTGAACGACACTTGGTTCATACCACTGTCTCCTTCCCCCCGGCAAACTTGTGCGCGAGGAAGACTTCTTCTGTTTGAGAGAAAAGAAAAGGGAGGAAACATATACATGGAGCCTTGCGGCTCGTTATTGCTTACCGGGGATGCGTGCTGCACAAGGTGTCATCTAGTATATGAAAGAAAATCAAAGAGGCATGAAACGACAAGCTGTGCGAGGCACATAAGTTTTACTGATGCACGGGGTCTGCGCCCGGCTTTGTACAAAGGTTTACATGCAACAGCGGCAAGACTTGTACAAAAAAGGTGGTTGCCGGAGCGGGTCACGGCAACCGCGCCTTATGGGTAAAACTTGCGAAGGTGCTCAATGTTCCAGGAGTTGCTCACCGGTAAGCCCTCTTCGGTCTCAAGGAGGACAGCGCCGGGCCTTGTGACTTGTCTCACCCGATAAGGGCCTTCCCACTTCGGCGTCAACTTGTTGGAATTCTTGGCGGACTGAACGCGCCGAAGAACAATGTCGCCTTCCTCGAGATTTCTGGCTTTAACTTTGCGGCTATGGTAGCGGCGCAAAGCTTGCTGGTATCGAGCAGCTCGTACAGCAGCCTGAAGACGGGCCTCCTCAAGGAGCAGTGCGTCATCTTGCCGCATCTGCTCTTGCTCGAGCTCATCGTAAGCGAGCACTCGAGGCGACCCGTATACGTGTGCCGTGGGGAGAACTGCCTCTGCTCCATAGACAAGAGCAAAGGGTGTTTGTCCAGTGGCTCGATTTGGCGTCGTTCTGATCGACCAAAGAACCACTGGCAGTTCCTCGATCCAGTTTCTTCCGCACTTGCGCAGCCTGTCGAAAGTTCTTGTCTTGAGCCCGCGCAGCACTTCAGCGTTTGCCCTCTCCGCTTGACCGTTGCTTCTCGGGTGAGCAACAGAAGCGAAGCAGACCTTGGCGCCAAGATCTTGGACGTATTGCATGAAGGTGCGACTAGTGAATTGTGTGCCGTTGTCGGTGACGATCCTGTTAGGGATCCCGAAATGGCAAACAACCGACCTGAAGAACTTGACTGCTGACTGTGTGGTCACCTTCCTCACTGGTTCCACTTCTGGCCACTTTGTGAACTTGTCGATGGCGACGTACAAGAACTCAAAGCCCCCGGCTGCGTGGGGAAAGGGGCCGAGGATGTCGAGCCCCCAGACCGAAAATGGCCAGGACAAAGGGATCGTCTGGAGAGCTTGAGCTGGTTGGTGTATCTGTTTCGAATGGAACTGGCACGCTTCACACTTGGTTACTTGTGCAGTTGCATCTTGGAGGGCTGTCGGCCAAAAGAAACCTTGCCGGAAAGCTTTTCCGACAAGTGCTCTCGCGCCAATGTGGTGACCACATATGCCTCCATGTATCTCTGCCAACAGCTTCTGTCCATCTTCCTGGGGAATACACTTCAATTTCACACCGTTGAGTCTTCTTCTGCACAGTGCGTTGTCGACGAACTGGTACATACTTGACTGCCGGGTTACTTTTTCCGCTTCTTCTTGATCTTCGGGAAGTTCACCTGTTTGGAGAAAATGGATGATCTGCTGCGCCCATGCTGGAGCTTGTGGCTCGACAACAAGGGCTAAAGACACATCTGCCGCTGCGGGAACACCTGCTTCTATGGCGAGAACATGTGTCTCGGCCGGAGCTTGATGTTCCCCGGCAAGCTTGCCGGAGCAAAGCTTGTCGGGAGCGTCTGCTTCGACTGTACAAACCCTAGGGCTTGCAGGAGCAGATTGCTCCTCAGCATTTTTGGTGTTGATCTTGGGGACTTTCTTGGCGGTGGCTTATGGAAGCTCAGCCGGAAAGTAGTCGCCAGAGACCAACTTCCTCTTCTTGCTCTGTTCAGTTGATGGTGCTACTGATGGTTGAGTTAGCTTGAGCACAAAGATTCCTGGTTCCACATGTAGCTTTAGTGCGGGACACCTTGACAGGCCATCTGCGATGTCATTCTGAGTTCTTGGAATGTGCTCCATCTGTAGGCCTTCAAAGTGTTCTTCAAGTTTTCTCACCTCGTCGACGTAAACTTCCATCAACGAACTCTAGTAGTTCTTGTTTACTTGGCGGATGACAAGCTGCGAGTCCCCCCTCACAATCATCTTCTTGATCCCAAGGTCTGCTGCGATCCTGAGACCGGCAAGCAAACCCTCATATTCTGCAGTATTGTTTGTTGCTTGCTCCTTGGGAAAGTGCATCTGGACCAGGTACTTGAGGTGCTCTCCGGTGGGTGCGACAAGCAGCACACCGGCACCGGCGCCTTGCAGCGAGAAGGCACCATCAAAGTACATTATCCATTCTTTGCTTGCTTCCTTGATGGGGATGCTCGTCTCTGGAATCCCTTCGTTCGGCATTGGTGTCCACTCTGCTATAAATTCCGATAATGCTCTGCTCTGAATAGTTGAAGTACTTTCAAACTTGAGGCCAAAGCTTGACAGCTCCAGTGCCCACTCGACAATCCTGCCTGTTGCTTCTGGATTTTGCAGTATCCTCTTCAGCGGAAAGCGAGTGACCACTGTTATCTCATGTGCTTGGAAGTAATGGCGCAGCTTTCTCGAGGCCATGAGGAGGCCGAAAAGCAGCTTCTGCACCCCAGAGTATCTTGACCTAGCCCCCTGGAGAAGAGAGCTAACAAAATAAACTGGGCGCTGCACCATCTTCTTTCGCACCTCTTCTTGCATCTGCGCAGACCCATCCTCGTCGGGGCCAGAGCTTGTCGGGGAAGCCCCCTGCTTGTCGCTGGACGTGCTTGCCGGGGCTGTGGGTTCCTCATCTGCTTCCCTTTCCGCTACCAACGCAGCACTAACCACTTGATTGGTTGCTGCTAAGTACAACAGCAACTTCTCTCGGGGCTTAGGTGCGACAAGTATTGGAGTGGAGGACAGGTACCTCTTCAAGTCTTGTAGCGCTGCGTCCGCCTCCGGAGTCCATTTCATTGGACCTCCCTTTTTCAAAATTTTGAAAAACGGCAGGGCGCATTCTGCGGACTTAGAAATGAACCCGCTGAGAGCAGCCACGCAGCCTGCAAGCCTTCGCACATCCTTGACGCGCTTCGGAGCTTCAATCTGCTCGATGGCTTTGATCTTGTCGGGATTGGCTTCAATCCCCCTCTGGGACACAAAGAACCTGAGAAGCTTGCCGGAGGGGACTCCGAACACGCATTTCTTGGGGTTAAGATTGAGTTGTATCTTGCGCAGATTCGCAAAGGTCTCATCTAGATCTTGAATCAGAGTATCCTTGTCCTTGCTCTTGACCACTATATCATCCATGTAAGCTTCTACATTCCTGTGTATCTATGGCTCAAAAGCAGTGTGGGCTACCCTCGCAAATGTTGAACCGGCATTCTACAATCCAAAGGGCATGCGTATGAAGCAGTAAGTGCCACATGGAGTAATGAACGCGGTCTTCTCTTCATCTTCTTCAGCCATGAATATCTGGTGGTATCCCGAATAGGCATCAAGAAAAGAAAGCAACTCACATCCAGCCGTGGAGTCAACGATCTGGTCAATGCGCGGCAAGGGAAATGGATCTTTGGGACAAGCTTTATTTCCATCGGTGAAGTCTATACAAAGCCTCCACTTCCCATTTGCCTTGAGCATGACAACAGGGTTGGCCAACCACGTGGGATGAAGTACACCTCTGACAAGGCCTGCCGCTTCCAGCTTCTTGATTTCTTCAGTAATAAACTCTTGGCGCTCCACCGCTTGCTTTCTAACCTTCTGTTTGACGGGCCGCGCGTGAGGACAAACGGCAAGCTTGTGCTCAATCACTTTCCTGGGAACACCGAGGATATCAGACGGTTGCCATGCAAACACGTCAACATTCGCCCACAGGAAAGCAACAAGCACGCTTTCCTATTTAGGATCAAGCGTAGCACTGATGGTGAAAGTACCACCAGTGCCGTCCTCCTTGGCGGACACCTTCTTGGTTGCGGGTGGAGCTGCCATTGCCTTCTTGCACTTGCCGGTGGAGCTCGATGGTGCGTCCTCGACGGCAGCGCAGCGCTCCGAGGAGGTGCGTTTGCCGGAGTGGGCCCTAGAGATCTTGCCGAACTTGGTCTTGTTCTTCCCCCCGGGAGCTTCAGCGGCAAGTGTCTTGCTATCTGTTGCGGCTGCTGCGTCCCGGTAAACCTTGTCGGCACAGATAAGCGCGTCCTTCTTGTCGCCGGGGACAGAGATGACGCTTATCGGGCCTGGCATCTTGAGCATGTTGTAGGCATAATGAGAGGCTGCCATGAACTTGGCGAGCGCTGGACGGCCAAGTATCCCATTGTAAGGCAATGGGATATCGGCAACGTCAAAGGTGATCCTCTCAGTCCTGAAGTTCAGCTCTCCGCCAAAAGTCACTGGCAGTGTGATTTTCCCCTTCGGCTTGCTCCTTCCCGGGTTGATCCCTTGGAATGTGCCGGTTTCCTCGAGCTCGCTGTCGGGGATCTGTAGTTTCCGGACTACAGTAGAAGAGATCAGGTTCAGGCCGCCCCCGCCATCCACCAGCATCTTGGTAACCTTGAGGTTGCGGATGGTTGGTGAAATTAACATCGGCAAACACCCGACCGCAGTTGTGCGGTCAGGGTGATCCTCAATGTCGAAGATGATGGGCGTGCTGTACCACTTCAGAAGTTTACGCGACTCGATGGGTGGCCCTGCTGCGTTAACTCCCCGCACCCATTGTTTGAGTTGGCGGTGGGAAGTATGCAGAGAGGCACCTCCATCGACGCACAATACTTCTGTGGCCTTCTGGAACTCCTGCTCGCTGTTTTCTCCGTCCTCCATGTCTTCGTCGTCATCTTCGTCTTCGTCCTTGTCGCGGCCGCGGGGAGGTCTGTCTCCTTGCCGCTGCTTGGCCTTGTCGCGGCGTCCTCCCCGCCCATTGAATGGCCGCTTCTTGCCGGACTCTCCACCACCTCCCTGGGCCTTCTCCTTGTTGCGTCGCTCGTACTCAGCTTTTTGCTGCTCGACGAGGTACTCGACCCTTTTGCAGTTCTGGAGGTCATGGCCCTTGGTGCGGTGGATCTTGCAGTACTGCTTGTCGGAGCCGTCCTGCTTGTCGGCGGCCGCCATAGCGGCAGCTTCCTTGCCGGAGCCACCGGCCTGGGCTTTCTTGGCGCCAGCCTCGTTGCCGGACTGCTCGACGACCAGTACTTCTTTACTCTTCTTTTTCTTGTTGTTCCGCCGCCGGTTCTTCCTTGCCGGGGCGGCATCCTCACTATCTGTCCCCCCTGCTCTAGTATCCTCTCCGGGGAGTCTCCTCCCCTCCTCAGCGCGTGCGCACTTGTCGGCTAGGGCATAAAGCTCACTGACGTCTCGGATCTTGCACATCGCCATTTCCTCCCTCATCCTGCGGTTACGCACATTCTGGTGGAATGCGCTAATAACCGCGGCAGGGTGGACATCTGGGATGTTGTGCTGGACGTGGCTGAATCTTTGGATATACTTTCGCAGGGACTCCCCTTCCTTCTGGGCGAGTATATGAAGATCACTCTCCTGGCCATGGGGCTTGTGGCCGCCCGTGAAGGCGCCGACAAACTGATGGCACAGGTCGGCCCAAGAAGAAATGGAGTTTTCCGGCAAGTGCATGAGCCAAGATCTGACGTTTGGCTTGAGCACGAGCGGGAAGTAGTTTGCTAGTATCTTCTCGTCTCGTCCCCCGGCAGCCTGCACCGTGATGGTGTAGATGCTGAGGAACTCTGACGGATGAGTCTTGCCGTCGTACTTCTCAGGTACGTCAGGCATGAAGTTTTTCATGCTGGGCCACTGGACTTGCCGCAGCTCACGGGTGAACGCAGGACAACCCGCCGCGTACGGCAAGTCGCCTGGCTCCCCGGGCGCGTGCATATCGACAGCGGGCCCAGCGCGCTAGTCGGATTGTCGCCGCACTTCTCTCCGACGCTCGATGCGAGTTCGAGCGTCTTCTTGTCGTCTGTCGTCAAGGACTTGGCGTTGATCGCGGCGAGCTCGTGGATCCGACGACGCCGTGGAGTCGTCTTCGATGTTGATCCGGCGAGTCGGCGATTTCGGCCTTCGAGGCGGGGAGTGCATGGTAGTTGCACCCCCGGCGGTCTTGTCTCCATCAGCCCGCGCCTGGCTAACTTGCCGCGGCCGCGACGTCGTCGGCTACTGCGGCGTGTCGTTGTTGGCGAAGGCGATGAGGCTCTGGATGGTGGCCCTCCAGTCTTCGGCCTTGTCCGCCGCTGGAGGGAAGTCGAGGAGCAGTTGAGCTCGAGCTAGGGCTTCTGCTGGAGTGGAGGGGAGCGGTGGCGAGCGGTGCGAGGAGCGAGATATGCTCGGACTTCTAACTGCGTTAGAAGGAGCAGGGTCTCGTCCTGGCGACCGCGCCTTGCTCGTGCCAGCACGCTGGCCTTGAGCGTCCCGCGACCCGCCAATTTGACCTTGTCCCAATAAGCGTATGGTACCTTGTGTACCACGTCGCTGCCGGTCCGGCACCTCCTGAGAGGGGCGCGGTGCGTGCACGGACGTCGAGGTCTTGGAATGCGCCCGGTCGCCCGTCTTGTCCTTGGACTTGGCGGCGCCGTGAGTCTCCTCGCCGGCGTCCGCCCTTCTGCCAGCGTCTACCCCGCCGACCATTGGACCCGGTGGCGGCGGGATCGACGCGGACGGGCCTCTTACCTCCGAAGCCTTCTTCTTCGGCGGCATGTCGACGAAGTCGATGAAGTTGATGAAGTTGCTGAAGTTGCTGAAGTTTTCGCCCGTGTGAACGCCGGATCAGGTTCACACAACCTCGACGCGCCCCTACCTGGCGCGCCAAAGATGTCGGGGAAACTGATCGCCCACGAACACCTATGGGACCGGAGCCCCTTTTCGGTACGGCAAGGGGGCGGAGGATGCACGAAGAGCAGATCGAGGCGTGCACGCGAGCAGTTTACCCAGGTTCGGGCCGCACAGATGCGTAAAACCCTACTCCGGCCTTGGTTTGTATTGCGTTCTTGGCTCGGGAGCGAGAAGAGCTACAGTGCTTATCGCTGGCCACACCGAGCGTGAGAGTGATCAAAGATCGGAACCCCCTCTACGTTGCGCATGGGCCTCCTTTTATAGGTCAAAGGGGTCACCGACAGGTGGCAACACAGATGGGGGTAAAAAAGTAAAAACAGTGGTAGTTGGAATAGTGTATGTATAGTGCTCTATACCTAACCCTGACGGCAGGGGACAAGGGCATTAAATGCCCGTCGCCGTCGCCCCAAATAGTGCAAAAAGATTCCGTCAGGGCGTCTCCGTTCGCCACGATGGTGGCCTCGTCATCGCAGCTCGCCACCGTGTACCCCAGGCTGCATAGCCTTCCGCCACGGGTGCCTGGAAGGGCCCCAGGGCGACGCGTGGGCGGATGAGCTGGAGCGCGGGTACCTAGTGGAAGTTTGCCGCGACAAGCGCCTTGCCGCGGCCGCCATCTTGCCGCGCCCGGGAGCTTGTCGCTCTCCGGGCCTTGCCGGGACGCGTGGCTCGTCGCGGCAAGTCTCTTGAACATGCCACGTTCGGCCTTCCCGGCAAGCTCCTCTTGCCAGGGTCCTGTGCAAAAGAAGTGGTCTTGAGCCTGGGGCGGCCTTCCCGACAAGCTCCTCTTGCCGGGGCCTTGTCTCTTTAACTTGAATACTTTGTCCTAGAATGGCTCCAAAGGAAACACAATGGGCCTTGGCGGACGCGCGGCAAGCCCTGCCACGGGACGCTGCGACTGCCCGTGCACAAGTTCGGGATACTAAGGTACCCCTACTTTAGTACACCGACAAAAGATATTGGGAATTCTTGGTCATTTTCGTTGATAGGAAAAGCATGCCTCTCAAAACAATTTTATCCCTCAATTTAAGCTTTGAGCTTTCGCACCTCTACAAATCTCTGCTTCCCACTGCGAAGGGCCTATCTATTTAATTTTATGAAATTTTTATTTTTCTTGTGTCTTTGTCTTCTCTTATAAAGCACCAACTAGGAAGCACTATTATCATACTTGAGCATTGGATGTAGCTAATATTTGGATGTGTTTCATGAATGGATCAATGATTGAGCATAATGGGCTAGGAATAGCTTTCTTTAGCATTGATATTTTGAAAGACATGGTTGCTTGTTGATATGCTTGAGTATTAAGGTCTTCATGTCAAATTATGGACTATTGCTTTGAATCATCTAAAAGTACAAATGTCCATGCTATACAAAGAACAAGAAAATATGATGAATATGCTAGGCAGCATTCCACATCAAAAATTCTGTTTTTATTACTTAGCTACTCGAGGAAAGCAGAAATTAAGCTTGGGGATGTTGATACGTCTCCAACGTATCTCTAATTTTTGATTGTTCCATGTTGTTGTAGTATCAATCTTGGATGTTTTACATACATTTTCTAGCAACTTTATATCATTTTTTGGACTAACCTATTGACATAGTGCCTAGTGCCAGTTGCTATTTTATGTTTGTTCTTCACTTTGCAGAATATCAATATCAAACGAAGTACAAATGAAACAAAAAAATTTAGAGATTTTTTTCTGGACAGAAGACACCCACGGAGCCAAGAGACCACATGGGAGGAGGCTCTTGGGGCCCACTAGGCACCAGGACACACCAGGGAGCCCAGGCGTGCCCTTGTGGTAGTGGAGCCCATGTGCATCCTTTCCATGGACCTCTGGCTCTATAAATACCACAATATTCCAGAAACCCTAGGGGAGTCGACGAAATACTTTTCCAGCCGCCGCAAGTTCTAGAACCACAAGATGCAATCTATAGGCCTTTTCCTCTCTTTTTGATCTTAAATACAATGTTCTCTTCGATGTTATTGGAGATCTATTTGATGTAACTATTTTTTGCAGTGTGTTTCCTGGGATCCGATGAATTGTGAGTTTATGATTAGATCTATCCATACATGATTATTACAGCCTTGTACTTCTTTGATATTTCGGTTTGGTTTGGCCAACTAGATTGATTTATCTTGTTGTGGGAAGATGTGCTTTGTAATGGGTTCGATCTTGCGGTGCTCAATCTCAGTGAAAGAAGGTGACATGACAGGCATGTATCGTTGCTATTAAGGATAACAATATGTGATCTATCCCTACATGAATAGATCTTGTGTACATCATGTCACCATTCTTATTGCATTACTCCGTTTCTCCATGAACTTAATACACTAGATGCATGTTGGATATCGATCGATGTGTAGAGTAATATTAGTAGATGCAGAATGGTTTCGGTCCACTAATATTGGATGTGATGCCTATATACATGATCACTGTCTTGGATATCGTCATAATTATTTGCTTTTCTATCAACTGCCCAACAGTAATTTGTTTACCCACCGTATGCTATTTTCTTGACAGAAGCCACTAGTGAAACCTAAGGCCCCTAAGTCTATTTCCTATCATATATTTTCAGATGTATTTTTACCAAAAACCCAAAAATACTTTGCTGCATTTTATTTTATTTTATCTTTACATCTATCTATTTATCTTATTTCAATATCCTTGAGGGATTGACAACCAATCTACGCGTTGGGTTGCAAGATTTGTTGTTTGTGTGCGAGTGTTGTTTACATAGTGTTGCTTGGTTCTCCTACATGATTTATAACCTTGGTTTCATAACTAAGGGAAATACTTACCACTGCCGTGCTACATCATCCCCTCCTCTTCGAGGAATTTACCAGCATGGATCACAAGCAGCAATAATCTTCCACCAAATAAAGCGACATGGAATTTACCAATCTGAGATTTTAAGACAAAGATTGAATACAATATATGAACTAGGGTTTGAGATGATATGGTGCTGGTGAAGACGTTGATGAAGATTGGTCCTCCCATGATGAGAGGGTTTTTGGTGACGATCGTGGCTTCAATTTCCCCCTCCTGAATGGAAGTATCCCCGACGGAATTGCTCCGCCGGAGAGAAAAAGTGCTCCTGCCTAGGTTCCACCACAAGACGGCGGCGCTTCATACCGAAAGTCCTCTCACTACTGGAATCAGGGATTTTGCCGTCTGTCAGTTCTTTGCCGTCTGCTAGCGGACGGCAAAGAAGGTCGTTGCCGCCAGCCACGAGAAAGCAGAGGGCAAAGAAATGGCTGATGGTAAATATAATCTTTGCCATCAGCCAGCTCTTTGCCATCTGCCAGCGGACGGCAAAGAGCTGGTGGTGGGGTCCACTGGAAGCTAGTAAACTGCAATGGTCCACCCACCTATTTGCCGTCTGCTGGCGGACGGCAAAGAAAACGCCCTCTAACTGCCCCTAATGGCGCCCCGCCCCTGACCCCCTGCCCCTCTTTCCCACCCCGACCCCCACTCTCTCCTCACCGGCCGCCGCCCTCGCCGGCCCTGACCCCCCGACGCCCATGCCGCCCCTGGACCCCCTCGCCGCCCCTGACCCCCTCGCCGCGGCTCCGCCGCCCCTCCGCAGCCCTGGTGCCCCGGCGCCCCGCAAGGCCCGCCGCCTAGCCAGCCCAACCCTGGCGCCCCGCCGCCCCGCAAGGCCCACCGCCCAGCCGGCCTAGCCCCGGCGCCCCGCAAGGCCCGCCGCCCAGCCGGCACATCCCCGTCCCCTCCTCCACCTGCCCCCTCCTCTCCGGTGAGCTTCTCCTTCTTCTCCTCATTTCTTTGTATTTTTCTATTTTTTAGATATAGTTTGGGTTTGTTTTTTGTTTTTTTAGGTTTAGGATTAGATTTAGACTAGTTTATTAGGTTTAGTTTAGTTTTAGTTTACATTAAGAAGAAAGAAGGAAGATGGAAAAATACGAAGAAGAAGAAGAGGAAGAAGAAGAAGAAGAAGAAGAAGAAGAAGAAGAAGAAGAAGAAGAAGAAGAAGAGGAGGAGGAGGAGGAGGAAGTGAAGAAAAGAAGAAGAGGAGGAGGAGGAGAAGAAGAAGAAGAAGAAAAAGAAGAAGAAGGAAAAAAAGGAAGAAAAGGAAGAAGAGGAAGAAGAAGAAAAGGAAAAAGAGGGAAAAAAGAAGAAGAGGGGAAGAAGAATAAAATGACCCCCCGACACGACGACACCCCGATACCCCATCACCCTGACCCGACCACGACACCCCGATACCCT